>OZ001645.1:18259260-18859260 GCA_963924145.1 Pyrausta purpuralis | reverse complement strand
GTCAGCGCTGATTAGATGATTTTTTATTTTTAAAATTAGTAAGTACTCATCTACCCGCCAAAGTAGAGAAAGAGACTGAGTGCTTAAAACAAAGCGGTTTACAGAGAATAAACCTTAAAAGTTATGTTTTGTTAATTTATATTAGTCAGGTGGGTACGTATTACAATACCGAATTTCAAAATACCGAATTTCATAAGCCCTACGAACGGAAGGCCGAATTTTAGAATGCCGAAAGTTTATAAGATCGAAAGTTCTAAATACCGAAAGTTTGAAATCTCGAAAATTCAAAATACCGAATCTTATAAGACCTATGATTGGAATGCCGAATACTAAAATGCCGAATTTTAAAATACTGACTGTTCATATGACCGAAGTTCAATATACCGACTGTTTATATGACCGAAAGTTTAATATACCTACCGAAAAATTTAAAACCCGAAGATTAAAAATACTGAATTTACAAGACCTATGAACGAAACGCCAAACAAATTGTATACCATTAAGATTGAGGTTCATTAAGAAAAACAAATTTTGATTGACCCCGAATCGCCGTGGTCCTTTTGCCGTGGTACTAGTCTGCCCGATACTAGAGTGTAATTCAAAAGCCGGAGGCGCGGAGGGAGAGCGACCAGCAAGCCGAAGCTGCGGAGGCGAGCGTGGGTGCCTGAGATTCGCTACGCTAGGGCGAAAGGGCTGCACTTCCCGCAGCGCCGGAGAAGAGCAAAACCTATGCTTGCTGCTACATGCATGCCTGTTTGATTGCTTGCATGCTGCATGCCTGCTTGCTACATGCATGCTGCATGCCTGCTTGATTGCTTGCATGCTGCATGCCTGCTTGATTGCTTGCATGCTGCATGCCTGCTTGCTACATGCATGCCTGTTTGATTACTTGCATGCTGCATGCTGCATGCCTACCGCAAAGATTATCTTACTTTCAAGATTTTGAACTTCGGTATTAGTATACCGAAGTTCAAATTCTACTGTAGGTATATTAATCTTCGGGATTTTAAACATTCGGGATATAAACCTTCGGTATTTCAAACTTTCGGGATTTCGAACTTTCGGGATTTTGAACTTTCGGTTATTTGAAATTCGGCATATTGAGCTTCGGTATATCGGCTATAGGTATTTCATTCGTTCGGTATTTTGATTTTCGACGTTTCAAGCGTAGGTATTTCATTCGTAGGTATTATGAACTTTCGGTATTATACCCAGTCAGGTTGGAATGTTGATTTAAAATAAAAAATATTTGTGTAAAAACTATTGCAATTTTTATTTAATATATTTATTAAACACAATGAACGAAGCTACACGAATCTATGGCTTGCCTTTAATATTCCTTTAGAACCGATGACTACAAAAATATTTACCTACATTGTGTACCTAGATGTGTTTTATAAGTCACGTTTCACCCGAGCGGAGCCGGGTTTTCGTCTAGTACTATTTAAACGAAACTTACACCTATTCTAATTAGTAAGTAGGTACTATTATCCGCGTGACGCAAAGTAAACAAATGAGCAGGCAATAATCTAATTACAATAGGCTCTTATTGACTCATTAGTTTAACAAGCATTGCCATTAATTACCGGTACCTATGACAGTTTAATTGCAAAGATGCTTATCAACATCGGACTAGAATCACCCACCTTGAGACAAACTCTAATCAACATTACAAAGAAAAGCGGGTTCCCACAGTTGTGTCTATTTCGTATAGAGAAGAGTGAATCGTGAGTACCCTCATGGTTAATTAGTGCTTATTGTGTGTTAGATTGTAGGCCCGTTCGACGTCACAATTTTACCCCCTATTTATGAATGAGAAGCTGCCTCGGGGAGGGGGCCTGTGGTGGGGGGTGCCCCGCGACGCGCCGCGGCATTCGACGGCAGACCGCGGCCGTAAGCGTATCACTTTCGCGCTCCACCACTCCAAACATTCCTCTCGCGCAGTGAAAACTTCATAAAAAATATTTTATTGCAAAAACAAATGGCCGTCGATAGTGAAACTTAATATAGTGATAATGCGCAGTGTTCTGTGAGAGTTTGAAAGTTGACTGTAAAGTTTGTGTGAGTTTACTGAATTCCGAGCCTCACACCGCTCGGGAGAGACCGGTGACAGTTTGGTGTGTATTGTGCGAGTTTTTCTCGAAGGATTTTCTCTTACGAGTCGGAGGCTCAGGCCCGGCCGCCCCGACCATGGAGGGCTATTTCGACAACGACCTAAAGGACGTCTTCGAGGCGGACATTGACCCGGTGAGTCGACCTTGCTTGATAGCTCTTATCGTCTAGAGGTGATGCGGGATCCCAACTGCTCACGCCCGGGCCGAGCTTATAAAGGGTTAAAACTGGTGGTAATCTCAATTCACTTTACCCACCGGAAAAAATAGTATAGTCCAGTCCGTGTGTCGCAAAAGCATGAGGGGCGTAGAAACCGGGCGGTGTTGATAACGGTGATAACAACAAACAATATCGTACGGCTTGTATACTGCCGTTTCCTGTTGCTATTCTAATGTGACCGTTATTCTGTAGTGTTAAGGGTGCATTTCCCCGTGCGTAATGATCCGTATGACAATTCGCCGTCTACCTGCGCTGTAATTAAAGAAACTGCATTCCTCTTATACAGCGATTGGTAATGGCAATGGATAGGTGAAAATGATTAACGCTGGCAGTATTGGCGCTTTCTCTTCGATAAAATTGCCCGTGCTAAATTGATAAATTAGCAATAACTTTTATCTAAATTAATAATTTCTGTAAATGCAGGAAAGTTGTCAAACGAATCGCTATCATGAAAGGCCTTCACGAGGTATTTATAACATTCACTCATATCAACTATTAAAATACCAATTATCTATAAGCCGAAAGATGATTAGGTTGTTAATATTTCTTTTCATTATCATTACTGATAAAATGTATTTTTATGTTATTTGTTCTATCCACGATGGTGACATTAAAATAGGTTGCTTAAAGTCATAATTTCGTGGTGACTTCTATAGTTATAATTCTGCTGACCTCAGCACTTTAGTTACAAGGCGAATATATCATTTTTTGCGGGTACGTATGGTCGTAGGTACCTACTTACCCATAGTGGCAAAAACATTGTTATTAATTATCAACCTGCATGAATATCATATCATGTACTTGGTACCGTTAAAGTTCTTACAATGTTACTTGCACAAAAAATACTTGCCATCAACAGTCAGTTTCGCTTCAATGAGTACAAGTGACAGAAAAACAAGCCCTTTACCTTAAGGGAAACTTAACGCGTATACATTGCACTTTTAATAAAAAAAACTTAACGGATATTACAGATATGTAATTTAATGGTATGAAATATTCTTGTTGATGTGATGTGATGCGCGTCTGACAAAATGAATAACTGATCGACTGAAAATGCATCATCCTTGTTTTTGTTATTATGACAGCCCGACACGCTGCATTCTACACTCTGAGAAACAAATCCTACAAAAATATTTACTGTCAAAATAGGTATGTCAACTGAATAATAATAGTATTAAGTAAGTATATAGGTTTTGTAAGTTAGAAATGGACAGGTAAACATTGATAAAACAACACACTCTGTATAATTTAGGCAAAGCACGAATAGCGCGAGTGTCATATCGGCCTTTGAATATTTTTTAAAAAATATTTCTTTACCCCATAAAGTCAAATGAAGGGTTAGAGTCCTACCTGAAATCGGTAAAAGTTGATAGCCCTTGCGAAAGTGTTTTAATAGCTCTTGTGAATCTATCTAATCTAGCTGTGGTGAATCATTATAATATGAGAATAACGTTTTACATTTGATCTAACAACTAATCATACTTCACATCAGTTTGGTCATATAAAAGTCTAAACCAAGAAATGAACTAGCTGCTGAAACGATCTTCTTATTCAGAACCAAATGTTGTTTTTTCATAATGTATATAAGTAACTTTATATATTTTTACGAAAACTGCTCTGCCAGCAGACCTAATTTTACCTTTTATGGCTAATTTGCGAATTTTATCGTAAATAATTCATTAGGTAGGTATTTCATATAATAATGATGATTGCGAAATTTGTGTCCGCTACCTAGTTATTTCATTAATTTGATTACGTTACAATTAAAAGAAGAAAGCTTCTTAGGGACCAGCTAAACTTGGAAATGTTTTATTTTCTTGACCAAGTCGTTTCTCTAATAGGTCGTCAAACAATTGATTAGTGTCTTGACTAGCCGACAAAAAATCAGGAGGGGTCATTGAGACCCGCGCCGTCCATCAGGACAGGCACCTGCTAGTAGGTAACTTGTTTTGTGCTATGCGGTGACGTCACGCTGGTAGTTTGGGTGGCTACCCGGCCGAGAGCGGTGGTCATTTGCATGCTATGATTTGTTGTGGGCGTGCGGGCTTCCACGTTTGGTCACGTTGGTGAGCGTACATTTCTTATGGCTGGCCGTACGGTACACCATGGAGCGTCGACCTGGTGCGTTGAACTAAGAGGCCCGGCGCCGCGCGCGTTTTTATAAAGCTTTTAACTTGCTCTGCTCTTAGATAGCGATGGCAAAAAACATAAATACTTTTCATCCGCTGCTGGAGATTTCCATTGAGATGCTTTTGGAATTTTACAATTTGTAAAAATGGATCTACAAAAACTAACGTATTTTTTTTCTGTATTGAACAATTGACGCATTATTAGAAAAAGTGATTACTAAATACCTAGGTAGGTACCAAATAATTTATCTGCCCAGAAACATTCTTATTCAAAGCGTATGCAAATTGAAAATGCGAGTAAGTCCTAGAAAAGTCTGTGTCACTGACAAGGTCGGCAGGGTAGAGCAGTTTAGTGAAATTTTAATTGCAAGTTATTTTTGCCAACTTCAAAAAAAGGAAGGCAGGCGTACATATAAAAACCTCTGATACGAAATATCGAATACTTGCAACCTTGTTTCTATTAAGCTACTTTCTAAGAACTCATTTGCGAAAACTCGTTGCAATATCAGTTAGGAAAATCAGATATTTTCAAATCGGTAGAAACTATGATAGGACTAATTAGTAAATACGATCTTCTGTAATTGAGGGGTCCATACATAGACTTTTATTGCTTAATCTACGTTACTTCTTTAGCTCGCCGACAATTCCTACACAAACTATTTCCTTCTACCAAAAAGGCAGCCGAGTATCCGGTGTCCGTCTAACGTCATTTCTGATTCTCAGACATGTGATAGGGTTGGCCAAAAGCATAAAGTTTTTGCATAGAAAAAAGAAAACATGTATAAATACGATTAATACTTGAAAATTAATGCCACCTTATTTTCACGAATACATGATACAAATCCTAAACGTAATTATAAAGCTAGATATTGTTTGTTTGTTGGACCGCGCTAATCTCAGGAACTACTAGACCAATCTGGAAAAATATTTTCGTATTGGATAGCTTATTTATCGAGGAAGACTTTAGGCTATAAAACATCAGACTGCGTCGGGAGGGAAAGGAGCAAACTCAAAACGCGCGAACGCAGTTACGGGGGACCGCTAATATTTCATAAAAAGCCACTGGCTTCTGGCCTTTATCTGATCTTCGATAAGTTAAACATTTAACAGTTTATTTTCAATCCCATACTTATTTTGGTAAAATTTATCGGTAGGACTTGGACAGTTGATCTCCGGTGGTTATTATGTAAAACAGTGAAGATGCTATTGATGACAGAAAGTTATACCTAGAACAAATTCCTTGGCCCATTTAACAGATAAATAAACATAAATAATTAAAATTACATTCGTATCAGTTGCAGTATCCTAACATTGTAATTAATGACTATTACGTATCGCGGCAAACGTTACACGAGAAATTAATAAGCAAAAGGGTACATTTAAGCAATCGGAATCATTCAATCTAGTTACTTTACTTAGTATGGCAATACGGATCCTACCATACAGCTTGATTGTTTTCCTGTGTTCGACTATGATCTTTATTATTACTAGGATAAGGTTATAAATATAAATGGCAAAGTGAAGTAATGCTCTTAGCCTCTTAGTTTTTGCAAAGACGTGAGTTCCAATCCAAACCTTTACTGCGTGCGACGATTCACCTTTAAAAGATTAATTGCAATTTGCATACCTACTTATGTGAGTGTTACTGTATACATCTCGCTTTCTGATTGAATTATTAAAAAGTAACATTATAAGTGGTCCTAAACATGAAAGGCTAGGTACTGATTTAGATGGATAAAATCTCTTTATAATGCATTTTTGTTTAATATTGCAATAAATTAAAAATTTTAATTTTGAAAAACAATCACATACATTGCTCTGATCCCAAAGCAAGAAGCCAATTCACTTGTGTTATAGAAATCAGAAACAGCGGAGGTATCACAAAACCTAGGCCCGAGACAATATAGAAAAATATGATTTACATTGGCCCGACCGGGGATCGAACCCGGGACCTCGGAGCCGGGACTTGGAACCCAGACCCGAGACAATATAGAAAAATATGATTACTACATTGGCCCGACCGGGGATCGAACCCGGGACCTGGGAGCCGGGACTTGGAACCCAGCTTTGCTTAGTCACTGCATCACGGAGGTCGTCTGATATTTGGTATAATAAAAGACAAGTAAACAACTGGATATTCACATCACGCCTTTACCTAAAGGCGTGATGTGAATATCCAGTTACCTATACGATACCTATCGATAAGTAGCTCAATTCCCTTATTTAATTCTTCTGAATAATTTACCTCGACACCTTTAAATCCTACGTCTTTGAGAACCACTGGCTACTAATTGTGCGTTAGCGAGAGAGGCTGGCAGCCCTGAGTATTACCGGGTGGAGTGCGGCCGCATTTTAATGGTAATTGAATTTCCTTTTCGGGTGGTAGTGAACGGTCATAGACGGCACATATGAGAAACATATCTAAACATTTTTACGTCGACTTTTGCCTTTTGTTAAACAAAAGACGCTCGATCGACGCATTAAAAAGGTATAGATCATCATCAGGTAAAAAAGGGAAGCTTTATTCTATATATGAAACCCATAGGGCATTAAATGCTAAGAGTGGCTTTCGTAACATAGCCCTCTAAAAATGAAAATCAAGTTTTGCTTATGGCAAATAACTAACGACCAGTGACGGATTAACCCTTAATCAAATTAAGCAATTGCTTAGGGCATCACGTCTGAGGGGGCACCAGAAGAAGCACAAAAAAAATCCGTCCTTAGGGCATCACGTCTCACTCTCACGTCACCAAAAACCACACCAAAAAAAGTTTCTAGGACTAATTTGAAAATTCGCGCGTTTTAAGTTGACATAGAGTCTGACCTAGAGTCATAACCCCACTCCCGCTTGCCCACTCGCTGCCCGCTAGTGCATTCGATAATTCGAATGCCCCGGAATTGCGATCAGCCAATCACAAACCACTCCTTCCCCGCGGGCCCCAAGCCTGGCGCCTCCGCAAATCTGTTTCAATCAAATGTTTTGTTTTTTGAGTAATTGTGCCGGCCGGCTTCTATGCGTACGTAATACAATTTTTGTCGACAATTCATTCAAGTTCTGTTTATAATATTGTGTTCGCTTAGGTACGTAAAGTTTTATTTTGTTTTGTTTTGATAATGTCCAAAGTCAAAAGATCTAAAGTATTTTGTTTCATTTAAGTAATTACTTTTGGTTATGTAAATTTACTCAAACCAATCGAAGCTGAAGGTTTCTGCAAGCTCCGAAATAGTTTTTTCTAGGTAGGTAAATTAGTCTGAGAGGTCAATGACACGCACGTCAAATGATACCTACTGAAAAACGACTACCGATATCTAGCGGTCGGGCGTGTTTCTTTAATTTACAAGCTAATAGATATTGTTACAAGCTTTTACTACACTTCACGTCAAGTAAGTTTATAAATTTGTACAGGCGGAATATTGCGCTCGATTTTTGAGCGACTTCCAGCGGTCCGATTGAGCTGAAATTAGGTATGAAGGACAATAAATACTCAAAGGTATCAAGCTGTATTCCCTCCCGCCCGGTGACAATAGGTTTTATCAGGAGTTGGTATTGATCTGATGATCAGGTCCAGAGAAGGAGCTGCATTTACCCAATTCGTCAATTGTTTTTACCGGACTGCGGGAGGGTAATGTGTTTGTCAGTCTATGTATGTATGTATGTATGTTGTTTTGTTGACCAAAGATACAAACTACCATTGCCTCCGACTGCGTGTAATGTAAAGCAACTTGCAATTTTAACTTGTTTTTTCTTTTTTAATTCATTAATTTTAAGCAGTCGGGTTTTTTGTTTTAATAATAATAATTTTTTGAGTTTAAGAATATCGCTATTTTGAACACTTCGAGCCACGTCAGTGTGGTGTAGTGGTCTGACTGCATGAATTATAAGTAGAGTCTCGGGTTCGATTCCCGGGTGAATGCATTTGCTTTTTTTTCACAATATCTATGTTTTGTCATATTTTATTAAATTTTGTTAAAACTGTACACTTAAGTAAAAGCTTGTGACCAAAAATTTTTTTTTCGATAATTACTTGTTTTAAGATAATAATCATAAGGATGATGAATAGAGAAGTTCTTACCGTTGCGGTTTCTTTCTTTAGAATAGAATTTCCGGATGTCGCTAAGGTAGGCATCGAATGTTTTTCGTTTGCAAAATAATAGGCAAGAATACATAGGTAAAAAAATATCACTAGGTATACCTAATTATTTAATTTTAGCTTGAATTGAATTGAATTGATAAGGGCTTTGAAGCCTTCGGCTTCGGAGTAATTAGATTCCACTTTACAGCGTTTAGGTACTCTTTTTAATCATTTATTTCTTTACATACCCCTAGATTAAATCATGAAGCGTTCGCAATTGAGTGGTGCACAAAAACGAAAACACGCAGAAGAGAATAAAAGAAAAATAGCAGAAACAATAAGTAAAACAAAAAAGTTAACAAGTTTTTTCCGTCCTCCTCAATCTGAACCACCGCCATCAGTTGATATTCCAATTCCAGGGACGTCAAAAAACAGTGAAGAAAATTTTACGATTCAAAAACCTTCTGATTCTGAATTTGAAACCTTAAATAATACTGAAGATATAATAGACGAAACTGAAATTAACAGAGCACCAAATCAAGAAAATGACCCAGGGCTATGGTGTGAATTTTCAAACGTTGACGTGGAATATTGGCTATCTTGCGGACCAAATGACTGTCAAAATCATAATAGTTCATTTGAAAAATCCCGTCGAACTTATGGTTCAACGTCGCGTTACTGCCATGAAAAAGTATTTATTGGCCGAAAGCCTAATGGCGAAAACTACAAAAGAGAGTGGCTACTTTATTCGCCGTCTACAGGATCACTTTACTGTTTTGTATGTAAGCTTTTTTGTTCAGATAAATCTTCAGTTTTTGGTAGTTCAACAGGTTTTAGTGACTGGAGGAATACCAAAGTAATGATTGAAGGTCACGAAAAGAGTTCTAGTCACAGAGATTGTCTATTAACATATTTAACACGTAGGCAAGGTTTAAGCTTGCATCAAGGTTTTGATAAGCAAATTCATGAAGAGAATGTTTACTGGGAGCACGTATTACAGCGAGTTATAGCTGTTATTCGTACATTGGCAGAAAGAGGCCTTCCTTTTCGCGGTGCAGTAGAGAAATTTGGATCTCCTCAGAATGGAAATTTTCTAGCGTTGCTGGAACTTATAAGTCAATTTGATCCCTTTTTAGCGGCACACATAACCAAATATGGAAACACCGGAAAAGGAAACGTCTCTTATTTATCTAAAACGATTTACGAAGAGTTGATTATGATAATGGCCCAAGAAGTGCATGGTAAAATTATATCGCAGATAAAAGATTCTAGATATTATAGTCTTTCAGTAGATTCTACGCCGGATTTGACGCACATGGACCAGCTCAGCGTAGTTATTCGCTATATAAAAGATGGGCAGCCAGTAGAGCGATTTCTTACATTTATTGAGTTGAAAACGCATCACACAGGAGATGAACTGGCAAAGCAGACTCTTCAATACCTTGAAGAACATTGTGGATTAGATTTTTCAAAATGCAGAGGCCAGTCTTATGACAATGCTTCAAATATGTCTGGGCGTTACAATGGCATGCAGCAGAAGATTCTAGAGGCGAATCCGTTTGCAATATATATCCCATGCACAGCCCATTCTCTCAATTTAGTAGGTCGAAGCGCCGTGGATTGTTGCCTAGCAGCTGTAAATTTTTTTTCATTAGTTCAAAATCTATACAATTTTTTTTCTGGTTCAACCATAAGGTGGCGCATATTAAAAGATCATTTGGATAATGAAAGTGTTTTGAAATCTTTATCAGAAACGAGATGGGAAGCACACGCTAAAGCGACATCAGCTATTTCACAGACATATAATAAAATTATAGATGCATTAGACGTCATTTCTGTGGATGACATGCAAAAAGGAGAAACCAGAAGAGAAGCAGCTAATTTGTCAAATAAACTACAAGAATTGGAGTTCGTACTCATGTTGGTCATGTGGGACGAAATTTTGCAAACCTTCCGGAAAGTCAGCAAGGTATTACAAGACCCAGAAGTTACTCTAGAGACTGGCGCTAATCTCTACAAATCACTCGTGAATTTTTTAGAAAAATTGCGGTGCGACTTTGATTCTTTAGAAGCCCGCGCAAAAGAAAAGCTACCAGATGTGGAATACAAAGACACCCGTCAAAGACGAAGAAAGAAAATGCCCAATGATGGTTCAGCTCCTGAAGTAAGTTTCAGCCCAAGAGAACAATTCAAAATAACGTGTTATTATAGCATCATTGATAAATTAAATGCAGAGATGCGAAAAAGAGGAAAAATATACAAAGAAACAGCAGACAAATTCTCATTCTTGAATAAAATACCCGATGCCGATAAAATTATGTGTCCCGATCAAACTGCAGAATACAGTCAGCACAGTACAAATCTAGTAAACACATATCCAGAAGACCTTAACACCGAATTAATAACAGAAATTCAACAGTTTCATTCATATGTCATAAGTAAAATAAGTTCCAGACCCAGTGATTCGGCTCGCACAAGTTTACATCAAACTCACGCACAATTGTATAAAATAATACATGATGATAAGATTGAATCAGCTTTCCCTAATGTGGAAACAGCCCTGCGTATATTTTTATCGCTTATGATTACAAATTGCTCAGCGGAACGTTCTTTTTCAAAATTAAAAATATTAAAAAATGAAAAAAGGACAAAGATGATACAAGAAAGGCTCGATAATTTATCGATATTGTACATAGAGTCCGATATGTTAAAAACGTTAGACGTTAATACTATCTTGCGTGAATTCAATGCTCGGAAAAGCCGCAAGGCGCATTTCAATAAATAAATAAATTATGCTTTGGTTTTTATTATTGTCGCACCTACTCCACTTCTAAAGTACGTTACATCTCATCATCTTATTTTACAAAAAACTAATGTTTTTAGGCGGTAAAGGTTTAAAGACCGATTCTAGTTGACATACGGATAGGGGGGCCCACAGGCATGGATTGCTTAGGGCATCTAGTAGTCTTAATCCGTCACTGCTAACGACATAATAACGAAGTTGGGCGAGCGTATTAAACGTCCTAGATTGCGCTAAACACTAACTAGGCTACCTAACTTTAAAACAGTTAGCTATGTCAAAACCAGTACAATTTTCCGCAGCCTTGGCATATTAACCACCCTTATCGCTTGACGACTGAATTTTAACTGACGATTAATATTCATAATTACAATTTGTTTCGGTCGTATTATACCTAAGTTATCGTGAGTTAAGTTGTCTATTCACATTGAGATTCGCATCAATCCTATAGTGTGAACGGTTGAAAGATATATCTCGGGATATAAAATGTATCTTAATATATTATATCCCATACCCAAAGGCACCTTTTAGGAATTTGAAAGGAAAAATAACTGGGCACACGTGAATCCGGTTATTTAACAGATTTGTTGATGGAAGTGGTAGTACCTATTGTGTTGTATCAAGAGTTGACTGTTGGTCAAGAGCGCTGAATTGTAGTAGCTTTAGTTTATAAAGGAACTAGAGCATAATCATTTAATAGAATCGTGTTAATACGACGTATTTATACTTCTCTCTCGCCAAAATTGTTGCAAGATCGAACATTAGCTGATAAATGCCGATACCTTCTACGTGTGCTGAAGAAACAATAGCATTGCGTAAATATATGGATTGTGGTTGCGTCACTGATCGAGTGGGGCGCTTCAAAACAAGCTGTTTGCACAAGTGGTCGATCGGATCCAGCTTAACTCCACTGAATCCGTTGATACGTATACGTTTTCACTTTTAATTGTTCCAATTAAAGGTTTTATTTGAAGCTCTTAATTGCTAGTTCTTTCTATAATATTCCCAGAAGACTAATTAAGAATTGAAAATCTACTAAAACTATCAATCAACTACTGGGTACCTACCAGAAAAAAACAACGTGTGACCAGTAACGTAACAACCAAGTTCCAAGAACCCGCAGAGAACCAGTTCTCATAGAATTGGTACAATTTTATGATAGGATTATGCTATAAACCGTCTCCAGCGCAAGTTAATGGTTGTTGACGCGAGTTTTACGTATGATACAGTATATAAACAGATGCTATAAGATTTCCAGAAGCTTTCATCATTACGTTTAGGACTGCGACAACCAAATAGCTACGTTGCCTGCAAGATGAATTGAAAGGTTATGAACGCAGTTTATTCAAGTAAGTATTAAGAAGTATTTAATCACAAGCTAGTTATTTGTCCATTTAACTTGGGTTGGTAATTAAATTGGTAATATTTATTATCTGTTGTTCAGCATCAGTGCGAGAACTTCTTTTATTTCACGACTCGATCAGGTCAATTGCAATAATCGTTGAACGAAACCGACTATGGGTAATTTTCCTTGCGTCTATGCTATTAAGGGTCATGTCCACTTATCTGGAAGGGACTATTGCCCAAATAAGAATTGTAACTGGTTTGCGGCGATCAAGATGCAAGCGAGGCGCAGACACAGCGTAGTACCGTGTGAAAGGCGCGCTACTAGAAGAGTTAGGGATGCCTGTAGATAAGTTAAAAACAATGAAAAAGCTATCCTATGTTTTTATGTAAATTTTTGTTCCCCTCACGGATGTGTTTATCGACATTCTTTTGTTTAAGCGACCGCCGGCGCAGTGTTCAATTCGATCCGTGAGCGTCTAACTCGAGAAAGATTTTTGACGGAGACCTCACTTAAAGTTACGTGTGGATGCAATCGTGTCTTAAAGATGCCTACATTTTAGTATTTTCCTAAGGTATTTTTCTTCCAGCTCTTTATTGTCCCACAGCCGTTCAAATGCCTTTCCTTATCTTTCCTGTTTACTCTTTTTATGCAGATGGACTTGCTAAGTGTGTTATCTCTGGATTGTAAAATTGTAATGCATCAGCCCGTCATTGACATGCGATTAACAGTAATTCTAATTGGATTAGACTGGAGTCGATTTTTTTATCAGTGCCACGTGGAATTATAATGCATCAAATTGTCATTTGTTGATTAATTATCCGTAATACTCACAAGATGAATTCGTATTTAATACAATCCTGATAACGATAGTTACTTTTAAACATTATGTAACGACAACTAATTAGTACCTTTCAAACATTAACTTTGAAATTACGCAAAGTAACAAAATACTATTTTAATGATTTACCACTTTGAATATACGAAGCTATCCATAAATATCGATAATCATTTGTCGATATCGAGTACCGGACATCCTTACTCGTTTGCATTCCTCTCACCGGCGTGCGCAGGCGCTCCACGAATTTAGAGAGTACTGAAACAATTGTCATTCGTCATTAGCACTGTCTAGCGGTACGTTTTACTACCGGTCGCGGCGGCTGGTGACGCAGGCTTGCACTAAATACATTTATAACCTATGGTTCCGTTAGTATTGTGGACCTTATCTCACCATCAAAAGTTTGTATTTTTTTTTGTAAGACCGCACTTAATTTCTACTTAATGTTACTATTAAAGTTAAAAATAAAATAATAACATCCCACTGCTGGGCAAAGGCCTTACCTCAACTATGAGGTAGTTTGAGCCATACTCTATACATGTTACTATTATTTTAATAATGACTTCATCGATTTAAAGAACCAACTAAGTAACACCCTAGACATTTCTTATTAATGAAAATAGTTTTCGTAGTAATTTTACTATAGTAGATAGAAGTGTCTCGACGGAGCTCTAAGGTAATTAATTAGGTTTCTTTCGCAATCCATTTCATGTTAATTCTATTTTTCGACGAACCCAATTATTTTGTCTTACCACGTGATACAATAGGTCTATAAATAAATGAGTTAGTAAATTGTATTACCAGTATCACTATCCGATGGATACACACGTGTTATCACCGGTCAGCTGTTGTTATGTAACAGCAATTGTGTGGACTTGCGAGATTGCATTTGACCCGTGATAACACGCTGATAGGGCCGTACCTCATGTCTCTGTGACCTCAATCGGTTATGACTTTGCTGATTTTATCTCCAATTGTTTCGATGGTCTAATTAGCACAGATATTGGTTTCTGTTTGAAGTGTCGGAAAAATGTATATAAATAAATATAAATAAATAAATATCCTTTGGACATTCCCACACATCGCCATCTAGTCCCAAAGTAAGCTACTCAAAGCTTGTGTTATGGGTGCCAGACAACGGATATAATACTTAAATACTTTTTGTTTGTAAATACATACATGATATACATAGAAAACACCCAGACCAATACCAAACCGTACTAACAGACATGTTCATGCACACAAATGTTTGTATTGTGCGGGGATCGAACCCGCAACCCGCTGTGTAGTAGGCGATTTCTCGACCACTTCACCAGACGGGTCGTCTGGTGTAGGTGGTATATAGTCCAAAGACACATAAAAACTGGCCAAGAGCGAGTCGGACTCGCACACGAAGGATTCTATCATGTATGAACATGATTAAGATTGCCTTATAAGGTCACTTCACCACAGAGGTCGTCAGATCATAATCATAACTTTCACAATAGTGCAACTATCTAAGCAAAGCATCGGGTTTTGCAGAAGAAACCAATTAATTTGCACGAGTATTAAATTAACAAATGATTTGTTTATCCAGAATATGTTCTTGCCTGTTAACTCGTTAATAATGCCTGTGAAATCGTTAATATTGCAAGTTGCCTGAACTCTTGACCTAAGATTACCTACTTTGATGTCAAAATTGATGTTGCATTTAGAGATAAAGAAGACGTTTCTTTTAATGATAAGGGCACCCGGATCATGATCACTAATTAGATTATTGTAACACACTGTACAGATTATACACAACCAGATTTTACTGAACTTTATATGCATAAGTGTTCGATTCGAGTTGTAGATCTGGTTATATTGGACACTTGGACGGAGCAAACTATCTGTCAAATTAATTAATGCTTAATTAACGAAGCTGGCAGCCGGCCAGAGGATGACTGGAAGTACATGTGAATGTCCCCACATCGTGCTTTGAAGGTTACCCTTGAATGCATGGTTTAATGCATTCAACAACTTATTAAACAATTTTCTTAATTGGATTTATTTCAATTAGCTTGGAAGGGCAAAGAAATTAATCAAAATCAATCTAGAACCTTCTCCGTTATGGCTATAGTATTTCAGCACAAATATTTCCAATCATATTGAAAATGTGGTTGTATATTCGGAATACAAACTAGGGTGGAATGGTTTGGGTGGGTAATTAGTAAGTTAGTTTAAAATACCTTCCAAAATTGTTGACATGCTGACGCTGTTTACTCGTAAAAGCGTAAATGAACCATATTCCACTTAGCACCTGTTTACGGTTAAACTCAATTCGGATCCGCGTTATAAACATCTTCCAGTCGGGGGGATTGATACAAGGAAATCTTGCAAGCAATATTGTCCTTCTGAGCAATTGTAATAAAAACCACAATGCCATCCGAGGTGCATTGTCTCCATCGTGCCTGGCTAGCTATAGAGTCTAAACACATGCAAATAGGACAATTCTTTCAGTGTTTAGCATAATCATGACGCTCAACATACTTAGTTATTGGAAGCTAAGGGTCATAACTGCTTAGTCCAAGTAAAAGTTGTTTACTGAAAGTTCGAAGTGGAAGTTTATTGTCATCTGCCCATTCAAGAGCAATTGTATCGCAACTGAGTTAATAGACTATTTACTTATCTACATATCTGTTGTTTTGTGGATGACGCTTGTTTTGTTGTAGATTTTTTTTTCCATATAATTCTACGTGAAAATATTTATCTTTATCACATTGCCTACACCTAGTCCTACATTGCATACTCAGTTCTGTATTAAAAAACTTAAAATGCTATTTTTTGATAACTTGATAATGTCTCTGATAATAAAGAAAGGAGTTAGCGAATTGTAATTTATTGTTCAGAATCTAGTCGTTCTACCACATAACTTAGAATTACGCGACTAGATATCATATTCGCTCTATTTGCTTATCCTCAACGTTTAATTATTAATAATTTATAATGGCCGCGGCCTAGCCTCATTGCCTATGCGCATTCGGTTTATTCGACGTATGCGGGTGCGCAGGTATTCGCAACTAGCGCTAGTTGCCAGTTTTCTACAATGTATCTAACAGTACGGACAGCACGTTAAGGTAAACACTGTGGCATCTTATGCAGTTGTGATAAGGGCTAGTTTGCAACAAAAGTGGGTAACCTAATGTGATGTCCACTGAACATTGGCTGTATATCCACATATATGTCCACATAACAATGGCATTGGGTAAAAGTGTTAAGAAATGGGTAAACCAATTCAATCGATTTAATTAGAGCTTGACAGCTCTGACACTAATACATCGTCTTGACCACTGGAACATTCTTAGTCTTAACTTAATTTCGTTCTATTAGGATTTTAATAACCTTACTGACAATGAAAATCCTAAGTATCGAAAGTTAAATCGCACCGTCCTATACCTCTGCAATTGGCGGTAAGAATGCGTGACAACATTATTCATACGCAAAAAATAACAGTCTGCTAATCAAAATTGATTTCCTTTCATGTGCTGAACCATAGAAGTAAGTATGTACTACTAACGTGAATTTTATTTGAATCCTATCGACGGACTAAGCCTACTGAACTTCATCTATTGTTTCGTTTTCCTGCACCGAGCACTTATCAGCCAGTTGCGTAAGTTGGAAAAGCCGATATACACCGCTCAAGGGCTCACACATCGTTTTTCAATTCATGTTACGGCGGCAGCTATAATTTGCCAGTCGGAACTATAATTGAAGTACTAGTGACAGATTGCTATGGCTACTTACTACCTTTGACGATGGTTAAGATTTCTTTGAAACTTGACATGGTTTGAAAGAATTAATTATGGTTAAACTTGCTGAATAGTTCGAAAAGTTGAACGTCGCTTGTTGAATAAAATAAAATAAATATAAATATTTGACAACATCACATACATTGCTCCGATCCCAAGCTAAGCAGCTAAAGCACTTGTGTTATGGAAATCGATAACAACGGTGGTACCACAACACCCAGACCCGAGACAATATAGAAAAGATCGTTTTCAATATTGACCCGACCGGGAATCGAACCCGGAACCTCACGAGATGGCGACGCTTGAAACCAGCGTGCTAGCCACTCGACCACGGAGGTCGTTGTTGAAGTGTCAGTATTAATTAGGTAAATCAATTTGAACCACAAATTTAAGTCTGAACTTTTGATTGTTGTTGGGCTTAACTATTTGTGTTAACCTAATGCGGGTAGTTAGCCCGTGTTACATTTCCATTCGCCGAATATTTAGGGTTTCTCTATTGGCTAAGTGCTTTTTGACCGACTTCAAAAAAGGCTAGGAGGTTATCAAAGTTGTAACCTCATATCGTAGTCATTTATGGACTTATTTGAACATTTTTTTCGCTTGCCTTGAGGTTATATCTAGTTGGTCCCATTGTTGCCAAGTCGGATTCTGATGATGGGATCTTGGTGCAATCGCGAGAAACCCTAAAATTTTAACGCACCTATAGTGATTTTGTACAAGCATCTCAATGTTGACATGACAATGAAAAAAAATCTTTTTGGAGTCGGTGCCATCACTTTGACCATCTCAAGTATCAACTATCAGAGCACCGATTACAAAAAGAAATTGTTCGCCTAAAATTAACCTTTTACTTTAAAGGGTCAAGAGTATATTAAGGACTTTTTTGCGCATTTTGGTTTTGAAGTCGGATTTAAATTACAACTAATAAGAACTAGACATCATTCACGTGTCGATTCAGTAGAACTTATTATAACTATATTTTACAGTAGTTTTTCGTATCAAGTACAACTACTGTGAACCGTAGCTACCAGCTTACTAACAATGTAATATTTATCAACCGTGTACAACATTAATTTGGCCGTGGACATATCGGGCGATAACGCGTATCGGAACGTTCGGCGTTTTGTTATATAAAATGCTTTCGCGCGGTGAAACGGATCCGGTTGCATTCACAAACCTGCGCTTGCGACTCGATAGCGGTTGATACAGAGGGCCTACTACGGAAAGTAAATCAGTCAATACGATCATGTTTTGATCGATCGAACTTATTTCGTATGGTAATTCGATCGCGAGTTCAACCGTTTAACATCATTAACAAGTAATATTTACACACGTAAACCAAAACGCACAGACGAAATCGAAATGCATAGAAAATCGGGACCCTGAAAATTCGATCGGTGAACTTTTTTCTTTTACTAATTGATTTTTTCTTTTTCTTTTTCGAAACGCACGAGAATATGTTCCCCGAAGCATTTTTATTGTGCAATCGTTACTACGAGATCCATCCGAGCAGAAAAACGATAACTGTATTGACATTTACATTTACGAAGTAGGCCTCCTGATGTCTCGCTCCGTCACTATCCAGATATTTTTTGCTAATTAGTTTCTTTGCGAGGTACAAGGCAGGTAAGATTAATCAATCTGTTCTATTCTAATACCAAAGTCGAATACCATTGGTACTTGATTACACTTATCAAATTGTTCTATTCTTAACGAAAACTAAATAATTTTTGAGTAATATGGCACTTGTTAGAAAAATATTTTTTGTATTATCAAATACAGCTGGTTATTGGGTGGAAAAATCGACCTAGGATTCTCAAAATTTAACTGAAGTCTAATGGATTTTACTACAAAGGAGTTGCAGTTGTGGTGGGATTGCGAGTGAAGTGGGAGAAGTCCCCTAATTAATTTAAGTAAACATAACGAAACACGTCATGCATCAAACCTAAGAATATTTTCTGTCCTTTTTGATATTGTGATGTGTTCTTTTTCTCCTTGTAGAAATCCCTAATAACTCCAATTAAACAATCCATTCAGAACTAAATTGGTTATTTTTAAATTGTAACGTTTATTGTAAATAATAACTATAAATATTTAAAAATAAAAACACCCAATAAAAACAAAAGTTAATTGTTTATTTCTTGCCGGCAAATGCATGACAGTGGTGTGTGCGTACGCGATGTATTGTCAATTGTAACCTGGCGTATCAAGGTGACCTCGGCGTTGTGGGTGACCCACAGATAAAGTGCAGTTCACACCTGTATTATGTAAAGATGTTTGTGATAATGCGACAGTTATCGCTCCCTCTGTCGTTATCTGGTCCCCAAAAATGAAGCATTACTACTTCGTGCCGATGAGCTCCGATCATTCACGATGCCAATATACTGCCAACAGTAAATTCGTGTAGATCAACTCTTCCAATAATTTCGTTTTTGCCGAGCTGTAAGCAAAATTGATATGGACAGATAAATCTAATATACATTTAAAAGGCATCATAACATTCCGTTATAAGCAAGAATCTCTTTCACTCGGTAAGTACAGGGAGAACTTTTCCCGTTTTCTTGTAACTAGTACCTGTTTTGTTTAAAAACCATTTACTTGAAACAATTGAACAAATAATTCAGCTGTAATTTTAACCTCATTGCGCAGATCATGGTCAGTTTTTCATTATTGTTAGGTATTGCATCTAAGCTATCCGATTTGGCATTCTCTTATAATACGTATGCTACCTACTCAAAAAATTCTAGCTATTCTACCTCTAGCGATGCTTTAACTCTTGTACGGCTACTGTCAGAAGAAATTTTAAACTACTTTTGAATTGAAATTACCTTTTAGTATTAACTACTTTTGAACTCGGAACAGTCAGTGACCTGAAAGTCACTTAGTGAACTGAATGTCACTTATTAAATGTTTAAATATTTCAGGTACCTCTTACAATATTAGGTACAGAACAAAAAAGTTTTTACCTTGTCTCATCCTTGGTTTGATTTTATCGTGAAATGTAGTTTTGATGTAACGCAATATTTAATAAAAAAAGTAAAAACCGACTTCATAACAAAAATGCTCTTATAAGTATTAAACATTTTTCTTTTTGGAGTCTGCGTTCGTTCGTCGGCATTAACTATCAGAGCACCGACTCCAAAAAGAAATTGATTGCCTAAATGGCTTCCTTTCCTTTCAAGGGTCAAGTTTATTTAAGATTTTTTAATGCATTTTGGTTTTGAAGTCGGTTTTTACTTTTTTTTAAGTTAATTTTATTTCTTTATTTTTAGTGATTACAGGAGCGAGGGGTAGTTGCACCTTATGACTCTGTTCTTTAAGAAGGTACAAATTACCTTTCATTAGTTCTGTCATTACAATTACTAAACTCTTAAGCGTTAAGGAGTTCCACCATCAGCTCAGCTCCATAAGATGTTGACTATCAGACGTAACAACACGTCAACATAAAGATTCTAGTAAAAAAAACACTATACGTGCCTTTAAAATTTGAGGGTTTACTTCGATTACACCATGATCCCATAATCAGATCCCGAATTCGCAATAATGGGACCAACTAGAATGTATACCTTCTAGCGAAACGATCGACAAATGACTGAGATATGAGGAAACATAGATACAACAGCAAAAAATACATTTGAATTGATAACCTCCTCCTCTTTTGAAGTCGGTTAAAATCGTTAATACAGTTGAATTGATAACCTCCTCCTCTTTTGAAGTCGGTTAAAATCGATTTTATTTAAACCTTATTATATGTTTGTTTGAGGTTCTCAGTTGTCAAGTACTGGCAATCCATCCAATTATGTTATGTCTGTGAAACATTAAGGAAAATTAATGTTTTCCTGCATCAAAACTCGTTCGGCACGGCATCCTTATTATTTCGATTTATTTATAAACCTGAAGTGCCTATCAGCTCTCAATATTACTCATATGATGTCTACGATTCTTTACATGGTATTCAATCATCTACCTTTTTTACGCTAAAATAAATTTGATATTATTGTAAGTAAGGCGCTAGATATATGCAATTAAAAGAAACCATGGTAGTTATGTTAAATTACATAACATTACATATGCATTTATTTATTTTTGGCAAAGTTATATCGTTAAACAATGAACGTAGTAGAAATGGAGAAGTCTTAATAGGCTGAGGACCCAGGTTGGTCAGAGTAAAGATAACCTGTGTCGGTGGGGGTACCCAAGCAGCGCAGACGCCAGCTGTGAATGTGGAGAACCTCTGCAAACCATGGCCCACCTCACTAACTGTCCCGCGTGCCCGATCACCTGCTCGCGTGATGACTTACTTGTCTGTAACCAGAGAGCTACCACAGTAGCCGCTTTCTGGGCAAGTAAGATTTAGCCTGTTTCTTGCCGACACGAAAGAAGAAGAAGAAGACTAGAAATGAACTAAAAAAATAAGAAATAAAGCGTACTTATCTTCTGTCGTCTCACGATAGCATGAAAATCAATATACAAATTCAAAGTAAAATAATAGTTCTGTATCAATGGCAGTCTCATTAAAGTGCTTAATATCCGTATGTCATTCATAACCGTGGTGTAGTGGCTGGGTTTTAAGGCTTCGCCGCTCCGAGGTCCCGGGTTCTATTCGCGGTCGAGTCAATAAAGAAATCAAAATTTTCTATATTGTCTCGGGTCTGGGTGTTGGGGTACCACCGTTGTATCTGATTTACATAACACAACTGCATTAGCTACTTACTTTGAATATCAGAGCAATTTATGTGATTGGTGTTCAATTTAAATAAATATACACCGGGAAAATCTTATCAATGAAGTCAAGGAGTAAAAGCGCAGTAGGTATTTACTTTAAGGTTCATTAGAAATCTTACAACTTTCTTGTACGCGATACTTACTCGAGTGAAGGTTACTTGTCTATTCTTGAATTCCGTGGGATATTTTATTTATGTAACACATTTTTAATGCTTCGGATTTTCAGGTCACATTTAAACAATTCGTATACTCTCTCTCGTTTTCCTTTTCTGCATCAAGGTAATTGTAATTTATAATTTGCCGGCATTGTGGTTGTATATTTTTATTCATATGTTGCAATCAAAATTAGGTAGGGATGTAAAGTGTTGTAATAGTTGTTGGCACATCAGTCAGGATCCTTAATAACCTACTTATATTATAGGTCCCATTATCTACTCCAAGTTCAGTTAAAAACTCTACATTCATAAAGTTTCGTTCTCGATACATCCTATCTATGATTCGATTGATCTCAACAACGATAGGAAACATTCGCATTTCGCAGTGTGTAATATGTCAAAATCTCGAGCTGCGCAACATTTGTATGTAGGTAGGTACTCGTAGTTTAATAACATAGTCGATCGCAGCGCTTGACGAATGACATTGCAGCGGCACTTTCGTGACGAATCGCAAATTTTATTCGAATAATGCACCGCAGGGTTGCCTGCCTTTATAAAATGATCTTTTTTTCCGAAATACCTACATAGCTGCACTGTTGCACATCGGCTATCTATGAATTAAGGTTTTGACGACTTGATCTAGCTTTCCATTACATTATTTTTCGTTCTATCAGCAAAAGTCTACGGCCACTTTAATTAATAGTGTGTGTGTGTATATCAGCAAAAGTCTACGGCCACTTTAATTAATAGTGTGTGTGTGTATATACTGTCTGCTTAAAATATACAACTTTTAGAGAACAAGTAGGTCCTGCAAATTTTTCTCAAGCACAAAATGAGTCTTGTAAGCCCAGAGTCAAAGGTTGATTGTAAACTGTCCGTCACGTTGGGTCAGCTATCAGTCAAATTCTCCGTCAAACGTGAAACAAGTTACAGCTTGTGTCAAAATTAACCAGGTTTCACGTATTTTTGATTCCGAGTCGGTTATATGAGCATTGAAGATAACTGTGCCATTGCCGGTTAGCTGTATGAATCATGTGTGGGCGTTTTGGATTGGTTCCCATCCGGAGTTAGGAGGACACTAATTGTCCATCAGTACTGTCCAGATGGACAATTAGTGTCCTCCTAACTCCGGATAGACCTTATGACTGAAGGATCGACATAATTATAATACGAAGGGCATGTTTTACCAGCGGAAAATAAGCAGTAACCAACGAATTATTAAAAAATAGAACGCAATTTTGTATGAAGGGAGGAAATGTGAAATAACGCTAATGTGAAATTATTTTCTTACAGATATTGTAAAAAAGACCGATAGTACATTACAATGAATTAAGATCAAGTTGAATGGGTTAGTTGAAGTTGTAATGAGAGCATAAAGATTTGACGGTCAGTCTTGCGTTCTGCGTTTTCGTTCTCTCTCGTTCTCCATAGAAATCAATCGCTCCTCAAAGAGGTACAGCCCTGTTCATAAACCATGGCGCATAGCCCATAGCTTACGTAACTTCTCCTATGCAGCTATGCATATCTCAAATCAAAATTAGCGGCCACGTGTGCATTATCGACGCACAGTGTGATCGCTTCGCTACATTACCATAAAAATTCCGTGGCTTACCCAACTGCCTGCAGTAACAGGCGACATTCACTTTGCGACAATGAGTAGAAATCTTATAACTTGAGTGAAACGCTAAAAAGTGGTATTTTATGCGTCTTAAACTAATTAGTACTCGAATTCTTTCTTCTTGTTGTTCACTAGAGTTAAACCTTGTAAACGTTTTTACTCTGATATCTATAGAAAGGATACGGTCAAATTGATTATTTATCGTTAGATTAATTGTTTTAAATTTGCGCCGCAAACTGAAGTTCCATAGGTAACTTTAATTCCTAGTTACTGATCTTAGATATCATCATCGTCATCGTCGTCATCATCATCATTATCAGCCAAGAGACGTCCACTGCTGAACATAGACTTCCCTCACGGCTTTCTACAGCGACCGATCACAAGCGGTCTGTATCCAGTTTGATCCTACGATCTTCACAAGGTCGTCGGTCCATCTTGTCTGGGGATGTCCAACGCCGCGTCATTGGTCGAAGGGTCTCCAATCTAGAACTTTCTGCCTCAACCCACAACGGCCATCAGTTCTTTGCGCTAGGTGCCTTGCTCATTGCCACTTGAGCTTACTGATTCTCAAGGCTATGTCCGTTACCTTAGTTCTTCTACGTATTTCCTCATTTCTGATTCGATCTCGTAGAGAAACACCGAGCATAGCCCTCTCCATCCCTCGCAATGAGTGTAATTTTGAGCTTCCTTATAAAACCTGTACTCGTAGTAAGAGACTAATGTT
The DNA here is from genome assembly GCA_963924145.1 of Pyrausta purpuralis. Classification (NCBI taxonomy): domain Eukaryota; kingdom Metazoa; phylum Arthropoda; class Insecta; order Lepidoptera; family Crambidae; genus Pyrausta; species Pyrausta purpuralis. The sequence continues at coordinate 18,834,752 of OZ001645.1, read as the reverse complement.
TCGGATAAGGATCCGAAACATTAGTTACCAGTGATGACATAAGGATGTCATCACTGGTAACACACACTGGTTGAAGACTTTCGTCTTCAAACGAAAGGTAATGGATTTCGCAAACGCTCCCAGCCGAGGTGGATTCGTCGATTGATCTTTTTCTCAAATGACCTGCCTAATAGTAATAATAGCGTAGGCAAAGGAAACTTGTATCAAATGGCTAATAGTCTTTTACCAGAGTCCAGACAACAAAAATTGCAATCGAGTACTTCGCTAACGCAAACAGTATTGGCGTAGGTATATTCTAATAAGTCTTATAATAGAAACACAAGATAAAAAGTTTTGCATTGAGTCTGACCGTGCTAGGTCGCGTGTTAAAAATAGAAGTAAATAAACATCTCATTCAACAAGATGGCCATTCAGCCTCTATTGTCGCTGCACTGTGCAGACTGATGTGACAGTTGTGTAAATAAATTACAGGCTAGATAATACCAGAGATAAGCGTGACCTTTTATTAAATGGTACATAACATCTTGTAAATCGAAAACGTCCTTAGTCATTTCTATTTGTGGTCGACAATCTAACAGTTGAAATTTGATAAACGAATCCTTCACCAATAAAGGGATTCTGGAAGAATATAACCGACTAGTACCTACCTATTAAATAGATATAGATTGTGTTCTCTTTCACAAAGTTCAGTTAGTTACCTAGTTTTAAGTCTATTTGGTCAGAAATTATAATACCTTATAGGTGGTGGCAATTATGTTCCAGAATTGAGTACAATCTACATTGGGAACATATTAGAATCTCAGTGCAACATTGGCTGATTATTCCACTAAACAGCGGTTCGAACAGTGATTTGATATGGTACGTCCGAGGATCTGTTATTCCGTCTTACTTATTGGTTCTTATTGCTTATATCCGCACTGACAATTCTGGCCTACACTTTAACACGGGATCTGATGACTGAAGTGGCTTCTGACTAAATTATATTTAGCTTTAAGGTAAACTTTGCAAACGTCTGGGTTGCGTAGGCATTCGCCCGTTTTACAGGGATCGATTCTCTAGTATAAACAAACTAAAATTGTGATTGTGACGTCATACTTGTATTGTAAGCCGAAAGTGCAGTCAGCACATTACCTTGTCTATTCTGCAACCATTGAAATTCATATAAATAATTGCAGGTTGTTGTTTTGGTCGGTGACATCCAACTAAGGGATAATATGAGTTACGCTTATTGTAAAAAAAATAAAGTTATTTCAATTTTAAGCAAGTTTTATAAAAGAAAACCTCTTCACAACATTCTAAAAAATACAAAAACCATGGCGAAAGGAAACTCGCACCCTTGCGCGTAGCTCGCGTGCATCTATGAAATACTACGCCGTAGCTAGTAAGCTACGAACAGGCAACCAGTTGGCCGTAGCGTGCGAGTCGGAGAGAGACTTGATCAAATATATCGAGCGCGTTTACGTGAATTTATGTGGGATTGTTTAGTGTAAACTTTAGCCACCAGACGGCGCTACTTCAATTCCATATAAATTCACGTTCACGCGCTCAATTCGTTTGATCTAGAAAGTCTCGCTGCGACTCGCACTACGGCCAACCAGTTAGATATTTTGACTCCCTAGCGAGCGAGTATCGCAATAATAAATTAATTTTGTGGGTTTTTTTCGTTGACCAAAACAAGACCCTGTATATGGCAAATGATCATTAACAATTTATTTTTATTTGGGCCGGTTGATGAAAACTGCATAGCATTTGCACTATCCTTATAAATGCTTCTCTCAGTTAGTATAGATATTAAACATAAGTGCTCTTTATCAAAGCTTAAGCGTGTTGGTTTGAAAATCAATGAGAACATCCCCACTTGACCTAATGTAGACTCGCCGTCGCCTTTCTCGACGATCGTTGAAGACTTGAAGTAACTTCTACAAATATTAGTACCTTTAAGTACTTAAGAATACGAACTACTTCAGCTTTTCATTTTATTCTGACACGTGAACTAACACTACATTTGCGTTTGCATTCCCCATTTACATATTAGTATTACAATCCTAACTTCATCATCTGAAGAAAATAGCCACATTCCATTATACTATCTGGAAGTATTCGCTCGATATTCTCGATCAAGGAAGTGTTTGATATAAGATGATTACAGTACAAATGTATGTGGAGTCTAGTCCAGTTATGGTCGGTCGTACTCTGCTCGCGACGGTTTCAATTCAACTATTTGTCTCATTGTTTTATCCCTTAACGGTGTTCTCATCAACATTTATGGTTCGGATAAAGTTAAAAAGTGACTCGTGCCACTATTACATCCTCATTGATTGTTTTAACAAATTATCATTAGTATTAAGTAACTGTTTACCGATTGAAGGATATCAGGAACTTTATTGATTCTTTTTAGGGTTCCGTAGCCGATGGCATAAATCGGAAGCCTTATAGTTTCGTCAAGTCTGTCTGTCTGTCTTTCCGTCCGTATGTCACAGCCACTATTCTGAAACTATTAGTATTACACAGTTGAAACTTAGAAGGTAGATGTATCATGTTAATCGCTTTACGATTCTCATACAAAAAATACAAAATAATGATGTTTAAGTGGGGGCTGCCATACAAAAAAACTAAAAACTCAAAAAAAAATGCGTTGGTGAAAACCTATGGGTGTATGGTGTCTATGGATAGGTCCTTGAAAATTACATCGAGGTTCCAAGAACCATTTTGTCTAAAAATCTAACGTTTGAGAGATCTAACTTTTAAACTAAGCGAGTGTACATTTATAAAAAAAAAACTTGATTTCGATCTTGACAAAGACTTAAATCGAAAATTTGTTTGAACGAGATCGATCTAGTAGATTTTAAGATAGAGCACATTTTCAATAACAGCAAACATAAGTATGTTATTCAACGCAAATACTATGAAAAGCAAAGTTATATTTGCTGTCAACTAAATGTTGTGATATTTTGGCTGAGTGGAATAAGTGGATCTCTAATTCAATTAAAGTTGGCACGGAACCCTTAGTGTGCGAGTCCGTCTTGCACATGGCCGTTTTATTTTTATTTTATCAGAACAATATCCAGTAATAATAGTATACGCAGATAATTAAACTATCACACTGATTCTCTAAAATATTTAGCTTCCATATAAAATATTCTAATCATTTTCTCTTTACCGTACATTGTCAGTAGCGTCAGCAGCCGTGAACGTTTTGATTAGGAATTTAGATGCTCTTGCGCTTGGCTGCGTGTGTTCTTTACCCCAAGGCGTGCGTATGCGCATCGCTTTGCGGAACTAGCGGGAACGCGTCGTCATTTACAACCATTTCTATGGGCAAACGCTGATAAACTTGTTTAGCTACTAAACGCATTATTAGAATGTTGAAGCGATAGCAGTGGAATGTAAACGGCTAAATGTCAAGGCAATAATAATGTTAACGTATTGTTTACCTTAGGTACCTAGTTTCGAATTGGGTTGACTTAGCGGTATTTTTAGGTATATGCTGTCTGAGTGAAATTTAATATAGAGACCACTGAATTTTAAGCTAAAAATGAAGGAAATAAATGTTTGTATAGCTCTATGTGCTACGAATTTTATACATAATAATCATTCCTAACACAAACACATCAACCTAATACAAAATAAAACCCGCTTGAGCTTGCTAGCTACCTAACCTCAACCTCAAAGCACTTAAGACGGCAACTCATTTGGCTTATGAATACCGTATTAATCTGCCCCAAATCCATGTTTTCATTGATAGAAATCTAAACGCACGATGCCGCTGCGCCGTTCCGGTTGAGATGCGCCGGAGTGCTCTAACAGCTAGTCGATCATAACATAACTCAGTTATGTACAAATAACAACTAACGGGAGTACAGAATGTGTTTTTTTTTTTCAAATTGACGGTGTATTTCACTATGTCCTAATAAGATCTGGTTAGCGTGATCTGTCCATAACTCCATTATATGATATGTTATGACATTACATATGTATTTGAATTATTCGTTGGTTAGAGCTTATTCGTCGATGGTATACGGTAGTAGACAGTAAGGCTTCGCTGCACCATCTTAAGGCTTATGGTGACAGTGAACGGCTATAGTCGTAAAACAATAAAAATACTGCCAGCCTAAACCTGATTTACAGGCAACCAAGTAATTCCCCATTTATACTCGTATGTGTTGCTTAAGAAACATTGCTTAGATAACTGGATTATCAAATAAAACAGAAACCAAGCGTGAAGCTATAACGAGAATTCACACTCCAAACTACAATACAAGTTTGTTTATAGTACTGCGGCTGCTACGAGTTTTTGAACCACAGAATAAGAGAGATGTCGATTGTTTTGTGATGTAACTTCGACTATTTCACGGTTTTAGCCGAAATAACCGTGACATTGTCTGTTGCAATAACTGCAAGTTATGAATGCAGCTTTTGTTACTTTTTCTACCTTTTCGTTTCTTCCGAAACAGCTATGTGATCCCATTTATTGACGTTATTAAATTGTGCCAAAAATTTCGGCGTAGCGACGCAGATGACGTTGCTAATTAGGGATTTATCGTTAATCAACCCTCATTTTCTGATAGTTAGGTAAGCTTGGCTCCTCTCCTTTGTCTGTGTTGCGATTTGCATATCAGTTCCGTTCGAGTACTTCCGAGCTCCCACGCGAAACCCTGGCCCACACAAACTCCACAAAACAGGTAAATGGGACATCGGTAGAGTCTTCAAGCTTTCCTGGTTTAAGGGATACCTCGTCTCTCAAGTCAAAGGACTCCAATCGTGAAGACTGCGATCTGGGTATTATTGTGTATTAGCAGTTGTATTTGGAAATCTTATGTAATATCATTTTGTTTTTTCAATGACAATTTCTGCTCGTTCCGTATGTTTTTGTATGAGCAAGACAAATTACTACAGGACTATCATAATACTTTGTAAAGCTTCCGATTTTCATAACAATATCTTTGGCAACCTAATAACAAACCTAAAACTATTTATGCCAGTCCCACAGTCCTCCAATCGTCAAGTCGTTGGCAACACTGGTCCAACGTTGTGCCTAATCCGCGCCGGAGGTACTCATTGTCCTATATCTCCATCTGTGTATCTCTGAAAGGAAAACTGGTTCATTTGAGACTTGTAGAATCGAGGTTACTCAAGTAATCAGGGCCACTATTTACGGATCATCCGATAATTACACACGATCGCATGTGAACGAATGATTTACTGTCAAAAAACAACTGTGATGATGAGATTGGCGTGACTGGCAACTCTTCTAAACTTAAAGTCAAATATTTAAGCTCTCATGATGTCAAAAAACACGGGTTTTTAAATAAATTTCAATGAATCTATGCTAATATTATAAAGCTGAAGAGTTGGTTTGTTTGAACGCGCTAATCTCAGGAACTTCTGGACCAATTTGAAAAATTATTGTTGTGATGGATAGCTTATTTATTGTAGAAGTTTTGAGGCTATAAAACATCACAGGGAGCTCAAAACGTGCGAACGAAGTCGCGGGGGGGCCTTAGTAACAAATAATAACGTTTAGAGAAACAACCGCGCTGCTCTTACACTATAACGGGGGTGATAATCACATCTTTTCGAATCCTTGGATAGATACAATCGGTCAGCATGCCTGACGTAGTTTTGAGATAATCTTATCACCCCTGTGTTTTTTTCCCCTTGTACCTATTGTAATCGAACAATGTGTACGTTTCAGTACGCTTAGCCAACGTTAGTCACATGCATTGTGCAATTGAATCCATTAAAACCCGCAACCTGACTGACAACGCAAGTTTTGAATCATCGCTTAAATGTTTTGTGGCACATTTTGACCTTAGAAGGCTTTAGAACTCTTAAACTCTATATACCGACTTCAAAAAAGGAGGTTATCAATGTGTAATGTATGGGATATCGTTGTTTTTTATATTTGAGTATGTTGATCTAGTAAGGCTTCAAAACAGGTTTGCCTAGTTTTGTAAATGTATTTATGTCTGTATGTTTTTCCACAGATTTCTCAAAAACGAGAAGTCATAGCGTGATGCTTCTTTTTAGTGCAATTAGGTATATTCCTACTTAGGGTACAGTGTAAGTTTTATAAAAATTAGTTCTGTAGTTCTTGAAAAAAATATTTAAAAAAATATAATCAGCTTAAAAACTAACTAAAAGAAAAAAAAATCTTTTGGTGTTGGTGCATGATAAGCGTAGACTGTTTCTGTGCGTGAGCTTGACATCATGCATCGACTCTAAAATAAATAGTTTCTCCTAAATATAAGACCAATGCATTCTTGTAAGTTTGTTCATCCATTTTTGATAGCGGTTTAATTTTATGTTTTACATGAGTAAATAATTTGCTGGCTTGCCTCTATACTTGATAGTGTTTGTATACGTAAATAATTTCCATGCTTGTTACAGTAGCAAGTTTTGTCATACCTGTCATACTACCATGCCATAATGAGCCAAAACCCATACTATCAGCTCTTATATAGCAAGTCAGCAAATGATCCGTCAGCTTGTACATGGAGTGTGGAATGAGCAGAGGATACAAGAAAGAGAGAGAGAGAGAGATGTTAAAGAACTCCAAGGCAATGTTGGTAAGATACACCCTAGTGGATCATTCATTGAGACCTCTCAACAACTAAATATGCGTAAATAATCACAGGCGTTACCTCCTGCACATAATATTGTTTCATTTATGAGATCAGTTTAATTATTTAATGTCATTGGGAAAATCCACAGCTCGGACGGATAATATTTTGTTTGTTTATTCTAAAGTGTCGTGACTTTAAGCTCGCAGTCAGTTGAGTTTTCCTGTAAATGGTATTTATAGGTGGTACTTTATCTAGATATAAGAAGGAAAAATCGTGGTTGCAAATACTTCGCAGTTTAACGAACTTATGCGTGTGTCAAGCTCGGTGAATTATTATCCTTTATTGCGATATTTTTTTTTGGTTGCACTTTTATGGTTTTATTTTTAAAACAGGAGGATTCTGTGCAAAATACCACTTTCCCGCCAAAATCAACAACATACTAATTTACTGTCTTATGCAGATAAATACTATATATGGTGGCGCAGATTTATTTTACAAAATTCTTCATATGACTATGTTAGAGCCACTGTCTGATGACTGTACCAGTAAGAAAACTTGACACTGATTTTTCACGTGCCATCTGAGTCGTAAGTTGCAGTGCGTGCATCGGTCCGGAATGCGCCGTCCAATGCGCTATTCTATAGAATCACGCGCAGCCCGCGCAAGACGCGCATACGCGCCGGCGCACGCGATCCGCTTGTATCAATAGATCGGTTCAAGTGTTTTCACTAATGACCAGTTCGCTATTGAAACCTAAAAAAATAATGTTATTGCGATCGAAAATACAATAAAACGGACTTTCGCTTTTAAAATCGGTATGTCGTTGTCTGAATTTTCATTTTTCTGTCTTGAAAATACAAGTAAGTGTAACTAAATTTGTATCGCCTTGAACTTGGAATTTCAAAAGTCGATGTATAATTATTTTAAACTTTTCCAGTTAACAGTAAGCCGGTGCCGATGTTATGTTTATCTCTTATTCTACATTTCACGTCCGTTTTATCAATATTTTATTTGCCTGTGACGTATAGGCCCTTATCCTCCTTATCACAAATATCTACAGCTAAGTCCTTCGGCCCACGTCATAATCAAGTACGGAATCCACTTGAAGAGTAGCTATACGATTTACGACTCTATGTATTATCTACAAAGGGTAATAAAATTGCTAGTGTGCTACCGGTACTAGTTGACATGACATAATTCTGTTAAGGCACGACAAACGGTGTCGGCGATCGGTTCGGACTTCGGCCCAGATCTGGGCCGCCCGATGCTCTTATTATGCAACTAGTAGAGGTCAGAATGGCCCGGTAGACCAGCCGGCCGGAATGCACCACATTTCATTATGTATTGCAACATTCTTGGACGATAGTGACCAAAGGATACATTCACTTTGACATCGCATTGACGGGCGTTTATTAAGTGATTACGGTCTTGTTCTGCATCAATTACGCACTACTTACCGCATACAACGAGGGTCTTGCACATATTTGTGCCTACAATTTCCATATCTTAAATCGGCTAACTGATCTTTGTTTAGCTCAAACGCTAAGCTAAACTGTTATTGTTTTTCTGTGGAAGAAACAAAATAAAAACCCATTGAATATTATGGTCGTTAATCTTCAATCATAATAATATTTACGGACGGCCGCGGGAAGATACCATCATAACAAGCAATAATTTTCCTTCTCGCAACAAAATGGTCTTAGTTCATTGAATTGTTATTAGCTGACATTAATCGTGACTGCCGAGCCAAGGTGTGAGTATGGATTTTATACTTAGGTATTACAAAGATCCTTTTCTGTTTCCTTGTATTACTTCTATTAATGTTTGCTTCATCGAAGTAAGGTTTAGATACAACAAATAATATAATAAAACCGTATTGTGTTTTTAAGCGGATATGATTTTTATAAGGTAAACAAAAAATGAACTGTTAAAGTTACCATAAAATAACTGTTTCTGTTTTGAACTTGTTCACCCGAAATTAGTTTTGCGATCATGATTCGATTTCTTACCGGTTCACCAATTGTACGTACCCGTAGGCATGAAAGCAGTGGTTGGTCTCTTGGCTTGGCAGGTACAGTTAGCTGGAAAATATGTAACCCACTTTTCTGACAGTCTTATCGAACTGGAAACATTTTGACGAAACCCGTACCAGACTTCTGGGTGCCACTTACTACGAGTAGGTCTGTGATGTGCAATAAAGAGTTATCTTAACTTATCCGTAACAAATTAGAAAAGGGGTTAGTATTTTATTTTTTACATTGTAAGTAAGAAACACCGATTTGAATTAACAGGTACCCCGATAAGTAAGTAAATAATATACTAGGCAATATATCATTTTATTGCTTTGACACCTGCTTATTATCACAGCCTACCGCAACTAAATCATGTCTTACCATTCATTCATCGACTTCTATGATTCATCAAAATGTAAAAATAGGTCATCGGCTATTGTCAACATTTTCGGTCAACCCCATTTCTGTAGTAGATATTCAGAAATTAAAATAGATGAATGTTAATTATTTAGAATCAAATACGTCGTCCATGTATGGGCCTAATCGACATTTACATCTACTGGTTCTATAAATGTGTTAAATTAGTTGAACTGCACTCAAAGCTTAAAATGGAATTTACTGTAGCTATGAGCAGTTCCTAATAAATAATGTTCGGTAGTACAACTTGTTTACAAGCGTTCTGTAATCGATCGATCACCTGAACAAGTATCCAAATTCTCAGCAGGAAACCGAAGTATGATTGGTCAACTTGTTCAAATAACATGATAGATTGGGGTTTCCCTGTTGTATTGAGCAGAACAATGGGCCTGATTCTGGTGATACTCCGACTAAAAGTAAAAGTAAACTAAATGTCTCTCTCTTTAAAAAAAAAACGAATGCAATGATTTAGAGACACCAAACTAAAAAAACATTTAAAGTTCATAGACAATTGCATCAATAGAATCGTATGAAATAAACTCCTTTTATTTCGTTTAATTTTTATATAAAAAAAAAACTTTTCAAGCGGAGGCTTTCAAGCTATTGGTCTATAGATGACACTAAATCACGCATTTATTTTCCAAGCAACAATCAGTTGTTCAGTTTGAGGTTTCTAAATTATGCAGAGTATATCCTATATCCTATCCTATGGACATTCCCACACATCGCCATCTAGCCCCAAAGTAAGCTACTCAAAGCTTGTGTTATGGGTGCCAGACAACGGATATAATTAAATACTTAAATACTTTTTGTTTGTAAATACATACATGATATACATAGAAAACACCCAGACCAATACAAACAGATATGTTCATGCACACAAATGTTTGTATTGTGCGGGGATCGAACCCGCAACCCGCTGCGTAGTAGGCGATTTCTCGACCACTACACCAGACGGGTCGTCAGTGTGTCTCTTTTTAATCATAAAGAAGAGAAAGATACATTAATTTTACGTGGTTCATCACTAGAATCGGGCTCAATGCCGAAACATGTTGAAAACACGATGCGGGCTAATAGTGCTTTTCCGGCATTATAAAATTGGAAAGCCCAGTACTGACGAAGGTCGTGTAACCAATAATTGCCACTTTTGAAACAGAGTTTATTGAAAACAGTGACAAAAACAGAAATCATATTTAAAAAAACGAATATTGAACTTTACGCCTTGAAATGTGTTATTCACGAATAGCAACTATGCTATGTATGTTTTAATGAAAGGAGTAGTATCTATTAAATCATATTGAACAGACATAGTAACTTAGATACTTTAATATCGAATTCCTTTCTTCATTTTTATACTATATCTCAGAGTTTAAAGCTCATTGATTTAGTTTTCACAATTCACAATTCTATCGCTCTTCAACCCGACTGTCTCGACTTCAGTTTTTAAAATTAACCATAATTATGAATTAAAATTTCTATTCATTTTCGAATATACCGGGCTATACTCATAATTGATCGTAAGTTACACGTTACCGACTTTGAGGCGTGTGTATATAATTAAATGTTTTGTGTAAAAGAAAGACACGATCACGTGGGAAACCCGCTGGGTTGGCGTGGTATAATCGTGAGGACAAGTGAACATAGTCCTACCTGAGATTGAATAATATGGTTCTATGTATTCACTTAATAGCCAGGAGATAGAATGGCAACAATACGAGTTCTATTAAATTATATAATACTAGTATCCCAAAAAGAGCGTGCCAAACTGAAACTGGTGATAGCTTAGCCTTTTAAATAAAAATAGTATGACTCTAATAAAAGTCTCATAGTTTGGGATATAATGACACTTTTTGTATTTTTCTTGTGTGAAGAAAACAAGAAAGTGGCATTATCTCCCAAACCATGACACTTTTATAAGATTCATGATATTTTTATTTAAAAAGTCTTTTACAAAGCTATCTCCAGTGTCAGTCTGATGTGCCATTTATAAGACTTTTTTTTTCTGTCATAAATAATTTTATACCGAGTGTTCTTAGCCATGTTTTATGAAGCCCTGTTCAGCGTTTGTAGATCATCAGCTCTTATCTAGTTTCTAGTTTTTCGATCGATTCAAAAATTGGTACCGAGGTACTTCAAATATATTGAAATAACATGTTAAGGTAACCATGACTTTAAATATGACATGTGTTAGAAGATTTTTAAAGTATTAAATTAATATTAACTGGGCTCACTATTTGTCTTGGGTTTGTATGAAAATTTATCAACAGAACTGTCGTTACTACGTTAGGAGGGTCTTTTAAGTCTCTAAAATCGAGAGAAGAAGAAAGGTTAAATATGTTATTTCCCCGACTGTACTCTCTCACGCGAATGACCATGGTAAAATTAACCGGCGTTTTCGGCCGAAAGACAACCGGTATCTGATACCGTTACACGCTAAAATTAATACTCGGCTTGTCACTCTATCACCATGCTTACTCTATGGCTTTTCATACATAACTGGAGATCATCATAGCCAGAGAAAACATAAGTAAAATGTATTAAGTAGGTATCAAAATGTAATGTATTCAAGAAAGGTTCTAATAAAATACATAAATCACCACATTTAAAAGACGGTGGAAAATATAGTAGGACCTACTTTATTAAGGTGATCGTATCTTATTTTGTATTTATTCACTATTGTACTGACGAAAATAAAGTACAAATGGCGGAAAAAATGCTTATAGCATTCTCTAACAGTCAACCATTGGGTGAAGCAGAAACGATTGCGGCGGCATTAAAAAACATAAAAAGCAACATATGATTTAAAACTTTGTTGCATTTTGTAGATACTTTACAAATCAACACACGGGATTTAATGAAACGATACACTTATTTATAAGGTAAACTTCGTATTTACCTTCCCGACGTTTCGACTCGGTTACACGAGTCATGGTCCCGGGGCAAATAAGTGTATCGTTGCATTAAATCCCGTGTGTTGATTAATAAAAAGCAACAATTTAACTTTAAGCTACTAATATACTTTCATAAAAACTTAAAATTAAACCTACATAAACTTACTTGAAGACATAAAATTATCTATTCTTACATAAGCTAACAGAGAAAGACAAACCTTAACTTTCAATCATCAAGTAGTATTCTCACTGATAAGAAGCTCACGAAGACTTCTTGAAATAATACTTATAATATCTTGTGGATGTTAAAAACACACGAAGTATTTACAAAATGTTATTGTTACTCCTCTGTTTTGCCGTAGAATGCTCTGTTATTATTGTATCATGTGTCTTGTTTATTATATTGTCGGGCTGTTAGCGATTTTCCTACGCATCGGACCATGCGTGGTGAACGAACTAGGGGCTTGGTGCCACTTATATGAACAGTGGCCAGCACATCATGCTACCTACTTTTGTTGCAAAGTAGCCCTTATTACAACTGAATAAGATACCACAGTGTTTACCTTGACGTGCTGTGTTCCGTACCTGTGTCATTCGCCGCTTTCGACCAAACTTTTTAGTAAGCACCTGCGATGAAAAACAATGATGTTCGAGCCCAAACAAATCTTTGAGATGGAATATCCCTTACTAACTGGGTAAGCAATATTTGGCAACATAAACAGATACTTCAGCTTATCTATACTAATATTATAAAGCTGAAGAGTTTGTTTGTTTGTTTGAACGCGCTAATCTCGGGAACTACTGTACCGATTTGAAAAAAAACTCCGGGAGCACTCCGGGAGTGCCGGCAGAAGTGAAAACTTGAATATCAACGTTGTGCATTTCTGATTTTTTGGAATAGTTAGGGAATAATTTTGAATGAATTGCTCTTATTATCAATATAAAAGTACTATCATTTTTGTGATAGAATACAATAATAATAATAATATAATATTTTTATAGAATACAATATTTATTTATTGCGCTATCGTACACAAACATTACAATTTATATTATATTAAATTACATTAAAAAGTTTATCTCTCAGAAAAATCAACTTACATCCATAATTTCGCCAACCGTCTTACGGTTTTTCGATCAGCCCACGTGTCCTGACGCGAGTTTCACATTTTTCCCCCATCCCACAAAAGTGCTCAACGCCGCTAAAGAAGTTTTCACTTCAAAAAATATGTTTGTGTTGGATAGCTTATTTATCGAGGAAGGCTTAAAAAGGCTATAATAAAACATCACGCTGCAACTGAAGGTTAGGGAGCAAAATCAAAACCTGCGGACGAAGTCACGGATGACTGCTAGTACATTATAATTATAATGCGCCAGAGGAAGTACCTGGTTTCCTTGGAACAGCATTTCTTATAGTCAGTGTTAATGCATCCGACACTTAAGAGAAAATCGCTTCGAAAATAAACACGCTTGCCTTCGGACGCTGCTCTCACAATGACCTTTAGCGTAGAGCTCCTGATGAATTACTTTGTATGGCATTGGATAGCGGTACCATGGCAAAAAACACTTCGCCCGCCGAACTGCCTTCGACGTTCGTCGATAGTTCAATGACTCCTATTTACTCTATTAAAATAAACTAGCGTTTTGTATTCATCTTGAACTGGCCAGTTCATTTCCATGTGACAGAGCAATTTATACAATAACCTCCGACGACTAAGGTTCTTTTCGAATGATTAACTGATGCTATGGCCCGGATTCGCTTGATTTCTTCAAGGAAAAACCTGAACGCTTCAAACAGGAAAATGTGTAATTTACTAGATTTGATAACAACAACCCACGAAATATATTTGGGAATACGGAGATTATAATAGTGATTTAAATTGAAGCGGTGATCGGTTTATAGAAGAGAAAATTAAATGCTATCACGTACAATGCATTGATGCCCCATTTTAGACACCTTTGTGCTAACGAAGTGAATGTCGTGACTAGAACAGTCTAGAACCTGACACAGCGATGCTACATAGAGCTGAAATGGGCTAAGCGGAGTCATTGGAATTTCACATATTATTCTAAAGAACATAAATTTCATTGCTGAACCTGTTTTAGCTTGCTAACTATTCAGGAATATCGCTTGCTTGGTTTCGAGTTTTATTTCTAAACTTATGTTTTGGTAATTAATTTATTTTATTTAAACTTGTACTATTTGGCGGACTTAATGCCTTTTTGCATTTTTTACCAGTCAACCACCTGGTAATGCAGAGAGTTTCATCAGTGGCGAAATATTAATAATAAGTGATAAAGGGATTAATTAAGTTTATTAATATTAATAATAGCGCTTCCTTAACTTTCCACACAATGTTATATTAGATTGGAATTATACTGCATTTCTTTTCATCATGAAACTACAATAATTAATCTATCACTGCCTTCGCGCCGCAAACATTTTCTCTGTATAGACCTATGGTTGACTGGTAGAGAATGCTTTTAGCATTAATCCACCATATGTAGGTACCTTTTGTTTGTGCATGAAGTGTTTTAAATAAATATTTAAAAAAAATACAATACAAAGTTATGATATAATATTATGCCCGCTTTCTTGTTATTATAAATGCGCTTTATGCTTCAATAGTTTGCATGAGATGGCTGGCAATAGCTTTTTAGGGTTCCGTAGCCGAATGGCAAAAAACGGAACCCTTATAGTTTCGTCAAGTTTGTCTGTCTGTCTGTTCGTCCGTATGTCACACCCATTTTATTCTGTAACTATAAGCATTACACAATTGAAATTTCGTAGGAAGATGTATCTTGTTAACCGCTTACCGATTCTAATACAAAAATTAAAAAATAATTACAGTTAAGGGGGGGCTCCCATACATGAAACTAAAACAAAAAAATTTTTTTTTGGGCAAAGATATGCGTGTGGGGTGTCTATGGATAGGTCTTTTAAAATGACATAGAGATTCCTAAAACTATTTTCTTTTAAAGTCAAACGTTTCATAGCTAGACGCTTCCAAAGTGGTAAAATGGGCGTCCCCCCATCTAATTTCTAAACCAAGCAAGTGTAAATTTTGAAAAAAAATATATGATGTAGATCTTAATAAATACTTTCAACGAAAATTGGTTCAGACGGGATCGAACGAGTAGTTTTTGAGATATAGCACATTTTCAACAACCGCAAACATAACTTTGTACTTCATACAAACACTATGAAAAACAAATTTATATTTGTAGTTAACAAAATATTGTGGTATTTTACTAAGTAGAAGTAAATGGATTCCCTTATTCAGTTAAAGTTGGCACGGAACCCTCAGTGCGCGAGTCCGACTCGCACTTGGCCGGTTTTTTCTATATTAACCTCAATAGTTTGATTACATGTGAATGGATTCATATTAGAATGTCTCGTTTCCAAAATGTTACATAAATAAGCATAAAGCAAACGTTTCTTTTTGACAGTGATTGAAAAAACTTCATAGCGTCAATGATCTCAAGAATTTTAAGGTTTGTCAAATTTCAAGGACTTCGGTCAATCAACACTGATGTTTGTAAATGACGTAATCTCGGCAACTAAAATACTATCCATTCGCAAATTTAGTATGTTGTATTCTTGATACATTCGTTTGCTTAGTTTTCCAAAAATAAGTGGTGCGTTTGGGGTGGCGCTCTGATAGAATTAACTACATAGTATGTTCTTGAAATCAGCATCATCATCATTCTAGCAGATTCCCTATTTACAGTCGGCCCTTTCATATATTGCAATGCAATAGATCGGTACAGCACATGTCGGTATAGTGTACTTTGCTTACTATATTATAAAGTTTACTGTTAAGCGTTATCAATAGCATTTTTTTGAACGGACAACTGCATGCCATGGTAAACAATGCGGTATCTTATGCAGTTATAATAAGGGCTAGTTTGCAAAAAAACAGTTTTTCGAAAGACTCCCACTGGGCCTTCCGCTTACTCCATCTTCTAATACCGGTTGATTACCATAACAGGATGAGGTGGTCGTTCATCTGACATTTGAAATGTCGCCATTTAAGATAGACTTGATCGTAGCCACATTTTCCACGTTTTATATGTAACAAGTGTTATGTCAAGGGTAAAATACAATGTGAAGTTGTTATAAATAGGATTAGTCATAGGCAAGGTAGTTAAGGTAGCCTGGCTAGTACAAGAATACTTTTTTTAGTAGTTTAGAACAAAGTTTATTAGTATAGTTATGTTTTCGGTTGTTGAAAATGTGTTATATCTCAAAAATTACTGGCTCGATGTCGTTCATACCAATTTTCGTTAAAAGTTTTTATAAAAATGAACATCATTTATTTCTATTTTCAAAATTTACACTCGCTTAGTTTAAAAGTTTGAGAGGGGGGGGGGGACGCCCATGATGATGAGACCTATCCATAGACAAGCATAGATTTGACTTTTTTAATTAAAAAAAAAACATTTGTGTAACGCTAAAAGTTATAAAATAAAGTGGCTGTGACATACGGACGAACAGACAGACAAGACAGACAGACTTGACGAAACTATTAGGTTCCGTTTTTGCCATTCGGCTACGGAACCTTAAAAAGCAGGCAAGGAAAGAACAAAGTACTTATATTTACTGAAATAAGTGTCAGCCAGGTAAATAATAATTATACCTGCATAGATTCAGAACAGTAGTCTCATCCGCGACAGATAGCCATAAATATTCACAGACAGTAAATTATGCAAGTAGAGACCAAGTAACCAGGTCCCAGATTTCATATGATAATTTTATTTTATTTTTAAAATCACGGCTACGGATGGAAAGACGTGGTAAGTGTAAAAGTTTTCGTCTTACGCCCTCCATTTAACTGCTTATTAAGTTGTTACGTTAATATCCTGATAATTATGCGGTATTTAAAATATATATTTGCGAAATCTTTGTAAAATCCTTGCAAAAACAGGCGGCGTAGATGTATTTACGATAAGAAAGTCATTATTGAGTACATACATTGGTGTATTTATTTTTATTATAGCTGTAAATATTCACGTTATCTTTATATTTATACGACACAATTATTAGGATAGTTACGACACGAGTAGCTAAAAACCTGATATTCAATCATGTTTATTATTTGTGAAAACACGCAATACACACTGTTAAAAATGATATTAATTTTCAGACTATGTACAAATTACGAATACATAAATAAACTTATATTTACGTCCTATATCTACTAGAGAAGTAAGACATCAATATAAGAAAGGTTACATTGATCCGAATGACCTTCCTAAAATAGATAGATAGACAAATTAACGCTTATCGTTCTCTACTCGTACATCACGTTAATTGGATAGTTTTGGACATACTGATACAAGAAAGTGTAATCACGTGTTTTATTATTTTATTCAAGATAATAAAGTATTTTCAAGACGCATTAAAAAGTATACAATTAGGGCTGAGTTGAAGAGGGAAAACGCTAAGCTATAAATCGATGCTTAGCCCAAAGGTATGCCTGGTAGAGAATGCAGTATATTGTTAAGTCAACTTTATTTACAAACTTTGGTTGAGCAATAAAGTTTTTAGCTAACGAATGTATCAATAAAGTTATAAATATAAAGATGTGGTCCGTAGGTGATTTAATCAGTTTAATTTCCAGAAACTATAGGCTTTTTGTATTGTCATGTCATGAAAAGTGTTCTATTTAGGTCACCTCATCACCCGTTTGTACTGTAATGAATCGGATTTTTAAAGTGTATGTGCAATAAAAAACCTTTTGGACCATAAACGAGAAGTTGTTTCTTAAAAAATCTAGTTCACAAAAAGTTCTGAGTTCGCAAGCTTGACGTCTTGTGAAGAGTGAATGGCGGCGGGCGCGGGCCGTCTCGTAGGTAGACCACGCACCTGTTGCAGGCTGCATTCCGGAGGTCCCGTTAAGGACGGTTTACACCATGCGACCGGGAAACCTAACCTTACTCTGCGACGTAGCTTTGACGTATCCTCTGTGAGTTTGGCTTCAGCCAACGCTTTATAACTATGAACTTTTGGCCTTATCCATAGCATAACGTATTAGCAATCGGCATGGACTCGCACAAGCAAAAAAGGAAAAAAACTAATATATGCACATCGTCCTAAAGATAATTTTATTTGAAATATATGACTAAATATTTTTAATTTCACAAAGCGATTATCAAGTACATCACTAAACCAGCGGTCGCGGGTTCGAATTCCGCAAGGGGAAAATGTTTGTATGATGAGCCGAACATTGTAGCTAAGGCATGGATGTTTTATTTAATAAAGTATTTTTTTGTTAGACGACCCCCCGACATAATCTTTTTTGACGACCCGTCTGGTGTAGTGGTCGAGAAATCGCCTACTACGCAGCGGGTGCGGGTTCGATCCCCGCACAATACAAACATTTGTGTGCATGAACATGTCTGTTTATATTGGTCTGGGTGTTTCCTATGTATATCATGTATGTATTTACAAAAAAAAAAAGTATTTAAGTATTATATCCGTTGTCTGGCACCCATAACACAAGCTTTGAGTAGCTTACTTCGGGGCTAGATGGCGATGTGTGGGAATGTCCAAAGAATATTTATTTATTTATTTAATCTTTGTCTGATGACAATCCCTTACCACGAAACCAGACCATGGTGTGTTGTCTGGTGCATATTTGGCACATATTTTTTTCAGAAATGAAGCATTTACTTTAATCAGGTAGGTGTGTAGTGTAGTGGTGAAAATCTGGTAAAGTACCTTTTATACTGATAAATAAGTGACGCAAATGATAATTATTAGATAGTTAATTTTAGTGATAAATTGTATACTGGATTGCTATCTCTACCAATGTCCGTAGCAACAACCTTTCACATTTTTATGTGAATCCTCTTTTCAGTTTTTTTAGCTTTGATCGTAAGGTGTAAACCCCATTATAGTCACTGCCCCGCATCTTTCTTTATTTGCTCTGCGCCTGACACCGATGCTATTTATGGAGCCCTGACGTTTAGTGGACATCGTAATCAGCCGTTCAATTTAACGAGTGCCCTACTCGATTCGATTCATCGTTCGGTAATGCATCAGTCAATCGATTCTAAATCGAGACGAGTGACAATTTTATATCTGTATCGTGAGCTGAATTGACTTTAATGACCGAGATAGAGATACGACGCGATAAACCGGCAATAGAGTTATTTAACTAAATACTTTTATTGGTATTGAGTTTTGTAATTCACGCTCTGAACTTTTGAAGAGGCAGCTCAGTGTATGTATATTATTAACGATTTTAAGTCATCAGCTTTATTTCATTGTTGTACAATAACATAAAAAAGTAACTTAATATGTGCAGTGATTTTGCGTGCTGAGGTGCTAACTGCCAAACATAAGAAAACACTTCTAATCATTGTTTACTAGGCTTCCAAGTATTTTAGTGTTATTACTCACATTTTGTGATATGGGCTTTCCCGGTAGTTCAGTAATTCCCTGTAGGGGAGACCTAGGAGAGTTGTGACAATTTTTACTTTTGGGGCCATATCTCGGTCCAGAAACATTTCACAGTTAAGATCCATATAAATTATTATAGCGTCATTCCTTTTGTTTTTAAAACAATCACCAAAAGTAATTAAAGTATCATAGTTTCTGAGAAAATCAACAAAATCAAAGACCACTCCCCCTGTCACAACTCTCCTACCACCGAGGTAAGTTGTGACAGTTACCGAGGTAAGTGGTGACAACCTTGTATTGTATGTATTACCTATAAAAAACAACCAATACACTTAATATAAATGAATGAAACATGATATTTAGCAAAAATATACTTTAATCATACTTAAGTTCGAAATAAATTAACATATTAACATTCACAAACAGCATAGTAACAAGTATTTAAATCTTTAAAGAACTGAATATATGGCATCACTTTGAAATCAATCTTATTATTTTCATAATCAGTCTAAAGTCCTAATCTAATCTGATTCACAATTATGACAAAAGTAATGCAGCTCATCTCCAGTACAATCAACGTGTGTCCAGCCTTTGCATTCTAGGCATTGTACCCACAGCTCATTCGATCTACTGTCTGCATAAGCTTCAAGGCAAACCAAGCAGAAACAATTTTTTTCGGTTTCATCTTCCTCATCACTAGTTTTCTTCTTCTTATTTGTCTTCTTGACTTTTTTATTTTTCTTTTTTCCTTCGCTGAATACGCGCTTCTTAACATACTTCCTATTAGCCTCTATAGCAGCTATTTCATCCTTCGTGGGAGTGTCAGTGAGGACAGCAGATTTGATTTTACGTCGGTTTGGCTGGTTGTTTTTTCTTGGCGGAGCTATTGGCAGTGGTCTAACTGATTCTGAAGAAAACACATTAGAAGCAGTGGCAAGTGGAATAGGGGCTGTAGAGGTGGATGCAATTGGTTCAATGATATTATTATTCAAAACTGGGGTACAGGCTGTAGACGTGGAGGCAACAGATTCATTGGCATTATTGTTCTCACTTAATGAATCGCTAGATGGCATGATCTGAACTGCAGATGTACCTGAAGTGATGGCTCTTGCTTCATCATTTTCAACTGCGCCAGTGTTGAAATTTGGAGTTATGGTTCTTCCTGCTGGATTTTCCACAATTTCTAAAACAGATTGCTCGACTTCTGGATTGGGACGATCAGTGACTTGACTCGGTAGAAAATCAGCTTCTCCAAATATGTCTGTGTTAACTGGCCATGTCCCATTAAGGATATAGCCCAACATAAATATGTGTAAGATAGGAGAGTTGTGACAGCCTGTCACAACTCTCCTAGGTGTTTCAAATAACGACTAGGTCCAAATAATAATTTATGTTTCATAAACACGATGCGCACACAAAAAGTCAATGCAACGGTTTGAGTCTTGAATAACCATACAACTTAAGAAAAAATAACACTACAATGCACATATACTAAGACATGACATATATTCAACTAAAATTTTGAAGAAAAACTTACTTTTGGTATTTTTTTGTACACAGACGTCGTATTAACGCAACCGCGCGTCGTGCGCCGCCGGCAGGTACTGACTCGAGTAGAGCGTCTCGCGAGCAACCAACAAGCGTTGTTGCCACCTCGCTAAGTATTATAGGCAGGGAAAAATCGTCCTTGTCACAACTCACCTCTGTCACAACTCTCCTAGGTCTCCCCTACCCGCGGAGATAACATTGGCTGTCAATTGTTTACAAGTAGCACATGTCTTTATCTCTGTGACACTCTATTTAAGTGATCTAATTGACATTTCGATTGTTTTTATTTTAATTATCTTTCCGTGTATAAGTTTTGGCAAAAATTACGGTTTAAATGAATGAAACATGTAGAAACTGGCTCTCTGCAACCACATTTGGGGGTTTTATTGTTTCTCGGCGTTTCTATTTTAACCATAGACTAAACCTTAATTACGGAAGAAATAATGTTTCCAAGAAACCGTGCAGTGTGTGACGTCCTGTTGCGATACTTCCGAATATCATAGAATCGACTTGTCCGTTTATACATTTTACTGGTCGTAAACTTTATGCGACCGCTCACCCCGTCGGCAATTACCTTCTGAATATCTATTACAACCTACGTTCTCATGAATGTGCTCTAATTGCGTTACTGGGTAAATGTTAGTCACGTACGAAAAGATTTCGTATCAAAATATCGCTTCTTTTGTTTTAAAATAATAATGATAGTCCTCCTAGCCGATTCCGACTACGGTGGCCAGTCACAACGACTAACCGACTGCGCGGGACAAATTATAGTGCACAAGTGTGTGCGCAAACACAGGTGCACTCTCTATTCCTTTCACTCTCATAGCCCGATGGGACAGCAATCTGACACGACCGGAGAGAGATCAGGCGCAGATCCGAGGCACGGGTGTGAAACACCGCCAACTTCCATACTCCGGGCTACCTTGTGAATTTCTGAACAGAAAAACTCAGGTTAATATTTTTGACTCGACCCGGCGATCGAACCCGAGACTTCTGGCGCAGCCGTCGCTTTTAAAGTGCAACACTCTAACCGCTGCGCCACCGAGGCAGTTGTTTTAAAATAGAATTAAGTGTTTAAATGCCGAAGCTGCAACGATGGATTTGGAATTGATACCACTAAATATCTACTGATATTTGGATCACGGGAATACTTAAGATAACTTCAGGTTATGTTACAAATTGAGTGATTGCGCCAATTCAGAAAGCACTTAAAATTACAAATTGTAAGTGCTTATCATCGATGTAGCGACCCATAACATTATCAGTGGCATTCACTCAAAAGGAAGCAGGTGACCCAGATAACCAAATGAAGGATAAACGTCGTGTCTCTTTCGGCTTCGTTAAGAATCCGCTTTGATGTGTAGTTACCTACTGATTTTTAATTAACATTATTGTAACCTATTTATCAATGCAGAAAATTCTAGGACTACCTATATCGTGTGAAAGATAAAGTAGCGAAATATATGTCATACTTTTCAATCGTCTCGCTCGACTGTCAGCGTTTGTGTAACCTTATAACACCGGAATTTTAAATATCGAATTACGTGGTGCAGCAAAAACGCAAAGTAAAACTGTTGCAAGGCATAATTTTTCGTTGCGACACTAGCCCGGGTCGACGACACCTTACGCGAACAATCACAAATTGTTTTGTCACCTTCTTGTGGGTGGAAGGGACCGATTGTACCTTCAATTACCTACTCGTAATGTCATCATTTTATTTCTAATCTGTTTTCCGTACCATTAGAGTAGCGGCTTCCGTCTTTTTACAAAGGCTTGTGGAGCTCACTGATTTATTTATGACTTAGCAAGTCGTTAAAGGACATTTTACGACTCATAATCCTAAGGACTTGGTTAGGTTTGCCGACCCAAATTTTCTCTTGAGCCAAGCTGCAGTTTTGTATTCCTGACGAGCTTAAATAAAGTTTGGTGTCCTAAGGGAATACAGAGTAAGCTGGTCTTTAATGCAAGATTAAATTAGAATTACAAGTCGCTCAATTTCAAGGAAGCGAACATCTTAACTCTATTAATAAATGAATTCTTAGTGCGCCGGACTGTCGCTCAATGGCTTCTGAATTAAAAGTTGAACTTTATTAAGCAAAATTAAAGTAGATTGAAAAGGATTTTTTTTATGATAGCTCACCTAGCGCTCTAATTTTTTCATTACTTTTCAGAACTTAGATCTCTGCATATACTATTTTGAATAAAGATATGTTGATTGAATCAAAAAACAATACCATTTATTTTGTTGTGTTTCATATTACTCAAAAAGCGTCGCGTTTGTCGACACATTAAAATTCAAATAAATTGTTGTTTGGGCATGGTCTCACTCTCCTTATCAGATAAATATTAACCGTCCCATGGGTAACCCTATCGCTGGTCAAAGGATTTGTTCATCCCCAACGGATGTCACATGTGTTTGTCATTAAGCTCATAAAGAGATGTCACATGCCCTCAACTGGTGCGTGACCAGCCCCATTTACTCTCGAGCAAGCTAATACCAAGGGGATAAGTCATACCAAAAAAATATTGCTATCTGCCTTATCGATCACGATCCATTAAAAAAGTATGGTCAGAGGCCCTACTCTGTAGGACTGCCAGTACTTTCGGTATTTCGGGTATAGCAATCTCTCTCTCTCACTTGCCTAGTAATTCGGTCATGAGTGGTAGAGACGGTGAGATTTGTAAATACATATGTGAATGGGAGCGGATTAAAACAAGGCACAAGTGTTCCTGTGTTGTCCCGACTACTAATTAGCAGTGTTGGGTTACTTCATTAGCGTTTTATATGAGGATAACCATCCATTAGTGGCGCATTGTGGATATGAACCAACTGATTGCGGTTGTCAGTGATAACTCGAATTTACATTTCATCTGTTTTTAAACAGTGCTTTGATGCATGAACTTGCCCATCAATCTCATCATCATCATCATTATCAGCCAAAAAACTTCCACTGCTGAACATAGGCCTCCCCCACGGCTTTCCACAGCGACCGATTACTAGCGGTCTCCATCCAGTTTGATCCTGCAATCTTTATAAGGTCGTCTGTCCAACTTCGAGAAAGAGGTCAATCGACGAATCCAACTCGGCTGGGCAGCGTTCGGGAAATTACGCAAGAGTGTCTTCTCGTCTCATTTACCTCAGTGTCTAAAGACGAAAGTCTTCAACCAGTGTGTGTTACCAGTGATGACATACGGATCCGAAACATGGTCTCTAACTATGGGCCTTATAAAGAAGCCCATCAATCTTATTATTATATATTTTTTCATTTTAATATTAATATTTAAAACATTCGTTCACAGATTCGTTCGTATAGGTAGCTCGATTCGGCTTCTAGTTTACACTCTTCGTTTTCGATCGTCGGTCCGCGACGGAAACGCTGCGTTATCGCGCGATAACACTTTTTTATGCTAATTGTTCTTACTTTAATTTCCCGTTGCGATTTCAATGGTTTTGTTTCTCGAAATTCCATTTCGCTGGCCGTTACGTATTTAAGCGTAAAATTATTGAGGCTTTCTTCTGTGAATCCATGATTGAACAGTGATTACATCATGGTCACAGGTAATTATAGATGACACATGGATGGTTGATAGTAAATCATTTTCATTTTGTTTTTTATTTATTTTCAGGTAAGTTACATGTTGTCTCTAATCGACCACTGCTGAGACCAGGAAAAGAACTGTAAGTAGCTCTAGACACGCGAGAAAAAGTAAGAAAATAGTAAGTATCTCATCTGGATAGCAAAGTGTTTGTTATTTGGTTTAGTTTTAGTATAATATGAATGTATATAATGATAATTAACTAACTAAAAATAGCTAAGTCGAACCACCAATTAATTTAGTATTCAGTTAAGGATCGCTGATTCCTCAGGACACGTCCAATGAATACCAATGAACTTCATATAGTCAAAATATCACAAGTCATTGTCCTGTCAAATAATAAAACCACTTCCAAAATCTTAGGAGGTTTTATATCAAAGTTTGTATCTTAACTTATTACTGACGCAAAGTGCTAAGTACCTTGACGATATACAGTGCAGGACAAACTAATAAAAATTAGGGGAATCGGATCAATTTGATAATCACGGAAAGTCGGCTGTGGGGTCAATTTATTCCTAATTGTGACATTTTTTCTTAATACTATGGATTACTTCTTTGGGGTAAATATACTGACAAATATTCTTTGTCATTATTGCTTCTATATTGACAGCAGATAAACGTGAATCTCACATGTAATCGTTATTTTGAACCTGTTACTAAATGGTAAATATGTATTCATTTATTCGATTCTAGAGTCGCTTACTCCTTGATAACGCATAGAATTTCAACCAAACCAATAGCATATTAGTATATCGGAAGTGAGAAATAAATGTTTTTTTTTTAAATTATTTTTTAATGTAAAACACATATAGCGTATAATTATATGTATACTCGTATGTAGAAACATTGTTGAACATGCGTGTTATGACAATAAACGGGTAGTTTCCTGTATCATTGAGTGATCTTGGTCGGTCCGTCCGTCTGTACGTATAATTTGCCATCATGCGATAAACACAACATGCTTTTCGTAGTACTTACGTCGTCTGGGGTCATATAAGAGAAATAATACTATACCGGCTCTAATCTTTTAATTCACAATTTCCTATCTGATTTTGATTGTAATTCATCATGATCGATTGCGAATTTCAAATGTTTAACTCAATGTTAGGGGTGGTAAAATTGTACAATATTATTTATGTTTTGTATGTACGTAGCTTTTTTTTAGATAACGATAGTAAATTCGTAATAAAAGATGTATTAAAAATCATATTCTCCTCTTACAATTTGGCGATACGTAGCAATAAATTAATCTCGAGAAGTTATTGAAAAATTCGTATGATTAGAATCCGGACAACCGGACGTGCTATTCAACATACAATGGAAGAAGTGGTCGGCATTATTATTATACAATTTGCGTCTGATGAAAATATCGTCATTTTAATAGTACCTTAGTAGAATCGTTTGAATCGACATACAGGGATAAATTAAGGATTCGATGGAAGTTAAATCTACACGAATATAAAGTTCTACAAGGTTCAAAAATTTAAAAATTATTCACAAAAAAACATGCTTTAACCCATGGATGTATCCGGACACTAGTTCTACAAAATTTACTTACTCATATACAAAACAAACCGAAACTACTGATTTACATACTTGTCTACTTTGTCTACATGCCTGCCCTGCCATTCAAAAATTTCAATTATGTCTCATCTGTGTCGTGCGTGAGTCAGATTTTGCAGTAAAAATGTATGCATTCCTATCACAGCTATTATATCACTTTCTGAATGCGGGTAACTGCATCGGTGTTCATTCTGCATGCGGGTAACACCGTTGCATATTTTTTTACCTATACATGATGTCTCTTTTTGTCATTTCAAATAACATAAAATAACGTTTACTGTTTACAAAACTGGGACTGATGTTGGTTTTTGACGGTGCTCCTGCATTGTATATTTCCGATTAGGTTCTTTGTAATTATTTGACATATTTATATAACATGCATGACCGAAGACACTCTGTGCAGATTCTGCAATACAGAAGAAGAAACGGCCATGCATATCCTCTGCTCATGCTATCCGTTTATGAGCAAAAGAAGTATCCATCTCGGGCGGCACATCATGCACCCGGATGAGATAGCAGATATCCAATAGAATCTGGCAATTTGTAGACTCAACGACACTAAGCAGTGAACTTTAAACATAAGGGCTGCCACGATAGATCATACCTACTCGAGTTAGCAACAATAGGGCCCAAAATCCAACAAAAATACTCTTGTATTTATTTTGTCCGGCTAAAGAAAGATGCATCATATTTCATTCCCTCACATCGTCACTACTAAAGTGTTATCGCGGGTGGTATCGGCTGATAAGTATCTGAGGTATATGGTATTCAGTAATATCGGCGATCATTTTATTGAATACTAGCGGTCCCCCGCGACTTCGTCCGCGCGTTTTGAGTTTGCTCCCTCCCCTCCCGTCGCAGTGTGATGTTTTATATCCTAAAGCCTTTCTCAATAAATAAGCTACCTAACACAGAAATATTTTTTCAAATCGGTTCAGCAGTTCCTGAGATAAGCGCGTATAAACCAACAAACTCTTCAGCTTTATAATATAATTAGCCCAAGCGCACGTTGTACTTAAGCTGCGAACATTATTTTGGTGCGGAGTTATGTTAAAACTGTGATAGCTCCTAAGATATATTGGAATCAAATGATATAAAGGGCAACTTTGTTCTAAATGAAATGCTCGTGATGATGAATGTATTTATTTTGATAAGAATAAATACCTGTGTGTATAATTCACCTCTAAAAATGATGCATTATTTTTTAACAAAATTATTTAACATAAAAAAGGTTGTAGTAAGTCAACCATAAAAGATAGACTTATGCTGTCGCAGACTTTATTATAGAACTCTTAATGCTGAACAATCCTGTCATACATGATTTTTGTGTAACTTTAGTGGTTTCCGCAGCGTACGCAGCGGAAGCTCTCAAAAGGAATATCTTTCTCCCGTTTTCGCAACATTTTTCATTGCTGCTGTGGTCTTGTGAGTCGTATCTTTATGTTATATAGCTTAAAGCCTTCCTCGATAAATGGACTATCCAACATGAAAATAATTTTTCAAATCGGGCCAGTAGTTTCTGAGATTAGCGCGTTCAAACAAACAAACAAACTCTTCAGCTTTATAATATTAGTATAGATAGGAACCGGGCATAATAAGATGAGCCTTGAAGCCTTGAAGGAGGCGTTTAACCGACGCGAGGTGAACGAACGGTTTCGACAACCTGTCCCGTGCTAACACGATTAGAGCCACCTACCGGACGATAATAACCCTATTTACATTTCTTTATGTAGCTAAACGAGATAGTTTTATAAAAACAGACTATTAATTGAATTAAAATTGAACTACTACTTTTTAATATTTTGAGCATTATCATAATAATCTTAACTTACATTGTAAACGTAAATTTAAAAAAAAACACACCTAATGAACTCTCAATAAGCACATATAATCAAGGAAGGATTCGTCAAAACTCTAACATACTTTTTGGTATTAATCAAAATAACAAAATATTTTCCTGCTGTCCAAAATTGTATTCGTACACACGTAACGTACTAACCATTAATTTTTATAAAATCTAGAAGGTATTTAATGTTAGAAAAACTGTAATAATTTTGTCGCACTTTATTGTAGTTAAATAGGTACTCGTAAACCTACTGTATTTACATTTGCCCTTGAAAAATCAAGTAAGTACACCACTTTTCAGCTATTATAGTAATTTCAAAACTGGTCACTCATTTTTCACAGCTTGACATTTCAAATGGCCCACTATTGTTGTTGTAAAATTAATAAGAAATTTTCTACCTGCAATTATTACCGTTTAAACAATGGAAATGTACTGGAGATCGTCACTGCGAATAAGTTAACCACTTATAAATATACAGGGTGACTTTGAAAACATTGGCAATATTTTAAACTAAGACCCCACTCATGATTTATAGTCCCTTCCACATATTCAAATTAAAATCAGTTCATTTAAGGAATTTTAGAAAAATCATAAATCATCACTGCGATTTCCGAGATCCGTTTAGGCGGAGTAATATTCTGATACTGTGATATTATTATAGAATTAGAAAATTAAACTGTAATTTGTTATTGAAATTTGAAGCAAATATCAAATCACAATTATTTAATACAATTTTTCTTACTTCATCACATGATATTTTATAACATTTGATCATAATTATAATATTTGGAAGGAATTATAAATCATGAGTAGGTTCTTACTTTTAAATATTGCCAATGTTTTCAAAGTCACCATGTTTATTTTAGGATAACTAAAATCATTGTGGTTGTAAATATGCATAATTAAATAAGTTTTGGACAGAAAGCATCGCAAACCATTTTAAATGTACCGAAGTAGAATATAATATTTTGCATTGTATGATTAATAAAATTTAAGAGTTTCCTTTATATGAAATTGTGATTTATAAAATTATTGGTAGACCCTTTGTCTACCAATGATTTTATTTAACACTGCAAGTAATATTAAACACTTCAATCAGTAAAAGTACCTACCAACAAATCAATTATATCAATTTCAACTTTCGTATAAATTCACAAATGTTCCAGAATAAACCGATAGTCAAATATTAAAAGTTGTCTCAGTTTAAAAGCGATTCAACAAGTTAGGTTTGACAAGTAACGAGTTAATGTGAAAGTCCGCACATACCGCGAACGCCGAGTCACGAATCGACTCTTGCGCACACGATCGCTATAGTAAATCAATCACGCTGCGGTAAAAGCTCTATCAAGAGACCGTTATACGTGTACAAACTCTGAAGAAGACCTATCATTATCTTTACAAAGTGATTTCCAAACTCTTCGATTAAGGTAGTATAGTAAGGCCCACTGTCACGTCAATATTTTGTCTCGGTCAGTTTATTTGACGTTGACAGAGACAGAATGAAAATTTAATCCAGAGGTAACGTAATCCTGGGTTAAATCATCATGCGCAATTCCACCTAAGTCTCAGGTTTGGAGTGTTTAATATTTGGAGTTAGTCGCTAATAGCAAGCATTCTCAGAGCGGCATGGTAAAAAAGTTATCAGTTCCAATTCTGCATAGTGCTTAGCTGTAAAAGTATTAAGTGAAATTGTGTTTGGGCTAAGTAGGTACCACGTATACAATTTTATGTGCTTACCTCTGCAATGCACCCGTATAGTACCTACTTCTCTACTACCAGTAGTTAAAAAAACAATGGAAATGACTGGAGATCGTCACTGCGCATAAGTTAACCATTTATAAATATACAGGGTGACTTTTAAAACATTGGCAATATTTTAAACTTACAGCCCCCTAATGATTGACAGGCCCTTCCACATATTAAAATTAAAATCTGTTGATTTAAGGAAACTTAGAAAAATCATAAATTATCACTGCGATTTCCGAGATCCGTTTAGGCGGAGTAATATTCTGATACTGTTATATTATTATAGAATTAGTAAATCAAACTGTAATTTATTATATTTGAAGCAAATATTAATTCAAAATTATTTAATACAATTTTTCTTACTTCATCTCATGATATTTTAAAACATTTGATCATAATTATAACATGTGGAAGGGATTATAAATCATGAGTAGGTTCCTACTTTTTGAATATTGCCAATGTTTTCAAAGTCACCCTGTTTATTTTAGGATAACTAAAATCATCATTGTGAATATGCATAATTAAATAAGTTATGGACAGAAAGCATTGCAAATCATTTTAAATGTACCGAAATAAAACATAATACTCTTCATTGTATGATTAATTTAAAATTTTCCTTTATAATAAATTGTAATTTATAAAATTATTGGTAGACCCTTTGTCTACCAATGATTTTATTTAACACTGCTAGTAATATTAAACACTTCAATCAGTAAAAGTACCTACCAACAAATCAATTATATCAATTTCAACTTTCGTATAAATTCACAAGTTCCAGAATAAACCGATAGTCAAATATTCAAAGTTGTCTCAGTTTAAAAGCAATTCAACAAGTTAGGTTTGACAAGTAACGAGTTAATGTGAAAGTACGCACATACCGCGAACGCGGCGAGTCACGAATCGACTCTTGCGCACACGATCGCTATAGTAAATCAATCATGCCGCGGTAAAAGCTCTATCAAGAGACCGTTACGTGTACAAACTCTAAAGAAGACCTATCATTATCTTTATAAAGTGATTTCCAAACTCTTCGATTAAGGTAGTATAGTAAGGCCCACTGTCACGTCAATATTTTGTCTCGGTCAGTTTATTTGAGTTGACAGAGACAGAATGAAAATTTAATCCAGAGGTAACGTAATCCTGGGTTAAATCATCATGCGCAATTCCACCTAAGTCTCAGGTTTGGAGTGTTTAATATTTGGAGTTAGTCGCTAATAGCATTCTCAGAGCGGCATGGCAAAAAAGTTATCAGTTCCAATTCTGCGTTGTCTATTAATTGTATTTTTGTAAATGATGATAGCAATCTGCTGCTTAGCTAAAGTATTCAGCGAAATTGTCTTTGGGCTAGGGTACCACCTACACAATTTTGTGTACTTACTTCTGCAATCCACCCGTATAGTACTTCTCTTCTGGTAAGATTGTGTGAATGAGTAAAGAAGTGAATAAAGTTGTAAATTAGACATTATAATGCCATTCTTCTATATCAAGAAGTAAACCAAACCAGTCTGTTCAACTAGCTAGATAATCAAACGCTTGTCGCGAATTGAGCCGATAAAGATTGAAAAAAAACGAAGTCAAAGTATATTTCTCATTTTCTCTGGATAGACCTATGGTTGACTGGTAGAGAATGCTTTTAGCATTAAGTCAATAAAATATTTTTGCTGTGAGCTTAATTTAATTTTTAGTGGATCTCCGCATTTAGAATATGTAAAAAATATTATTATGAAACTGCATAAAATAGTTGCGGTTTCTCCCACGCATTCTCGATGCACTATCGTATGTTATACATACACTGGCTGTGCGCGTGCGCGTCCTATTGTCGTCGTAAACGCGATATTCGTAATTACGAGCGCAATTAAAGTTATCAGTGCCGCCACGCGCTCTGTCGAAACCGAATAGATAAATGTTGAAGTATTTATTTACATACTTACTTTTTTCGTTATTTGGATACGAATGTGTAGGAACCCTTATAGTTTCGTCAAGTGTGTCTGTCTGTCTGTCTGTCTGTCCGTCCGTCCGTATGTCACATCCACTTTATTCTGTAACTATAAGCATCACACTGTCGAAATTTGGTAGAAAGATGTATCCTGTCAATGATATTTAAGGGGGCTCCAATACATGAAACTAAAACCGATTTTTTTTGTCGAAACTATGCGTCTGCGGATAGGTCTTTTAAAATGACATAGAAGTTCCTAAAACCATTTTCCTTTAAAGTCTAACGTTTGATAGATAGACGCTTCCAACGTGGTAAAATGGGTGTCCCCCCCCATCTAACTTCTAAACTAAGCGAGTGTAAATTTTGCAAAAAAAAAATGTAATGTAGATCTTAACAAACACTTCCATCGAAAATTTGTTTGGACGAGATTAAACAAGTAGTTTTTGAGATATAGCACATTTTCAACATCCGAAAACATAACTTTGTTCTCCATGCAAACACTATGAAAAACTAAGTTGCTGTCAACAAAATATTGTGGTATTTTAGCTGAGTGAAAGTAAGTGGATTCCCTAATTTAGTTAAAGTAAAGAGGATTCAGAAAAAGTTGGTTGTGTTCCCTTAACTCAGCTTTGTGCGGATTGTAAAAGTCGTATTTTGAACACTACCGCAACATGATAAAACAAATCGCCGTAGGTACTTATTTGCTACTAACTTTACTAATAAATATATTATTACAAAATATAAAACAGTTACACTAGTCCGCTATCAGAACAAATTATTCCACCTCTATCTCGTATCGTAGATCTAACGGTAATGTTTTTTTACCGCCAGCCAGATAATATCGAGATATCGACTTATCGAGAGACGTGATAAATAATACTAAGCCGACGGTTTCGCACGAATACAACTGGTAAATGTAACTTTGTCTTTACCGGTTGTAAAGTTTGTAGTACAAGTGCCGCGGTAAAATTGTTAAATGGGACGTTTTATGCAACGGCTGGTTCCGACAATCTCGAGGTTAACTTGGCTCATGTTCAATGCCAATACTATTACTATAAAGCTCTCTGGTAAGCGTAAATTGATAACGGTTCTTGTCATATCGATTCTCCAATGAATATCTGAGAAATTTCATAAATATTGTCCATTTCTGAAAATAGAATTTGCAAGGACATAACCATATTCATATTCATATTCATTTATTTGCCAACTAAGTGTTACATACATACATATAGCAGGTCTTATGCTAACCATTTATTTAGCTTGTTGTAAAGTTAACATTATCAGACAGATGAGATTAGGTCAATAATAAACTAGGTTTCCATGATTGATTTTAATAACTAAGTTAACTTATTACCGAACGATATAGACTTTTTTAGTTGTTCTCTGAGTGAGTTCACAGGAGCTGCGTTAAATATTATTTGCTACACATAGTCAAAGTCAAAAATAATTTATTCAATTTAGGACACAAAATGCCACTTATGAACGTCAATAATTAGTGTAATATCAATCAATTATGGCCCGTATGGGGCTAGAACATGTCTCCTTAACTTTTGGGCCCTACTAGCGCTTCGTGACAAGACACAGACAATTTGGCAAGTTTGTTAGATTTGTTTTATACATAGTAAAACAGATTATATTCTCATTTACTTATAATATCGCATTGGGTGTTATGTTATCCTGTAATAATAGACATAAATTTGGAAATAATAAATAAAGTTATTTCAAGCCCGCTTTTATACTTGTAAAAATGGCAAAGTATTTTTGGGCAAGCTACCTAGCTTGTCAATACAAAAATTGGCATATTCAACACTTGATCTGCGACACGCAACGGAACTTAAATCCATATCAACTCGGCGTCAGTCGGTCTGTCTGTTCAGACAGTTTATCGTACACCATTCATTATTAGAAAGTTTCAACTTTGCCCGGTGGTAGGCTGAAGTGACCTCTCAAAATATTAAGTGTTACTCGTATGCCAATTATTTTTTTATATTTTACCCACTTACTAAAATGCTTATAATAAAATTTTACATCTACCTATTGAAGAGTGCTTTCTTTGATACTATCCATTTTTATAACTGTTTAAACTTTTAACGAATAAAGGACGTTCGATAAGCCATTGGCTTGGGTTTTGGCTAGATTTTCTCTTCATTTTCAAATTAATGCCGCACTTTGATCGAATCTTGATATGACAATTTGGTAACAAATATAATAAAACAACTAATATATTAGTTCTTCTTCTTCTTCTTATCGTGTCAATGGTAAACCGACTTAAATTTTTTGTGCCCAGTAATGGGCGACGCGGATTGCCTTGTCGTTAGCACACATAAGGTCTTCTAGCAAGCACGAATCAGGGCACGCAGGACAAGACAATAAATGGGACATGTTTTGTCTTGTTACATGTCCCATATATTAGTTAATAGTTTCATTTAATATATCCACGTTATTATAATTTTAATTAATATGTAATAGTTATCGAATCGTAGTCGAAACCGTAACCGTTTTTTTTTGAATCGGGCGGTAGATACGAATTAGAACCTATCTACATTAATAATTTTTGAGCTCGTGGTTTATAGCAATCAAGGAAGTAGTTGTTCTTGATTTGTAAAAAAAAATGTACAGTGAGATAACGATGCATTATCAAAATGCAACTCTAAATTTACCTAATTTTTATTTCAGCACTTTATGCGCTCACAAATCTGCCACTAAGCTAATAGAAGATATAGGAATAGAAGATATAGGTGCTGGACAAAAAATGAAAAATGGCATCTTAGTGCCCCGTAACAAGCGCAATTAGACGCTGCTTACATGCTAGGAGTAAGGTAGATTGTACGAAGTCTGAGGTCGACGGTACTGGGTTCGTCGACCTACGAAATTCGGAACTGGCATGCGGGCAATTTATTTGCCATAGACATCTCGGTAGTACATACTAATGATCACGTGTCATTACTATACTTATGACGATAATACTCATGTATTTACTTCGGATAGATGTGAGATGATAGAAAAACGTGCTATAAAAATAATATTTGGAATCGTAAACACATTTTTAGGTCCGTAGCTAAATGGCAAAAAACGGAACCCTTATAGTTTCGTCAAATTTGAAACTAAAACCAAGGTTTTTTCAAACCTATGCGTGTCTATGGATAGGTCTTTTAAAATAACATAAAAGGTTCCTCAAAAAGTCTACCGTTTCATAGATAGACGCTTCCAAAGTGGTAAAATGGGCGTCTCTTATTTCTAAACTAAGCGAGTGTAGATTTAAAAAAAAAGTATATCTTAACAAACACTTTCAACGAAAATTGGTTTGTACGGGATCGAACTAGTAGTAGTTTTTGAGATATAGCACATTTCCAACAACCGCAAAAAGTTATATTTCCTCTCAAAAAAAAGTGGTATTTTATTTTAGCTATGTGGAAGTAAGTGGATTCCCTAATTCAGTTAAAATTGGCACGGAACCCTCAGTGCGCAAGTCCGACTAGCAATAGGCCGGTTTTTTAATCCCTTCGAGCGTGGGACGTTGAAAGCACTGTTCCGAATTTGAAGCATTTGACAATTTAACATTTTCTTAGATTTCTTGGACACTTTATCAGACAAAGTCAGTTTATTGTGTTTTTTTAAGGCAGGTAGGCGAGCACGCTATACTACTATACTGGCTATACTAATCTTTTGTGTTCGCTGGGTAAAAATCTATAATTCGGACTACGGTTTCATCAATCGGACTGTCTGTATCTCAGAAAAACAGTTGATTCGATTTATCCGCCATCACGTCTTCTCTGACAAAGATCCAATTCATCACGACAAAAATCTGCTTTCTCCTATCAGATACGCGGAATCGCCATAGTATTGTGTTTGAAGAAAAACGCTTTGTGTAACCTGTGTACAGGCCAACCAAGAACTAGCCTTAGAGTTTAAGTTGATAGCAGTAAGGTTTGTAATTGAATATCTGATATATGGTTAACTGTACCATTGTGCTGCACCGGTACCTAAAACATTGCCAGACTAAATCGAGATCGTAAACGTCTCGACTTTGACCGAGACAAAAGCATTTACTATTGTTGTGGTCTTGAAGAAACCAACCTTTATTCGTCAACCTCGGAATTAACAACAATAAAAATCTTATAATTTGATACGACTTTTGCAACGCTCATATAAAACCTACATACACACCTTAAAAATACACAAAACAAACAAGTAGGCTTTTGGCTAAGGCAAGCCAGTCAAAAATAAGTTGCAGTCCAAGGGCCCTATTTTTAAATCATTTGCTCGCTTATAACGAGCAGAATTCGTTTAAAAACGTATTAAAAATCTATTAAAGTGCCGCGAAATATAGACGTTAGTACTCACAAAATTCAGTTATCTTTTTTCGAATCACTCCGGCGTGGAATTATACTAAATTCAATAGGATATTTATCAATTAATCCCTCAAGCATGTGTAAACGAGACACAATGGATATTCTATTGTTATGCGGTCGCATGCGACCGCTTCGGTGTTTATGCGTTAATAAATAAATAAATAAAATTAATAAATCAATTAATAAAATAAATAAATAAAATAAATATATAAAATTACTAGTGTTCCATTTTAATTACAGTAACAGTTGTACATGTTGAACATAGTATTACATCAATAATCAACAATCAGCAAACCACCATCGAACTAAGAATTAACCTGTATCTCGTGTGGTGGTAGGCATCATGAAGATGTTCTCATATAATCAGACGCGACGCGAGTGATTCAATAATGGAGGCCCAGAATTGAGTTAAAATTAACAAAAACAGTCGGCAGCCCTACCAGCTGCAGCGTAGGAAAGCGTATCGATGCCGACCGGCGTGAGCGTCGTAACCAGAGGTGAGGTTTCCCTGAGGTGCCGCCTTCACGCTCTATCGCCACCAGAAGCCTCGATACCCACTTCACCATAGTCTAGAAGACCTCATTGACATGAAAAGACAGCGCCAAAAATTGAAAGATTATATCGAAAGTGAATGTTGTGCAAAGATAAAGGTATTTCGAGCGTGTTGTTTTACGACTCGCATGGTACGTTTTCTTTATTTGTATTTTACATTTGCTTGAGATAAATAGTTCTTATAATTGATATCATCAATCAAAACTCGGTTGCACAAAATCATCATTCGGCGGTTTTGTCTAACCGAGTTTTTATTTATTTATTTACTGCGAGTGATATGACTATTAAAGAAATAATCAATGTGGCAATTCTCGTAGTGTT
This sequence comes from Pyrausta purpuralis, assembly GCA_963924145.1. Lineage (NCBI taxonomy): Eukaryota > Metazoa > Arthropoda > Insecta > Lepidoptera > Crambidae > Pyrausta > Pyrausta purpuralis. The sequence goes on along the minus strand of OZ001645.1, from coordinate 18,797,994 downwards.
ATGAAAACAAGCCACTACTATTTTTATTATGGGTCCTCTTATAAAATTACCTCTAAAAGTGTAATGGATATGTCTACTAAATATAAATTGTGTGCTATCCAACACCCATCTGACATATGTTTTTTTCATGATCTTTGCCTAGATATAACTTTAAGTTTTAACGAACCCTATTGAATGCCGCCTATATTTTCAATTTGTATGACTGTTGATAGGTTAACGACACCTATAGGAGAGAGATTTATTGACCGTTTCATTGGCGTTATTTACCAAATTGAGGGTCAGGGAAATAAATAAATTGGCCTGAATTCTTGTAAAGAATTCATACTTATTTATAATTATTGGTATGCATAATTAAAGTACCTACGAAAAACCTGCAATGTATACATATTTTCGTAAAATCAATGATGAAAAACAATTTTCATTCGTTTAAGTTAAATGCTCTACCTACTGGTATACCTATTACTTTATTTTTTCAAGGTTTTTTAAATAAATCAATTATATTCGCGTCATGCTAGCATACAAGCTGATAAAGATTAATATTCACCAGTATATATAAGTACCGCTGAATATTTTTCTTTATCGATTGCCACTGGAATTTTCGAAGCTGCATTTAAAAGTTATCGCCGTGTGGTTCAACTAAGTAGATATTACAACCATAAAACAAATCAAAACGTTTTATATTTTCTTATAAAACGTTTAAGACTTTAAAAATATGTACATACTGTTCGTATCCTACTAACAAACCACTCTAACCAATATACATTATTACTTGAGCTTCGCACCTTCATAGTCGGTTACCTTAGCAGAATATCATTTTATAATAGAATTACAGATTTAGTTGTTTTTGATAACATAATACCTTTGCCGGAAATACTTTTGCCAAAATCTCAATAAAATAAGGAAAAGCAATAAGTAAAATTGGCAGTTATGTCGTATTTGTTTGTTTAACAGAAAAAAATAGTGAGAAACTTGTAAATAATTTAACATTCAGCAAAAACATATAATTAACCAATCACAAAGATTTCTCGATATAACAGTAGCAAAATCGATTCCTTATTTCTTAATTAATAAATTCCCATTATTAGACAAACAATGCTACGATTATCTCTTTGATTCAACTGAATAATCGATTAAAGTTTTTCGTGATGCCATAATAGGACAAGAACTAAGGGAAAAGCCAAAGGGAAAATCGATTCATCGGGTTCCAGACAACAAGAGAAGTTGTATATAAAAAAACATTAATATTAGTTCTTCTAAATGGCTAAGAATAGTTAATAATCTCATGTTCCAGCTTTTAATAAATTTAAGTTCTTTCATTTATGTCACCCTTACATAAATAAAACCAATGAAACAGACGACCTTCGTGGTGCAGTAGCTAATCACGCTGGGTTTCAAGGCGGCGCCGCGCCGAAGTTCCGGGTTCGATTCCCGGTCATGTCAATGTTGACATCATAATTTTCGATATTGTCTCGGTTCTGAGTGTTGTGGTACCACCGTTGTGTCTAATTTCGTTAACACAAGTGCATTAGCTACTTACTTTGGGATCAGAGCAATGTATGTGATTGGTGTTAAAAAAAATCTTTAAATATCTGCGTAGCCTCAAATAAAAATAAAATTTACGGCTCATACATGGTATATTCACCAAATAAAAAACAGCACAAGAGTAAAACTTTGTTGATAATCAACATCAAAGAAATCAATCGATTCAAACTCGAAACTACCACGGATCGAGAGTGATATCGGAAAACTAGTTCCCACGCGAGACATTTCGCTCATACCTTATCTTATCACCGTCATCTGCTCACTCGTTCGCAACATCCGCAGGGCTATTACCCCACTAAATAAATAACTAAAATTTCCTTTGGACATTCCCACACATCGCCATCTAGTCCCAAAGTAAGCTACTCAAAGCTTGTGTTATGGGTGCCAGACAACGGATATAATACTAAATGCTTTTTTTATTTGTAAATACATACATGATATACATAGAACACACCCAGACCAATACAGACATGTTCATGCACACAAGTGTTTGCATTGTGCGGGGTTCGAACCCGCAACCCGCTTCACTCACCTCCATTTTGCAATCATTCATGACATCCATGAAGACAATATCCTTAATATTTTGAAAACAGCTTTATAGCATTTATTATTATTATTATTTATAAGCATTTAGCTGAAGAATAACGTGTTTGGACACATGTTGCATGCGCTATTTTTCTTGCAAGCACATTCAGTAGTCACAAAGTAAATAGCAATTGCAATCGCTATAAGGTGTGTAATACTTGACGCGTTTTGCGTGCGGATCACAATATGTGATAATGACATAGCTTCAACGTTTTTATTCTGTTTCTATAGTCGACAAGCATAATAAATGCGATCAAGTTAAGAAAAAGTACTTAACTTTTCTATTTTATTTCTGTCTCACTCTTAGTTCGTTATATAGTTCTACGAATTTATTAACTGTACTGTATCCATTTACTTCCGAGTAAACTCCTTTTTATGCTGCTATAGATCAGTAATTTCTTATTTACTGAATTTCGGCGAATCGCACGCAATAAAATTATCAATTGAAATATTTTCTCGCGGATCTAATTTGTTTTGTTGCTCTAACTTCTCGACCCTCGATTACGGTCTTACTGTGAATTTCAGTTGCGGTAATACCCATCGCCAACTTCGACGAACTATAGCCAGATAACATCTTATTGACATCTTCTTTTACGGGCAAAACACAAAATGTTACACTGAAACCTATTTATGTTACTTATTAACCATATTAACATTATATGAAATTATGTACATCTATTTACCGTAGACAAACGGAACGGATATACGGGATTGCAGACAAAAAAACAAGTATTCTGAAACATAAAATATTAGAATAAAGCAGGTATAACACAAAATAATTATACACAATTTAAAATGTTTAATATTTTATGTTAATTATTTAACACACTACTACACATTATAAATTGAAAATTTGTTATGTGTAGTAGTGCTATTTTCTAATTAAGAATACCTTATCTTACTCTCGAAGTCCAAACCATTTAATTATCTCTCCTTGTTCTTATTAGTATTATTATAACTCTTCTTTACTTTTATATTTCTTCCAGCCAGTAATTTACTTCCTTCCCGATCTTTTTTTCATCCATAAAAATAAATCACGTTATATTATCATTATTATTGATCCTCATTTGGATTCATTGTTTCTGTCATTCGCAGACATTTTCCTCATTTCGGCAGGCTCATTGGTTTTGTTTCCTCGAAACCATATTGGTGATCACTCAAGTATCTCCACCCTACCTTTACACGTCTTTTTTGAAAGCAGACCTTTTATTGATTTTGAATCTTTGTTCTTTTTGCCAATGACTCATAGTGGGAATGGTTCCGGATTCCTGTTTGTTATAATGATTCACCGTAAGGCAGTAAAATAAACATTATGGTAACCTGGCTTTATCAAGGGATGCTAATGATATGTAATTTGGAACTGAAGGCCGGTATTATTGTTGACAAATTATTCATTACACTGTCTAATACAACCTAATAGTATTATAATTGCTGTTGTGTATTCACTAAAAACTGTTTTATCAGTAAATAGGTGCATAACATTGAAATCGTAAATATTTATAGGGTGTTCAGGTTAATTAACAACAAACGAGTAGCACGTCAGTCAACTTGATAATGATGATCCACACGTTACCTAATTCCGGCGATTTTGTTTGTAAACAACATCAATTAATCAAAGAATTAGAGTTGATAGAAGGATTTAAACAAACAGACGATTGACGATACTGCAAATCAGTTGAGGTGTTAAATGGCGATGGTTATTTTATTCATAAAGGTATCAGGATCTGTGTTTGTGATATCCGACGACCCGTCTGGTGTAGTGGTCGAGAAATCGCCTACTACGCAGCGGGTGCGGGTTCGATCCCCGCACAATACTAACATTTGTGTGCATGAACATGTCTGTTTGTATTGGTCTGGGTGTTTTCTATGTATATCATGTATGTATTTACAAACAAAAAGTATTTAAGTATTATATCCGTTGTCTGGCACCCATAACACAAGCTTTGAGTAGCTTACTTTGGGGCTAGATGGCGATGTGTGGGAATGTCCAAAGGATATTTATATTTATGAGCACGGAATATTTGTACTTGAGTCATGGATGTTTAATATGTATTTAAGTATTTATGGGAGACGCTCCCGTCAATTATGACGTTGTCTGGTATTCGTTACACAAGGAAGAAAAAAACCTTATTTCGAAACCACGACAATTGGTGTGATGTCTGGCAAAAAAAGAAAATAAAGCGATACGCAATGTCAAAAAAATAGCATTTCAATCACAGATTAGTAAGAGTATGTTTTCAATAATCCTATTAAACAAATAGTTATATTTGCTACTGCCTGGAGCCCCGAACATTTATGGTAAAGCATAGCTTTTTTCATTTGTATTTGACTATTTGGGTCGCAATGTTTGATATTTTAATGGTTATAGGTTATAAATCCGTATGGAGAGTGTTTTTAAGCACTTAAATAAATACCTTTTCCTAAACAAATCCAATTAATTTCTTAACGTGTTGAGTCAATCAATGATCATGACGTTGTATCGTGAGACATTATTTAGAAAGCTGTTGCACAACAATTCGGCACGAAACATTTTGATCGCGTGCAGGACAACTTGTATGAATTATTGAGAGGGCACACGTGGTGGTGTGTATGGCGATTAATCTTGATCGACTGATACCGCAATAGGTATTAAGACTAGAGTAAAATCAAAGCATTGCAAAACCAATAGGTTACCGTTACGTGAGTCTAACTAAGGATATTTTTTTGTGATTTTGTCTTCTTTTACAAAGTTACATAATTACTTTCGCAACTTAAAAAAAACCGGCCAAGTGCGAGTCGGACTCGCGCACTGAGGGTTCCGTGCCAACTTTAACTGAATTGGGGAATCCACTCACTTCCACTTAGCCAAAATACCACAATATTTTGTTACTTTGATTTTCATAGTGTTTGTGTAAAGAACAAAGTTATGTTTGCGGTTGTTGAAAATGTGCTATATCTCAAAATCTACTAGTTCTAGGACTAGTTAGTAGGATCCCGTCTAAACCAATTTTCGTTGAAAGTTTTTGTTAAGATCTACACTATTTATTTTTACAAAATTTACACTCGCTTATTTTAGAAGTTAGTGGGAGGTGGACGCCCATTTTACTACTTTGGAAGCGTTTTATCTGTCAAACTTTTGACTTAAAAAGAAAATAGTTTTTGGAATTACTAATTAATTAGGCACTATGTCATTTGAAGAAACCTATCCATAGGCACGTTTGGGTTTGACTAAAACAAAATATGGTTTTAGTTTCATGTATGGAAGCCCCCTCCCTACGTCCTCCAACCAAGTTTCAACAATACACACCGACTTGACGAAACTATAAGGGTTCCGTTTTTTGCCATTCGTCTACGGAACCCTAAAAAGGTTTTGTTATGACAATAAATAGAACGTTTCAAAACGATACGTCCGGACAGTTCGAAAGTGCCAATTCACGATCGTATCAAGAGATATCAAACTCGCGATAAGCGTACAGGTTTTCGAACTCCAAAACAATACAGACACTAATTAAAAGTATAATTACAACAGCGTGATATAGTATTATAGCGGTGCGAACAATCGAAACAAAGATGGGTCATTTGCAATAACTACAAGCGAACGGACGCGAAAATAAGAACTTTGTACAGTACGTACGAACTTCGGTCGGTTTACCGTTTGATATTTCACAAGCGAAATAATTAACCGTAAGGTAACATTCTCTTTGTTATACTTAATAGTCTATGCCATAATGTTGCAAATTCATTATAATTTTATACAACTTTTGTATTGTCTTTTTTTATACTCGTATAGCACAGACTCCAAAAATAAATTTTCTATTTACGACAAAATGTATAAAATTTTATAGACATTTCTATTTGCATTGTCTGACTTTGCGTGTCTGTTTATAATAATATACATAAATGTGTCCTTATTTTCCCAGGACAAGGGGAAATGTGGATTCCCATCACTGGTGAACGGCTGGACCGATTTCGCTTATTCTTTTTTGTTGTGTTTGTTATTGCCAGGAGAAGGTTCTTAAGAACAAACAAGAAAAACAAATAAAATTGCGGCTGGACCGATTTTAAGTTTTTTGGATTTGTTAATATTACGAGGCCGCGACGTGACGGGGGCGAAATAGGGGCGGGTCCGCTGTTTACGGTATAAAATAAAGTCAGAAAATATAGGTCTAACAACTATAGCTGGTCTGTATCTTTACATTATAAAAAATATGAAATTATACTTTTTATTTGTTGCAGAATGAGCACAAGCAATGTATAGGTATGGTCATTACGAAATATATTGCGGTTTGTGAGCCTTAAAAATGACACGCTACGTCTCTTAGCTTCAATCGTGATCCGGTGTTTCTCAAACCTCCAGTGACGTGCCCAAGAAAAAGCTAACGAATCAAAATTCAATGATATAAGGAAAGTTTATGTTGAACATTCTTTATGCTTATTATAAGTTTGTGTAGGTAAATGTAACGCGACTGGAGACTGAGACGAATTTACTAATGGTACATTCATCATTCATCATCTCCACCGCTTCACCCAGTCTTCCATACATTTTTCATAGGCTTTTTGCGGTATGGCCTTTAGCTCATTCAGCGAATTTTCTGTTATGGCTTCTAGCGACTCAAAACGTTTTCCTCGAAGTGGTAATTTTAACTTGGGAAATAAGAAAAGTCAGACGGAGCCATATCAGGCGAATACGGTTGAGTAGTTACGGAGTACGGGTGCATGGTGGAATTTTCCGCTAAAAACTCTTTCACTATAATGACTGTGTGTGATGGTGCATTATCATGGTGCAGCATCCATGAGTTGTGTTGCCACAAATCTGTACGTTTTCGGCGGATAATTTCACTTCATGTGGCTTCATGACGCCTAAAAATATTTACTGTTTCTTCCTCTGGAAGGAATTCGGAGTGAACCACACCACGGTAGTCAAAAAAAACTGTCAGCATCACCTTGATTTTGGAGCGACTTTGCCTGAATGGCTTCGGCTCGTTTTCGAGACGCCATTCTGAAGACTGTTGGCTTGTTTGCATGTCGTACTCATAAACCCATGTCTCGTCGCCAGTTATTATACGTTTCATAAAGGTCGGATCCGTAGAAGCTCGAGAAACCATGTCTTCAGCGACATGCTTTCGCTGCGCTTTTTGAAAATTAAGCTCTTTTGGAACTAGTCGAGCGGCGACGCGTTTCATGCCCAAAATGTCGATGAGAATATTGTGGACGGACTTAAAAGATATGTTCACCTCACTAGCCAACTCTCTGACTCATACGTTGATTTTCGAGCTCTAGCTTCTTGATTCTGTCGATGTTTTCTTTGGTCGTAGCGGTTAAAAGTCTACCAGAACGAGGCGAGTCTGCTACTGCTTCTCGGCCTTCTTTAAGAGCCTTATACCATTCATAAGCCCTTGTTTTCGATATACATACATGATTCGCCGTAGGTATTTCGAAACATTTTCACAAAATTTAAGGCACACTCTTTGTTCAACAATATTTTCCATTGTAAAAATTGCTGAGGAGAAAAAAGCTATGACCGACAAAAAGTGTAGTTTGAATCAAATTAAATGACAGACCCCGCTCAAATTTTGCGCGCTTAATCAGTACAAAGCTACCCCAACATGAAGTAAAAAAAATAGAACAACCTCTTTTACACGGGTATTTTTATTGACATATTCCCGATACCTTTTACACAGAGTAGTACTGTTATAATAAAGCTGAAGGGTTCGTTTGAACGCGCTTATCTCAAGAACTACTGGACGGATTTGAAAAAATATTTTTGTGTTGGATAGCATGTTAATCGAGGAAGGCATCTCAGATTCCGGAGTGGTATCCCAGACACAATAGATTTTTTATTGCTTTACGGCTATAGTCGTACACTGTCCCGGAAAGTGTTTAGCTATAAAACATTAAAGAAGAAAGAACGAAGAAAAAGTATTTATTGAAGTATTTATTGGAAGTGTGAAAAGTATTCATTACGCTGCGACAGGAATAGAGAGAGCAAACTTAAAACGCGCAGACGCTGTCGCGAAGAACCGTTACTTTATTTTAGCTTATAAAATGGGAAATTGATTAAGTGAATCTTACTTGATGATATCCATTTATATATTAAGGGACTGTGTTGACTGTTGGATAATGAGGAGGTATAAATAAATACAATAATTTAATAATAGCATTGAGGGAGGCCTATGTTCAGCTGGGGGGAACATGCATTTCCCCTTGAAGCCGGGTGGCGCTCGCTGCTAAGCGGGCCACAGCCAGAGGAGAAGCTGCGGAAGAATGCCCAGGGCAAATGCCCAGGGTGCTAACTCGTGGCTCTCTCCTTACTAATGGCACCGGAGGACACCGTCAGGTTTTAGTGGGTATACCCACCCTATTGGGTGGGGGAGTCCCACATAACCTACTGGTTGGCCCCCGCCGCTGGTATGGTATGCCTAACGCATTTCCTGACGGAAAAAAAAGCCTATGTTCAGCTATGGACGTTCTTTGGCTGATAATGATGATAATGATTAATATCATTGATTTTTCCTTAACAACAGCGATGTTTTGAAGGATTTAAGCCTGTAGAAGACTTTAAAGAAACTGTAAAATATACAATTATGAAAGTTAAATATAGTCGGTCAAAAGCAACATTGGGAGATAGTTTGAGAACCGCTATAATCTTCTAAAGTTATCGCAACCGTAATGGGTTATCGATATTCATCTTCGGTTTGCGAAACTAACAACAAAGCTGATCGACCGCGGAGGGTACCAAAATTACGACTGTTTGTTCGCGGACGCCATTTAAATTAACAAAATATGTATACAGGATGACTTTATTATCAGTACCGAAATTTTGTGTAAAGACTCCACTGATGAATATGAACAACTTTTACTATGGGGGCAACAGCTGTTTCATACATTTTGACCGCGCGCCAATTGAACTTTTGTATGGAACATCTGTTTGTTTTTTCTCGATTTCACTATTGCCCCCATAGTAAAAGTTGTTTATATTCATCAGTGGAGCTTTTACACATCGGTACTGATAAAAAGTCACCCTGTATAATGAAAGAGATAACTCGGTGTGTTGAAGAATATTCTTATTTCCTTACAAAGTTAATAATTAAACACTAATCAATGCAGTAAGTAAAATTACGCGGGACAATTCCACAACAATCAATCTTTTTATGTACCTTTGTTTATGAAGGAATTAATGATGAGATTATTATTATTATTATTATGATTATGTCAAACACAATCTATCTGACAGGTCTAGTGCTGTCCATAAGTGCTAGTGTTGTCAACCATAGTAATGCCATTATCAATTATCCGTCTAACAAAAAATAAAAATGATCTGCTCGCTGTTGCAATACTACATGACATTTGCCGTACAAAACAGTCAGCAGCATATCAGTCTTATTCTTTTGTTTTAAAACAATCCATAAAATTCCAATAGATAAAGCCATACCAGCTTTATGTGCTGTTGTCGGTGTCTTCAATCCACTTTGATATAGTAAATTCGCTCTTACTAAACAACCTTTCTAACAGTATGAAATTTTCATAAATCTTAATATTTCACAATTCTTTACAGTACATAGTCAATTTTCATTAGGAAATTGCGTTACATCCCAACAAACAATTATGCGTTGGTTGCAGGCCATTTTAATGTTTAGGGTACTACTATTGATTTATAATGGATTCAGTTATCACTAAAGGTGGTTCAGTACACTTATTAAATCAGTTCAGCTCTTCAAGTTGCATTACAACTGTAAATAACGAAGCACAATTTCCTTAGTAGTTAGTGTAGTATCAGTAGCTGCGTATATACTTAAGACGTTAAAGCTTGTTTCTGCTTACAACGTTAAAACCTGTTGAAAGATCTTCATTAACTCTCTTTAACTCTTATTGCTACAAATCTGCTATAACAGAGTTGCTTTTAGATCATAAGACTTTATTTCAACTTCAGTAACGTTAGCGGTTCTGCAAGGGAGTTAATTAAGAGTGTAGTAACACCAAACTCTACATGCGTTGTATAAACTTTATATACAGTTTACGCCTGTTATACTAAAGGCAACCATAGGTTAAGTAGTTACAGTGGTTTTGTACGATCCTTTTATAAAAGGTTTTGGTGTAAGATGAATTACTTTTAACTCTGTAAAAACACCATTCAATGTTTCAAATGCTTAAAGAGTTTGTGCATAACCTAACCTCTAATTCTGAAAACATTTATCGAACTGAGCTCGTGACAATTTTTGTGTATCTTTTGTGTTTGTGAATGTATGAACTGTAAGCTGTGCATTTTCTTTAAAATGAAACGAATTCATTCCTGGAGAGCACAAAAACGAAAAGGTGCAGTGAGATATAAAATTAAGCAAGAGTACCAAAAGTTTATGAAGTCGATTCAACAAGATGTCGATGTTTCCAATTTAAGTTATTGTGATTCTAGACTAGATTTTGCTGATAGGGATGCAGATTCAATACCAAATAAATGTGCTTTTTCTAAAAAAACCTGCTAAGGAGGTAAACGCTTCAACATCTACTAGCCAGTAAGTTATATTGAGCAACAGGGTTCCGCACAAAATTTTGACGATTGACTTTAATAAAGATTTTTTCGATTTTATGCCAAACACTAGCTCGGGCGAAAGTGATGAATTAGTTAATATAACACATAACAATATAATGTACTTTCTGCCACTCCTTCATACAGTATAGACTTTAGGTAGATTAAGGCAATAAAAGATATATTATGGATTCCGTATTTTTTATTTAAAAAATACTTTACTAAAATCTAATAATTAATAATCAACTCCTATATTTATCTAAATTTTAAAAAGTAAGCTGTTGAACTAGTTATTCATACAGTGAAAAAAACTTTTTTCTAAAAACTTTCATAAACAATATTTGAAAGCCATAAAATAGAAATAATTAAGGAGATCAAATAAATCAACTTCGCTTTAATCTCACAGGTGATTACCTATCATCATGTTTTTATTTTACGTACTGTGCTGTAACTGTAAGTAAGCGTACCTACTGTTATAATAATTATATGATTTTTATGTAGTTTGCACTTTGTCTTGCAACATCATGATGGAATTCCATTATAGTTACATTATTTTATTTTTATTTTTTACTAGTTCAACTAGTACCTATTTATTGTTTATGTAATATCATAATTTATAAATAATAAATACTAGTGGATCTAGTGAAGAATAAAGAAGTTCTAATTAAACAACAATGGATTTCCATCATGATGTTACAACACAAAGTGCAAACTACATAAAAAACATATAATTATTATCACAGTAGTGCGATATTTACAATAATATGTTTTTAAACTTATTGTAGGTAAACATCATGCTTCAAAAGCTAGTTAAAAAACAAACTAAATATCACAAAAAAAACACAAAATAGATATTGTATAACGATTTCGAAACACAGAAATATCTTACAATACCTAATATCAAAACGTTGTACCCGTATCAGTCACGTAGAAAATTTCGTTTCATCTCACAATACCAACTTCGCAAAATACCAACCACTCGCAAAATACTAACTTCTCAGAAGGACATCTTCTCAAAATACCAACCCCATGAAATTTTCATCTATTCTTAGTAGTATATAAGATGTCGGGTGGGAGTTGGCATTTTGACAAGTTGTCATTTTGAGGGAGTTGGTATTTTGCGAGGGGTTGGCATTTTGCAAAGATGGCATTGTGAGATAAGACGAAAAATCTTCAGTCTCAATACTACCTTACATACTAGAATAAACAGTGACTTAAGCTTAATCAACAAGTACAATATATAATCAACAAATAGTATTTAAAGTATCAAAAATCATGATTGTTTCTGACTTTCCTGCTCTGTAAAATTTCTAGTTTTCTAGTCTTCTGTACCGTTTTAGGTACGTCCTCTTCATCTTGTTCCTCTATTATTTCTTCATTGTTTGCATTGCCTTTCTGGTTTATGTCTTTTTTAGTATTTTCTGTTACAGGTTTATCTGCTTCACATTGTTTTTCATTTTCATTATTTATCTGATTTTCATTATTTATCTGATTTGCATTATTTACCTCATTTTCATTTTTAGCTTCTGCATTTTGAGATTCATCTTCTCCAGTATGTGTTTTATTTTTATCTGTTTCAGTGCTTCTTTCTTGTGATGTACGTCTATCATCATTTATCTATTTCTTACTTGTAGATGTTTTTTTACGGTTTGTTGGGCATGGCTTTGATCATTTTCTTGATGTTGAAGCTCTTTCACATTTAGCCAATTTTCTTTTGTGAGCATTTTTCAAAATAGTTTTATAAAAGTTTTCATTGTCCTTTAGTGTAAATGTTCCGTCCCAGAAATTAATCATCTCCCAAAAAAATGACAACACGTGTTTAAAGCCCTTTAAAAGTACTTTTAACTCTTCACCTCGAGTTCCTCCACTCCATGAACATTGACATATGAATTTTCTCGTAAACATGATGTCCACGAGTGCGTAAGCGCAATCTATTCCTTTTCCTCCTTTACAACATATTATGGAATAAGTGTGTTTTAAATTGTTTCTGCAGTTATTATCAGATAATTGTGTTTCTAGTGCATCGAGTTCTTTAGGACTGTCAATCGCTTTAATATTAAATGAACTGTTGTCAATACTACCTTTGGAATCTTTCAAATATTGTACTACTTTGTCTGTACTACGCATTTCAGTAATTTGGAATACTGGATCTTCAAGTTGAACGGAAAAACTTGATAGTTTTTGTAGTACATTGTTCTGAACTTTGATTACAGTTTGTGTTTGCCCCAAAATTGCTGTGTTTCTTTCTATAAGCTTCTTCTGATTTTCCAGCATCTGTTTTTGGTTATCCAAAAGGACAATATTTTTTTTGTATGGGAGTTGGGCTTAAAATACATTCTAACTAACAGAAACAAATGATACACTAAATGAAAGAATAAATTCATACAAACAAAAAACACACATTTTTGTTAATTTTTCGATATGGGTTTTGCTTTTATTTTCAATCTAAGTCTTTTGTTACTGGCATGTACAGCAGAGAGTTGCAACACTGTCCGCTGTAAGTTCGTTTCGTTTACAGATATAGAAACAATTTATTTTGTTTGTTTTTGAGAAAACGAATACAAAGATACTTAAATTACATTAAAAATCCAAAAAGAGAAAATGCCCACTTTACAATCAGCTTGATACTTATCCTAAAACAAAGATTTTTACTCTTTAATTTTTTTTAAATTCGACGAACAAAACGCTGGTTTGGTTCCATCCACTTCTTCGTAAATATTGACATCTGTCATATGTCAGTGTCAGCAAATCAAATGTCAAAAGCGGTATAAATCAACGTTCTGTTCGACGCATTTTCAAGAATAACAAAATGTTTTCAAAAAGAAAACGGGCGTATTAAAAAATCTAAAAATAATGTTAAATGAAAGTATTTAAGTTTATAAGTAATCCAAAACTAAATATGACCCTGTTAAATATTTACGTATTTTAGGCCCAAAAAAAGTGATGTCCTTTGGCTCTGATATTCTAACATCTGTTTTTGGCTCACAGAAATGCTATCAATATCGATGCTAAAAGTTTTCTGCAATGCTGGGTTGTTGGTTTCGTAAGGAACATAAACATTTTGTGGTAATACTGTAGCTGAAGTAATTGTTGCATTTGTCAAATTTTCTTGAGAGTTTTCAAAGTAAAGCACGTTTTCGTTCTGAAAAAAATAAATCATTCAGTAAGAAAAATTTTGTTTTAGACTTTCGTGCTTTGTACACATTATGTTTACATTCGGGTCTTAACGCGATACAATATACTTTGGGGATACAATTTACCTGGGGTGACTTGAAGATTAGGGGTTTCATTACTTTGTAAGGGACCCTAATCCAAACATGTATAAATAAAGCTAAAATCGGTATTTTAGTCTCCACAGCAGGTAAATGTCTTCGATAAGTGTATAATTCCTCTCTTATATCAACCCAAAACCGTATAATACTCTTTACCACCGGCGTTGTAGTTCATCAAGTGTCATAATTGATTTAAGGGAAGACTGTAACTTTAAGAAAAAAACGCCATTTTGATTACTTTCTGTAAACATAACCTAAAAATTAATTGGTACAAAATCACTTTCTATAATAACGATATATTTACATTTTTCTAATTATTTTACTTAGTTTCATGTATATAATCTCTAATAAAACCGAGCAACACTTGATAATGACGTTTAAAACTTCATTTTTAAACGTCATTATCAAGTTATTTGCATTTTCAAATGTTATCCTTTTATTCCTCTAATTAATAATTTTTTGAGGGCGCGTAAAAATTGAGATGAGAAACACGATACACTATCACAATAAACTGGCAAGCGCACTAATAATTAACTTAACACTTCAAAAATACTTTAAATCCACAATACTTACATTTTATGATGAGAATATTGCAATGTCGGCACTGTCGGCAGATAAACTGAAGCACTCATTTAGACAAATAATACCTTAATAAATTAATAGAATTCTTTTTACTTTAAAGCTTTTACAATCTGATTTTAACACAGAAAACTTTTCAAATTACTTATAAGGTATCAACGTACCGGTCTTAGTTCTAACTAACACCACTATAGATATGTTATATAACTCTAGGTTTCAACTTAACTCCATTCTAAAGGCGCTATAAAGTTTCAAACTAAAATTGACGTTCATGTAACACCTCTTACACACTTCAACTAAAGGCTTTGTAGAACCACTATATAGGGATTCATACAGGCTTAGCCTGCAAAATTTTGTGCCAAAATCGAGGGTATAAAGGTGTTATTACACTCTATAACTCTCTTATAAGAAATACGCTAACTCTTAAATATCTAAGTAGAACCGAAATACATGTCTTATAAAGCTTGTCTTAACGCTTAAATGTTTGTTGGGATGTCGGGTGCACTGCCGCATTTGACGAGCCATCAATGTTATCCAGGATCTTCGGTATCTAAACAGTTTGCTAATCAACACGATTAAATCAAATCCGGTTTAGTCTATATGCCAGCCCTGTCCTCGTGGAAAGTGATACGGTAGCGCAATTTGTAACGAATCGGCATATACTACTTACTGTACGTCTATTCCTACACAAGCACGGAAACTTACAGAGGACGCCCCCTTTTTTGCCTGCCTATTGCGATCCAATCCAATTCCGACTCAGTGTTAACGAATATTATCAATATAATAATATTGTAATGATACTACCATGGTATGAATATTAATTTTAATGTTGTTTTATTATAATAATATTATATCCTGCGAAATCGCAATACTAATTGCTGATTTGACAGTAAAGCTGGCCGCTTACCTATCAAAACTGCATCGCAATACGCGCCCAGGCCAATTTAAAGATTCTGTTTTACAGTTTTCTTCATTTTGTCAAAGATCGTGTTCTTTTGGAAAACAAATGACGGCTTGTACTGTTTTTTTAAAAAACAATTGGCTAACGAGAAATGGCTAGAGTTATCCGTAACTTATAACTCAGATTTACAACGCTACTTTTGTTAATAAGCTACTGGCATTCAGTTGCAATATGTTATCAACTCAATATTGGTTCTCTTCCAAGTATCTTGTATCATCCTCATTCTTATTCATAGACGTTAGAAGCATAGAAATGCCAGTTCTGCAATCTGGTTTGACGCACAATCCAATAAAACCTCTTACTTTGAATGTTGTAACAATAACATGTCTCTTATATCATTATGCTTTAAACAGATCTCCTATGTAGATCTTTAACATCTGTAGGTTTTCCGAGTGAACCAACTTTTCCGTTTTCTGGCTTTTACTCATAGTCATCATCATCATTAACAGCCACAGGACGCCCACTGCTGAACAAAGGCCTCCCTCACGGTTTTCCACAGCGACCAGTTGATCTTTATAAGGTCTTCAGTCCATGTTGTCAGTGGACAGCCTACGCCACGCCTGTGGTCGAAGGGTCTCCAATCTAGAACTTTCCTGCCCCAACGGCCATCAGTTATTTGTGCTATGCACTCTCCCCACCGCCACTTGAGCTACTGATTCGTAGGCTACATAACGTACTCATAGTAAACTGAACTAATCCCTCGTTTTTATCGGCTTAGCCAACGCTTTGTCAAATCGACACTTTCACTGTGATCCAGTTGAGTAAGCCCATTGTCCTTTCTTTACCTATACCCGTCTCACTTTCACACGCCCACTCCCTCATTCATGCAGATTGATCAATGAGTGACTAGACAATTTACATGATAAACGGAAAATAGAGCAGTCGCCCCGACCGACTTTATTTTGATTGAGCGAATAAATTAGATTTTGACCGTGAATCCCAAAATGATTAAGTTGATGTGTATGTTTATATAACAAATACATATTTATTTATTTTTATAGAATCCTATATAAGTAATAGGCAGTATGTATGTTTATCATCGTATTATAGTTATCTTTATCGCTATTCTCTTCTCTTTTCGTGCCTCTATAAATTTACTTGCACCGCCTGTATATATATTTTTCTCTGTTCTGACCTATGGTTGACTGGTAAATAATGCTTTTGGCATTAAGTCTGCCATATGTATAATTTTATATTTTGTCCATGAATTTCTAAATAAATAAATAAGTTTTGTAAGTGACTTTTTTAACTGATCGTTTTCAATATTAGCCCACCTTTGTGTTTTACATACTTAACTTGTGGTATATCATTCATAGCTTGTTAAATACTATACTCTCTATAAAATGCTCTAAACTTGAACCTGAATAAAATTAGAAATCCTCATATCCACAGGCATTCACTGTATTAATAGTAAATGCGTCATATGCTAAAAGCCTCCACAAGCCCGCATGGCAACGTGCCGTATGCGCAGGAGTTGGCCTCTGCAACAAGTATTGCACCCTAGCAACATTCCATAAAGGACCGTTCAGCTTCTGCGCATTCCGGTTTGTAATCATTTATGTTTTATATCAGTCTCGCTCCTGGTAAAAAATACTAAAAGAAAAATAGCTGTGAAATTGTTACTGGCAACTTGTACTATTTATTGGAACCGTGTTTGACGACAGCGCCACTATTGGGGGTCGTTCAAATGAGAAATGGCTAGCTGTCATTACGCCAAGTAGTTAAACCAATGTTTTATTTATTCCAACCACTTAACCAATTATATTCAAATACGTTGGTTCAAAGCGTCAAATTTTGTTTATTAATAAAATAAAATAAACAACATAAATATTGTACTAAAATTGCTAGAAAAATGGTGACAGGCGTCCCCCAACTTTGTTTTTTTAAGTCACTGTGGCGCTTCGGGTTCACAGACCAACTACTTCACACACAGTGATTAGGTGTAAAAAATCAAACAATAAAACTGTTCGTTTGTTTCTATTTCTATGTCCAGTAAAGTGCTCCTACTAACGTAGATTTATAATGGTACCTGTCTACCTAGTAAAGTACTTCTCAGAATCGGGCATAAGTCACACAAAACAGACTTCTAAAATTTGGCATTGCTTATGCTAACCACATACACAATGCATCGAATCATTGAAATTGTGAAACGGTAATGTCACGTCCAATATCAATTAGTCAACTTCCTAATAATGCTAACCGTCCATTCAATTAAAAGAACGATTTTAATGCAAATGTTTGGTCAGTAAATTGAATTGGCGTAATCTAGGTATTGTTTTAGCCTTACTGTATTGCGAAAACAATCTAGTAATAGATTACGTTAGCTAGACCGACGCGCTGACCTAAGTCCAATCCAGTTTTGGCTAACTTGCTATTTTTAAGTGTTTGACACAGACAATAAAGTCCAATTTCACGGTAAAATAATACTTGCTTATATTTTACTTTCTAAATTGCCAATATATCCGAACATTTTGCTTAGTCTAAATAACTAAAGTATGATAGATATAGATAGAATGGCACTTGGGGTAAATGTCCTCATTTACACTTCAGAGTTAAAATTGATGTACAGAGTCTATAGCAAATTCATAAGCAAATTAGTTACAAAAATATACATAATGCTGCAGGATAGATAAATACATATTTTTTATTGGTAATGGTAGTCTTCAAATGTGAAATTCATGAAAGTAATGATACATTACCAAATCCAAATATCTATTTTATCTTGTAAACATAACAAATTGATGCTATCCGAATTGTTTGTCAACATTTACGTCAATCTTATGAATCATTGTCTTTTCAGGTAAGCTAATGAGTCAACCAGCAACCAGCCGGCAGTTTAGTAAGTCACCACCACATATTATAAACCTTCCTTAATGGCAAAAAAACGTTCTACTTAAATTGATATACTGTATTTACACTTGTAAATTATTTGCCTATTTTTATTGTTTTTAATGTGATGTCGGTCTTCAACGGAATGAAGCGGCTACATAAAAATAAAAATAAACATACGGTATATACTTTTACATCATCTGTGACTTAACTAAATATTTAACGTTACAAAAGAAGCTCATTATTGACCGTTGAACCTACTTAAACTAAACTACGACCGTTTAACTTTTTGCAACCCTTTCATATCGCGAACGAATTCTTATCCGTATCCATCGAGTCGCATACGACATTATTAAAATTCACCCTGTATGTTGACAGATGATTAATATTAATCATCGCATAGTTAACCGCTTAGCAACAGGGACAAGTCAATTCCGACGTTCATCAACTCTTACTTATGTTCCCGTTAGCAACGTCCGATCGATGCCTGTGAGTAATCACGACTCGCCTAAACTTGTCCTAGATATTTTGTACTTTTTGTTTAGAACAGTTATCAAGCAAGTTTCAATCTTATCTTTATATCTTTTTGAATCACTTCACAGCCTTTGTCTAGTTACATACCGCTACACATAACAAGGTGCTATAACTTTTTGTTGCTGTTGGGCTTAATGAGTAGATAGAGCTTGAAACGTTAAAAAACTTTTGTGGGTTCCCG
This sequence comes from Pyrausta purpuralis, assembly GCA_963924145.1. Lineage (NCBI taxonomy): Eukaryota > Metazoa > Arthropoda > Insecta > Lepidoptera > Crambidae > Pyrausta > Pyrausta purpuralis. Next base: position 18,779,008 of record OZ001645.1, on the reverse strand, counting down.
AAAATGATGCTTTTTTTGCTGTAGCATCCGAAGCTCCCTAGCTATGTCTTTTTAAGATAAATAAATTAGTGTTTTTATGTTGAAATAATAAAACTCTTGATCATCAGAGACAAAGCAGTGCTCGCTCAATCAACGTCGAGTCTAAGTAATAATTACTGAAAAACGTTATGTCGAATGAATCAGGCTTTTTAAACGTAAACAGCCTCCGGGCAGCCCACCTCAATTTGTACCAGCTTAACTTGACGCCTTTTCCAATTTAATCATTCGCCGGCTAAAAACGGAAAATTGTGTTTTTCATTTGCGGGACCTTCTACCTACAACTTTCTTAAACCTTGGATAGCTACAGACCAAAGAAAAAAGACAGCTCACGAATAAACTTTCGAATAGCAAGATATCAAACTGTATAATACCCGTTTACTACGCGAGTTAACTCTTACTTCTAGAAACTCTTCTGGAGTAAATTTCATTTTAGTTGCTCGTACTTAAGTTAAGTATTATATTGTGTCAAAAAGTCTTTGCAATCTCAATCAGTCGTTATAAAAAAACCTTTTTCAAGCTCTAAGATCTCTAATTATAATTTTGGCATTACATTCTCAAAGAATTCCATTTGTTTTTATATAGGTACTCTAGAATACAGCTCTGACTCTAGCTATGTAATATACTTTTTTAATAGTGCAACTAAAAGTGAATATAAACATTATGACGTTTCATATAGTTTGTGGGTACCTATACTGAACAGGCGGTTTGGATTTGGCAATATTCGAGCCTTGAGTAAGACAAATGATGGATTGTTTTCGTCGTGGCGTCCTTCTGCCTCGCCTCAGCTGACTGTGAGCTCAGAGGTAACTACAATGTTATAAATAAGATCATTTTGATTGAAAAAAAAAACAGTAAATAATACTTGCGAGGTATATATACATTTAAAATCTTAAGTTATCACTGTTTATAAGTATGTTCAGGTCAGCACCACACACAAAGATGCCTTTTCAACGCCCTTAAATTGCTCCTTATTTTTGTTGATGAAACCTTACAAACGAGAACTTTCTCAAAGTTTTTTTCTTTGAGAAAGTAATAGAGAAGGGAATGGTTTAGCACAGCGGCTCTCAATCTTTTTTGGCGACGGCACCCTTTTATTAGGAAGCGATATAATCGAACTACCGTGTAACTTTTACTTATTACTTACTTACATAAACCTTATAAAGAACGCAGGATCAAACTGGATGCAGACCGCTAGTGATCGGTCGCTGTGAAAAGCCGTGGGGGAGGCCTATGTTCAGCAGTGGATGTCCTTTGGCTGATAATGATGATGATGATGACTTACTAACATAACAAGTATAAGAATTGAATATTCGAAAAACACAAGTAGGTATCGACAGAACGGTCGACCAGAGTGAGGTATTTTAATTTATCGTCTAAATTCTTGCGGAACACACTTTGAGTACCGCTGGTTAAGCACTAACTTTTCCTGCTTCACTGTGTCAAGTATTCTTTGCTTTCCGGGAAAATTATATGTACAAGTTTTTTTCTTTGAAAGTTGCTATAAAACATAATAGGTCACTTGTAAAAAGTTAGCCTTTTCGTTTACTGTTGTCGTTTACAATTGTTTAATGTTTTCTACAGTTTATAACTCTTGTTTATTAAAACAAGAGCTTCCTTCTTTCCAAGACTTATAAGGTAAAAATATTGCTATTTTCGTTTATTTCCGAAGCGTCATCCCTGACCATCAACCTGTTGAGTAAAATGGACCTTGGACGTTCACGTGAATTGCATTTAATAGGTGAGCGGCGTCAGACCCATCTGATGGGTTTAACGTCCCGTTGGGATACCATGGGGAAAGAGACAGCTCTACAATTAGCATTAGCCAGAACGGGACATCTGATGTAGCCGTGTCACCGTAACCGACCTAGGCTTGTCCCGGCATAAAAATTCATTGCAGCGTAATGCGGTTTTAAATTAAAATTGTGGTGTCGTTTTTTATGACAACATAAAGTTTATTGTTATTTATTTCACTTAACGTAAAATTTTATCTGTCAAAATGTAAATTCAATTTGGAATTTATGTAATTTCATTGTACGTATTGGTTATGGCCACGACATTTTTCCGTACGGCCGGGAATTCTGTCGTTCACCTTAAACCACTAAAGCCATTTACTTTCGATTTTATAAGAGTAGGTAAATCTCTCGAGTGTTAAGTAGTTGGCATTGCAGGTAACAATTTGCAACTTTGTTGCAAAAGCATAAACGTTGTTAAATAAATACTTAAAAGTACTTGTCAAGTCAATCAACGTAATAATTGTAGAGAGTCGTGATACAATTTGGCACATAATACAATAATGAAATGACTAATCGTAAAACCGTTTTCTAACCTATCGCTGTAATAAATCCTGTCAAAACTCTATCATAAGTAAAACTCAATAAACCTAAAAACTCAGGCCTTTAAGGTGGAGAAATTGTATCGTTTTTTCCACGTAAATTAGTTTTAAATGCAGATGATCAATTTATAAGATTGCCAGTCCATTTATTCGCGGATGGAATACGCATTGTTTCCAACGAGTGTCGATTAAGATCGCTGTGACAAGCATACTAAGCAGTCAACTAATTATAATTAGCAGACCGGTGAACCCTATTCAGGTGACAGTCAAACTAACATAACCATCAATGGAAATAGTGACTGAGTTTGTTCGCAGCTTCATCTCTGCGCTAGCCCACAATTGTCCCGAAGCTGTGGAAGAGACTATGTAGGGACGTGTATAAGTGCTCCTGTTTTAAATACTTATACTCATCATAGTATCGGATAGATCGGTAGTAAGTTAGCTACCTACCCTAGATTGAACCACTACCGAATTTAATATTAATTTCTTTGGGTAATCGACCATTTTTTGTTCGACAGTGAAAACAAAAATTATATTCTGACATAAATAATACGACGTCAACAAGATCCGTCAGCTTCGAATCGGTTTCTGTATATTTTGACTGATTCAAAAAAATAGGTGTTAATTATTCGACCTGTACGTAGGTATGTGAAATTGTCAGAGTTGGTTAAAATTTTATACATGATGTCAAATTTACCTCCAAGAACAGTCACACACACCATGCACCGACTCGGAAAGAATTTGTTTTCATATAAATAAAACGGATGCGTTATTTCAAGCTTTTTAGTCAGTTGAAGGCGGTTCAATTTTGATTGAGGTCTTTGCGAGCCCTAAAAATTTGATAGATACCATATTATGTGATATTATGACCATAGGTTCTGAGACTTTAATATCGATCGACTGTGCAGCCGATACTCGATAGACGGAGACTGTTTACCCACATAACAATGCAACTAGACCGTTACACCTACTGCTTGTGTATTCCCAATACATCTTCCTTTCTACATCCAGAAACATCGGAATATTAGGCGCAGTGGAATGCTGCTTTCCCACGGCCTCTTTGTGCGGCATTATCACGTACTGCGCACGAGTGTGAAAATATGCCAATCTTGTCTAGGGTCGTACAAAAAAACGAGCTCTATTTTAGAATCATCGTTTATTATCAAGAATTATTTTGGTTTGAAATTCAACAAAAATCATGTGAAAAATTGACGCAAGTATATACTTACAAAAAAAGTTAGACCCTTTTGTTTACTTCAATTTTGTGGATTTTATCCGGGCATTAGTCGAAAATCAAACAAAAATCATAATCCATTTTGAGGCGAGTGATTAAAAAAGGACCCCTTATTTCTGATATCTCGGACATTACGTAAACGTAGCGGCGAGTCAAATAGACAATAGCAATGTCAATTCTGTAAATTTTAGTTTGTAATCATAGAATAGTTTGCAGAAGTTGATAAAGCCAATTGTATTCACTTGATATTACTGATCCTAAACAAGTTTTAAAATCGAAAAAATATTAAAATGGTATGAAAAAGGAATACTTAATTATATTATATTGGTCACTTTCAACTTTCGCATCTAAACTTTTGATTTGTTTGTACTAATGTTTGACAGCCCTATTACACCGTACATTCACCGCCTAATTGTTGTCAAACTTACCGCGATGTATTAAAAGCTTTATCACCTTGATTCAAGGTATAAACTGCAAGAATCAATCAGCACCCAAGTGTTGTGTGCGACACGAATGTTCAATTTAATAGGATTATCACTATTCGTGAGTTACCCGAAAGACGAATACTTTAACAGTAATCGCCTTTTGTTATATGTTCGTTCTAATCTTTTTGGGAAATTACCTTATTGTAAGCTGATCTAATTTATTTATTATGGCGGTAACGTCCATGTATTTGTATCTAATTGATAGTATCATTTGATTTCACAAGTTGAAGTATCATATTTTTTATTTTAGTTCGACTGGCACATATGATTTAATAAGTTTTTCTTTTGAACGCCATTATATTTCTTGCAATATTCCATATAAATTTAAAAAACTTGATTTTCGTTACACACGTAGGCTATTTATGCAGATATAAACGCAATTGGCTTAACAAATTTACGTCAACATATCCATTACAAGTTGAGCTCTCACTTGCTGGCTCTTACTACACACCTTCCTGTCAACAAGAGCTCAAGTAATAATGGATAAGTGTACTAGTTGACGAACGCGTGGTATGCAGTGCCCTAGTTCTGTTGGTGACATTGTGCCGGTTGCATTCTATCTTACTCACTGCTCTATCTACTGATAATAGTGGATAGGTACTTGAAATGTCCATTATCATAATACAGTAAGAGATAATAATCTGGCACTGTTATGTACAGGACTCCCTGTAGCTGTCCCTATGCTAGCGCTATTGAGGAGACCATAATGGACTAGTTAAGTATGTACGAGTAACATAGTTTTCCACACTTATCCTATTATTGCGAATTAATAGAACCGTAGAAAGACATCTCGTTTTAAGTGATAATATTTAAAGAGCCGATCCAGCACAATAATTGTATTTATTTGTTTTAAAAAACGTTTTGGGTTTTAATACGCTAGTTTTTGAGAAAATATGATATATTTTTATTATTAATTAAGGTTAAAATTAGAGGAAAATATAATTGGGTATTCAATAGGGAGAGGCGAATCTGATGACGTATATAACTTTTAAAATCGTCAGGGTGCTGTTTTACAATGATATTATCATTGTTCGAGAAAATTAATAAAATGAAATAAAAAATCTAGAATTTTCAAGAAATATGATAGTTAAAATATTATCACTTCAAAACGATTTGAACTTATATAAATGATGTTCTTAAATATTCTTTCGCAAATGGGGCCTATTTAAAAAAATACACTTTAAACTTTGTCATTCTGAAATACCTACATAACAGTAAGTTAACAATCTGCAAAAACTTTATAGCTATCTTTTGTAAATACTTGTCTGATAGCAGCCGGCCTAAATGTTAATTGAGCAATTACATACATTCCTGCAGCATGATTTTACAGTAACGTAGTAGGTTCTAAGCAATTGCCGATTGTACAGTCGACAGCACATCAGGTTACCCGCTTTTGTTGAAAACTAGCTCGTATTACAACTGCATAAGATACCGCAGTGTTTACCTTGATGTGCTGTTGTCTGTACAACAAATCAATTGACGAATACGATTTGGAGTAATCGTAATCATCGATTTGTTGTACAATCGGTGATAACTCAATGTTTTATTAAATTTCTTCAAAAGAGATCTTGCTAAAACTACTGAAACGTTTAAAGGAGTCATCTAACTTTTCAAAATAATGAATACTATTTAGAGCAGTTGGGTAAATAGGTATATTATGGTCTTAACGCGTAAAAATAGCCTTCTAGAAGAAGAATAAGCCCTCCATCGCTGACATAGTAGAATAAATTCCTCTGTATAAGAGGATGCAAAGCTGTGATAGAGAAACTCTGACATCAAGGAGTATACTCGTACGTAAATACCATATAATACTACAAGTCTGTGAGAGCAACCCTGTGAAATTGTAGTTGTGAGCCGTTTTTTACTGTTGTTGGATACGCAAATGTGGACTGCGCGTGGCGTCGAAGCTGAAAACCCTTTTCATAACCAACTTTTTTATCAGACAGCCTCATGAAAGTTTATGCTTTTTCACCATACCCGTGTACAGCTTTGTGGGAGATGAGAAAGTTACTTTTAAACCAAATGGAACGTATATTTTTTTTAAACTAAATATAAGTTAGCTATTAACGCTAGATTTTTACGATAAACTTCATTATTTTATCTTAAACATTTATCAAACTATCATAATAGATCTGAAATATTTATATCTCATTAAAATGCCGTTTAACTTCATAATGCCTTATAGATTTTTATATGGTCAACTAAACCTACTTTCTTATAGCGATTGCGTGAAAATTGGTTACATTTGGCAGCGCATAAAAATTGCTATGCATATTTGCATAGCAATTTGCACGTGCTTTAACGAAACCTGTAGCACGTAACAGGTTAAAGGTGATTTTTGAACTATTTATAATTACAAAAGTTACGAAGAAAGTACGTAGTTACCCGGAGGATATGAAAAAAATCCTCAATAATATGCACCTGGAATATATTCATGACGACCTTCTTAGTGTAGTGGTTAAGGCGTCGCTCCGAGGTTCCTGGTTCGATTCCCGCTCGGGTCAATTTAGAAATCAAAATTTTCTATATTTTCTCGGGTCTGGGTGTTGTGGTACCACCGTTGTGTCTGATTTCCATAACACAAGTGCATTAGCTACTTACTTTGGGATTAGAGCAATGTAATGTGATTATTGGAGTCCAGTTTAGAAAAAAAAAATCTTGTAGTTTGAACACCATGTAATTTGCTTTAGTTTATTATAAGATGAATCTTTTCTCTGTCTAAAGTAAAGTCTTGAAATATCCCATAAACATGGTGATACGAAGCTCTTGACGTCTGCATCGATCGTTTAGTTTGGATCCCTATTCTATTGCACAGAATAAACCTGCAATGTGCCGCGAACAGCTACCGCACGTCAACATTCCTGGTTCGCTACTATGTTAGAGATGGACTTACTATTTGATTTACTTAGCCATCATGTACATCATAAAGTCAAGCCGACCTACACCAACAGTTTACACTTCTCTACACTCTCTCGTTGTTTCTCCTAAGTACATAACAAATGCGTTATTTTCAGCCTTTAAGTCAGTTTTTTGAAGGTGGTTTCATTTTTTACGATTTTTTTATTTCATGATTTCTAGTTCTTTTCTTATACCTTAAAAATTACTGGACCGATTTTGATGAAACTTACACTGTAACTTAATTTAAAAAAAAACTAATCGAACTGAATAAAATCACCTCGCTATGACTGTATATTGTTTTCGAAAAATTCGTTGAACATACAAATATACATTCTTACAAAATTTTGCACAAGTGTTTGAAAGCCTTTAGACCCCCTTACACACTGTGACTTTTAGCATCGATGCAGTCGCGATGCTGAAACGCGACTGCATTGATGCTAATTTTAATCTGTTCAATTATCTGTCTATCTATCTATCTGTTTAATCGTAAGTCGCGAAACTTAAGTGCGTTTTCAAAACGCGCGACACATCTTTTTTGAAGTTGGTTGAATGTCGGACGGGACGCATACTTGGAGTGTTGCATAGTAAGGGAAAATTGTTTATCAGAGTAAGGCCTCTCACTAGGTAATGTTGCGTAAGGAATGCCGTTAACTGTGTCAAGTGAGTGCATTTTCTGATTATTGCAAGTGAAAAAAAGTACTTTCTCAACAAAATCAGAAAATGCGCGTTTAGCGTTTGTGTTAAAACGTGTGCGTTCTTAGAATGGGACTTAGAACTTCATATTATTTGTATTTTGATACTAAGTAACAAGTAAGTTTAATAGTACCATAGCATAATAGTACTCTCCCATGCAATAGTTGTACTCTTTAAATATACAATTACTTAATACGACTACCGAACGATAACAATATTATAGGAATGTTTTGAATATAAATGAGGTGTGGATACTGGCATCAGACTTCGATTTGCATCTTAATGTTTAAGACTTATTGGTTCCCAGAAAAGATATAGTATAGGTACCTATTATAGTATTAAACTGGTATTTAATAATATGTACATGTTTTCTTACAATTTAATGTACCTGATTGTAAAATTTAGTTACCTACTTGTTTTCTAAGCCTATACAAATCTTAGTGGTTTATTACAACAAATTGTTGAGACGAGTTTCCGTTGATAAGGGTGTTTCCTTCCTGCCGCTAGCTAAACATCTTATCACAGCTGTTATCAGTGTCACAATTAATGTTGTTCAAATTATGTACTGTTCGTTGATTAGACGTAAGGTGTATTAGTTTATCGTCATAAACACGAAACACTTTCATTTGCAGAAGTAATATGTTAATAGCACAAATTAACTAATGTGTTTGCGTTATAGTTCTCAGTCTAAAACTCAATCATATCATTACATTTTCTTCTGTCATTAATATATTTATAGCCTATGTCAATCTGATATATGATAAACTAATGTATTCTAATTGGATCCATACATACAATAAGGTTTAAATCTGTCTAATTACTCTACATACGGCAGATATTACGGTACGCAGACTTAGACGCACATCTACCACTGTTCGAGACCTCCTGAATTACGAATATTGTATACAATTCTAGTTCAAGAATAGCTGGTTGTTTTGTAGGTAGGTTTAACGTAACGAAGAATAATGTCATTAGCAGTCGAAGCCGATTACGACATCAATAATTGGGTGAGCAACAGGGGAATATTACGTAACTCAATCCGAGTTACATTATAACTCCAACCTCTTGCTTACACGCCTCCAAGGGCAGTTACGATTTGTTTTAGGGGGCGAATAACTTAACAACGACTGGAAATATGTTCGTCGAACTATGAACTAGTCATAACTAGATTTTGTATAAATCTGAATCGAAGTGGTAGGATATGGGTATGTTAATTGTATCGTGTTTCAATTGAACGAAGCTTATGTTCTTTATTAATAACAAACAAGAAAAAAAATAAAACTAAGACATGCAACATAAAAAATAACTTAATATCTACCTATTCAAAAACGAAACCATTTCCTTGCGGCAAGGAGGCTATGATGCTGGCTGCGTTGCCGCGTTGTATAGCTATGCTGATCCTTTGAGCTAGGAACCAGCCAGCTTTATTATTGGCTGTTAAAGAATTTAATTTTGGCACAATTTTTCTAAACAGAAATTTAGCAGAGGATCCCCACGGCCCAAATGTTTCAACGCCAAACGGCGCAAACACATAATCACTTGCAAGTGAAACGTACTTGCGACGCTTGGCGTTTTCAGCCAACTCCGCTGCTGCTCCAGCTTTAAGGGCTGATTCTCTGAGATGGGAGGGGGCCAAAGTATCGACACAAGTTGCATCCCACACTAAAGCCCGACCCCGTTCCCAGGGAATAAGCGTTAGGCCATCGGGTCTCTTGCCATCATCACGGACCAAACCACGTGGTTCAAACGTGGAAGGAACATTAATGGTCGCAAGAGCTCTTCTGCAGGCGTCATTAAGGGTAGCGTGACGGGCGAGACGCCCAGCGCTTTGCTGGCAACAAAGGCAGTGAAGACCAAATTTATCAACCTCCTTGCCACATGGACACGTAAAAATTTCACATATAGGGGTATCAAGGCGGAGGCCCACACACACCCGGAAAGACTCACTATCGAAAAGAGTGCCCAAATTTCTCGACGGTAAAGCATGAAACCAATGACCAGAATCTTTGCAGGAAACTGCCAAGAGCCTTGCGCGACCACTGTCACTGACGGAATTTTAAAGTAAAGAATTGAAGGTCTCTCTCGCAAGAGGGACATCCCAAAGTTTTTGCTGGTGACGAAGCTTGGATGTTTTTAATTTAAATTAATAATCGCTGATTCTTTAACCGTGATAAGGATTACCATTCTGTTTATAAATTGTGTACAACGTCTTTGGATGTTATAAATAGAGTCAAATCCAATTTTATTCGTAAGTTACCAGCGCTATCTCGTGGGCGCAGGCGGCGCTAGACTTGCGGAAAATTGAGAAAAATTGAAACAAATAGGGTCGCTTTACTTTCCTTTTTAATCAAAATGAAAGGGTGGAGGTGGCGAGTTAGCAACTTAACTGAGTTACACTCCAATTTATTTTACGTATTTTAATTAAAATTGGAGTATTTGCGGATAATTTTTACTAGTAAAATTGTACCATAAGTAAGTACCTTCTACTTACACGCTCAATCATAATATTCTACTTTATTAGAAAGTACATGCGATATATGTATGATTGTAATGTAATAATGACACAATAAAATATATTTTTTTAGAAAATGAAACTAAAACCGCCATCAAAAAATCAAATGCATATGAATCTGAAAACAAAGATATCGCCGCATAAAAATCAAAGAATTACGCGATGAATAGAACGTCCCTCATTTTGAAGTATGGTCAGAAAATTTTATTACATTTTAATCCTTTCTTCAAACACTGCATATGTATTCTCAAAGTCTTCAAAGACGTGTTTTGTGCAACCCTGAGATGCGTGGGACAGCTTACGGAGGCGTGACGACCGCTTGCCCGTGACGTCACACCGCAAACTCCAAGACTGCTTTTTATGCGTTGCCAGTATCTTGTAGGCGAATCCGTGACGTAAATAGAAAAACTTTTTATCCGATATACTTTGCGCAAATGTCTCTGAACTTTTTATGAAGTGACGTCACACGTTATACGACCCCACTGGGAAGTCTCTAAAATGATTCTGAGCCTAACTTACGACATGAGTAAATGTTGTGTGAAACTGTTTTTTTATCTCGCGCATTTTCGTAGCAAATGTAGCGTCTGTTATTTTAACCCATTTGACGTCACACGCACTGGAAAAACAACTCGGGGGAGTTGTTTATGAAAGTTCAAATTATGCATATTCTTATGTAGGTGGTATCATCTGATTACCATAGCGTGACAAATAGATCAGTTCTCCTTATTTACGCTCGTTTTAGTCAGTTATGTGTACGTTACTTTGTTAATTCATGCGTTTGACTTTAAAAGGTTATAAAGTAAATTTAAAAGTAATAAAAATAATACCTACTTTCTGGGTGCATCCAAGGAAATCTAGACTGTTTCGTGCTGCAAGTGACATTTAAATATAATTTCATGCGCAGAAACTCGTTGACGTTTCGTAAGTGACAGACTAAGAAGTAGACTGCAATATTTATGGAAACAGTTCCTTATGAGATAATGCATTAATGATTGAAACTGTTATTACCCTTAACATTCATATGGTATCAGCCAGACCCATAAAAATGTTACGATACCATAACACTATGCCCGTATTAAAACTAAAGTGAGCTAGTGTGCGACCAGTAACCTGTTGCTCACTGCCATCTTGCGGGGCGGGCGGAAAATTGACTGCGCCGTAATGCCAATGGAACGAGGGATTACGGCAATTTATTAGATACTAGTATGACTTATCATCAGAACAAAGTTGCAGTGACAAACATCGCGGCTAGATTATAGCGGTAGGCAACGGAGTGTATGTCAGGTTAAGAGTTATTGTTTGTTTTTTTTTGGATCTTTTATTTGTGCAATAAATAATATTCTTTTGGGGCTTAAAGGCTTTAGAATATTTTCTTTCGGATTTGGATTCATCAAATGTATGGCTATACTGACCTGTGAAAAGATAAGAGTTGAAATTACGCATTCCAGGAATACATAAACATTGAAGTTAGCTATCATCCTGAAGCAATACATACCCTAAAAAGCATAGTAATCTAAATAACCAAGAAATGGGCGTTGACAGTTCAGTTATTCGCACAACTTCCCACTTGCTAAGTGATAGCGCTGACGCCGGCAATCATTGGGCTATGACGTATGGCGTCTAGACTAGCGTTGGGTTTGTGACCGGTAATTTACTCAATTTCGAGTAAATTACCAAAAACATGTAATTTACTCGGTAAAATTACCGATGACTGGGAAAATATTCAAATGCTTTTAATTAACAAAACTAAATGTATAAATATACTTAAATCCTTTACCAAATTACCATGAATAACATTTCACTCATTTTTACTGTCTTAGCATGATGATACTTCTTTACATGCCAATACGAACACGAACTTTTGAGCTGGATTCACAAATTTCACACAAAAAAATATTTATTAAGTTTATTTTTGTTTTGTACTTTGTAATTTATGAGTGATATTGTGTTTGTAATATAAACATATTATTGTTTATTTTAAAAAAGGAGGTTATCAATTCGACCTATAAGGTATGTGATATTGTTAGAATTTTATATGTTCGAGTGAGTTAATCTTTTAAGGCTTCCAAAGTTCCAAACACGTGTTCAAAATTTCGTAAGTGTAGGTGTGTTTTGATGTTTTTTTCACCACGGATTTCTAGAATACGAGAAGTTATAGCGAGATGATTATTTTTTGTTCAATCAGATATATTGCTACTGAGGGTACCTACAGTGTAAGTTCCATCAAAACCAGTAGTTTTCGTTTTATATGTTATTAATTTAATAACTGAAAATGACGAAAAAGGGTACAATTTTTGGAAAAAAATGCCTCCTTATCATACTGACCTAAAAGCTAAGCTTATCATTCACCTCACCATCGTCTGCGTCGCCGGTTCCTTTTCACTTTCTTACTCAAGATATTCAAGTATTTAAACAAACTAACGAGTTGCAGAGCGCAAGCCACAACTAATTCAACCTTCGGCATCTTCATGTACAACAAATGCTATGATTAATCTCGCGCATGTGTGAATCACGAAGCGTCTCGCACGTAGGTTTGATGACTTCCAGCCTCCCGAACAAGCCGAATTCTGAAAAAGCTACAGTACCATAGACCACATCTATTAAGGCAAATTATACAGAAGTCCGAGAAGTACGAGTATAATATGCCTCTATGTTTAGCGTTTGTGGACTATGAGAAGGCTTCTGATTCGATCAAAACTTGGGCGGTGCTTAGGCCTCTTCAGTGGTGTCACATAGACGATAGGTGTTAAAGTGTCTGTATAACAACGCCACCATGGTCGGTCCGAGTACAGGAACAAAATACGAGGGCGATTCCATTGCGGAGAGGTGTAAGACAGGGAGACGTTATATCTCCGAAACTGTTTACAGCGGCATTGGAAGACGCCTTTAAGCTCCTGGAATGAGAAGGATTCGGCATAGATCTGCGTCAATAGCGAATACATAACACGCCTCCGGTTTGCCGATGATATAGTCGTTGTGGCAAAGACGCTGAATGATCTTGGCACTATGCTCGACCAAGTATCCCATCTTTGAAAAAAACATGGAAAAGACGGAAATTACGTCAAGTTCCCGTGTTATACCTACTCCAGTATCCGTCGGAAACTCAACTCTTGAAGTTGTCGACGAGTACGTCTACCTTAGATGAAAGATCCAATTAGATAGGTCCAACTTTGAGAATGAGGTCAATTGACGAATCCAACTCGGCTAGGCAGCGTTCGGGAAACTGCATAAGAGCGTCCTCTCGTGTCAATTTCCTCAGTGTCTGAAGACGACAGTTTTCAACCCGTGTATGTCTCCAGTGAAGACATACGGATCCGTTACGTGGTCTCTAACTATGGGCCTCATAAAGAAGCTTAAAATCACACAACGAGCAATGGAGTAAGCTATGCTTGGTGATCAAATCAGCGAGGAGATACGTAGAAAAACTAAGGTAACGGACATATCCCTACGAATCAGTAAGCTCTAGTGGCAGTGGGCACTTTGGCAGGGCACATAGCAGGGAACTGATGGCCGCTGGGGCAGAAAAGTTCTAGATTGGAAACCCTTCGACCAAAAGCGCAGCGTGGGATGTCCACCGACAAGATGGACAGACGACAGGACCAAACTGGATGCAGACCGCTCACAACCGGTCGCTGTGGAAAGCCGTGGGGGTGGCATATGTTCAGCAGTGGACGTCTTTTGGTTTATAATGATGATGATGATGTGTGTGAACATCGATGTGAACAGCAAGCTCGCGTCAGCTCTCGTGCACGAATATTTCCTCGAACGTTTCGTCAATAACCAGACGAGAAGCGAGCGCGAACGTTAAATGCCATTTAATAATTTACGCAACGCGCACGAATATTTGTTTTCTGTTTTATATGGTGACCCAAGTAACGTAAAAAATAATCAATTTTTGAAGTGTTTTCTACCATCAACACCGCCAACAACCGTGTGGATTAAAGCTTTAATCATGCACAAATTATAAAATAAATAAATATAGCAACTGAATATTTTACGGTCTATTTGGTAAATTACGAGTATTTTACCATTTTTACCATAAATTACCATATTTTTCATTACTTACCATTTTGTTTTTTTACCTGCCCAACTCTAGTCTAGACCGAATCGACGGTGACGTCATACCTCCCACGCCGACATCCGGGCGAGCAAGTATAGCCTTTGACATTAAAATAATAGCCTACCTAAATATCCAGCCTATCATGAAATTTTTTGAAATTTGAAATAAACAAATGTTGTAATGGTAGGTAATGGTAGGTACTCGTACATAGCATTTTTTATAGCGCCTACAATATTTACTTCCTCATCATCATCATTATCAGCCAAAGGACATCCACAGCTGAACAAAGGCCTCCCCCACGGTTTTCCCACAGCGAACGATCACAGCGGTCAGCATCCAGTGTGATCCTGCGATCTTAACAAGGTCATCCGTCCATCTTGTCGGTGGACGTCCCACACTGCGCTTTTGGTTGAAAGGTCTCCAATCTAAAACTTTTCTGCCCCAACAGCCATCCAGTTCTTCGCGCTATGTGCCCCGCCCACTGCCACTTGAGCTTACTGATTCGTAGGGATATGTCCGTAACCTTAGTTCTTCTACGTATCTCCTCGTTTCTGATTCAACCTCGTAATCACCGAACACCGAGCATAGCCTTCTCCATCGCTCGTTGTGTGATTTTGAGCTTCTTTATAAGGCCCATATATTAATTATTACTAGTATTTAACTATATTTATTTACTTTAAGTGCTTTTTTCGGGTTAAGTTGTGATTTTTCTTCCATTTAATAATATATAATGATATAATGACTACCATTAGAAATGTTTTATTTTTATTTCATCGTCTGGTTGAGCAGAGTGGATCCACCCATGTGGCAGTTTTTCTTAGCCATGCAGGCCGGAACCTGCATTAATTACCTGTTGCTATCCTCGAAGCAACAGTAGGTAAATATACAAAATACGAAAAATGTATCAACCTAACTATATCGTGAAAAATGTTAGCGGTTGACGTCCATGGAAACAAAATACTGCCCTACTTATTGATCCGCAAACCGAATATTTATCGCCCATGAAATTGAAGACAAACATGATCGAAAGTGAAAATTGTGTCCCATATATTCTCGACTACGCGTTAATAACATGGTGTTAAGCCTCGGAGTGCCGCCCCGGCGTCGCCGCGAACGACTAAGTGCTCTCTCTACCCACCCTCACACGTTACACCAATCATTTCTGTTTATCTTCAACCACACGGACGTCCCCAAGCAACAGATGAGCAATGGGTCTAGTCCTGATCGATGCGTCATCACGACGCTAACAACATCACCCGTAATGAAATTCGTGTGGCAGTTAAAGCAATTATTCCCATCTATTGTCTAGACACGCCAGACACAGCTATACAAATTATACACCACTTTCAGTTCGTGTTAGACTGATTTCAGGGAAAAGTGGGGCATGTTGTTTATATACAAGGGCTTTGACAACTTTGTTGCTTGCCTCTAATAAATATTCTGGAAGAATTTCCTTTGAATTTCTTAGAGACCACAAGAACAACAACCCATGAAAGATACTCTTGTAGGGAGCCAATATTTAGCTTTGAGAATGTCTATTAACTGCGGCCACGGCAGCGGTGGCATACGGCTAACCTGCTTATCGAAGTTAGTAAAGTGTTTAAACATAATATTTTAATTAAATAAACAAAAAGTTCCTATCTAAGATAACTGTGTTATTTTTTTTCTTTAGATATTTTTTAAAGGCTCCTTAATTTGTTAAATTACTGCTGAACCTATTTTTACGAAACTTGTACTATTTCGTAAGTTAGAATATAAAAACAAATTCGATGTCATTTTTTGTTTTTTAGAAATCCGTGCACAAAGATACAAACATACATACACTTACGAAACTTGGCATACGTGTTTGGAAGATTAACTAGAACATCATACTCAAATATTATCCAATTCCAAACAAACAGGTTGAATTGAAACTCCATTCTTGATGTCGGCGAAGTTACTTACTACTTTAACAAACTAGGATGTAGCTCCCACGCAAAAAAAGGAATTAAGTTTGTATCAGTATCTAAAACCTCTTATTTTAAGCACGTTTTCTTACATACTGTCACTTCACCACGCTTTATCGGAACTTAAAGTATTTCCACAGTTCGTTTGTGATCTTATGATATTACACTTGCATTGCAATCAACAAGTGTTTAACAATACGAGCTTCGTATAAAATACAGTTTATGACTGATGAGAGGCACGGTGCACATATAATGCGTTTCCCGCTAAATTGGTTAAGTGCATCCAGCCATAACAGTTTATTGTTCTAAGAAGTTCACATGTTACTCCATCACGGTTGCGACTTGAGAAGTAGTAACTTGTGACCTATTTCCGTGTAACAAGTGTTACGGGCTTCTCGATGATAAATGGAACGAATATAGGGCTCACGCTCACACGAGTGCACTTGCAAAAACGTTCCCATGCACTCAGATAGCCTGAGCTGAGATACAACTCCACTTTTAAAGATGATGTCATTTGGTCGGAACTGGGCTACTGAAATTGTTACTGTGGTTTCGAGTCTTGTCTTTACCTCATAGACCTAATTCATTTTACTTTGACTCTTCTTTAACTGCCTACATATCACAACACGAAAATATTTCGTGTATCATCACTTTTGTATGTAATAAGAATACTTGACAACCTCATTAGACAAGCATGCAACTATCATGACGTTCTACAATTGTTATTTCAATTATTGCACCAGATGTTAATGTCTGGATTCGAAATGTGCTATATTGCTTCAGTGTTCTGAAGCAAACCAGCTACTGTTATACTAATTTACTCTTTCGCAGTATCATTCAAACCTAACACGCCAGCATTGGGTGTTTGTGGTTGACTTGGAGTACGATTTGCATGTTTTTGTTTTGTATGTCATTCCACGATCGCGTGTTATGTTTTCGCTGTCGCAGCCGCATGTCCAATAATAACAAAGCAATATTCGACTCGTATTGTGATTGCAACACGTCTCATCCTGTTGAGGTTACAATTAAAACTGCCGAAAGGTTAAATCTTGAGTCTAGACCGAGGGTTATGCAAGGCGTTTCGTGAGAACGCGATTGTCAATCACTGAGTCAATATAATCGCTATTAACCCACTCAGCGTTGAAGCGATGATTTCGGATACAAACGTTGCGATCGAGTCGTCGATGGCTAACGAGAGCAATTCGAAATATGCAGTGGCATTCGATTGAAATAATGGTTGATACGAGAACGGTACCGAGGCAGCCGGATGCGAATCCGCGCGGTGAAAGTAGATCTTACAAAAAATGCTCCCATTCCTTCGCCGGTTGATATTTCATGAGGCGTTCACTTAGACCGGTGCCGAGCCGAGACAAACCCTAACTTACTTTAGTACAGGGTTGGCATGATTAAAACAAATGGTTTTAAAACACATGTTTAAAACAATGTTTAAAACAGTTTGATTTTAAACCGTGTTTTTTATCACACGTTTAAAAACACAGATTAAAACAAGTTTTAAACATTGTATAAAACGATGAGAAAAAAACAAGCTTTAAAACTACTTTTCATTGCGAATGCCGAACATTCGGTATAAGAAAAGAGTGAAATAGTTGCACAATTTTGATTTTAAGATTAATAAAACATAAAAAAAATCAAATCTGTCATACTCACTCATACCTGATTAAATAAATAAGCCTTTTACATAATTTAAAATCATGGTAATTTATTTATTAATCAAGTAACTAACTGTCATTATCAGTTTCCTTTTTCGACATTTCAATCTTAAGTTTTAGAATTAAAAAATCAAATTCAATAAGTTCTTATTAAATTAGGAAGTCTTATGATTTGTTTGAATCAAATAAACTTTTTGAAAATTCAATATATTAATTACTTATAGGTATATTTTATTGTTGTTTGTTAGTTGTTACCATATAAGTGCAGAATAAAAACCGAACTTCGGCATTTTTGATTTTTACCGAATGTTCGGCCGAAATTCGTATTCGGTTCAAACCACATTCGGCCCATCACTAATTAATAAATATTGGGGGTGCCCCTATTCATAGAATAGAATTTATAGTTTATAGGTATTTCCCCGCCGGAATAGTCCTGCTAGGAAACATTCAGGGTGAATGTAAATCGTTTAGTAGTGATTAGAGATACGCAACATAAAATAAATGTTTATCCATTGATCGTTTTTTGTCAATATTTATTTTACTATAGAAAATTTGAAAAGTCAAAAGATCTAGTCTGGAAATGAAACATTATAGGTCGAATTAATTTAAAATAATGCCCTAAATTAAAAAGGACAAAAAAAAAACAAAACAAACACTTGTTTAAAACAATTTGAACTGTTTGTTTTATAAAATTTAAAAAAAACTGTTTTTTTTCCAACCCTGAGCAGGTTTAAGGTTTTTTACAAATCCGCTCATGTACACTTCTTTATTGTTGGTGAACTTAATTAAAGTGGCTCACACAATCATACGTTAAATCCTTCTGAAGTAAATTAGAGAGGGTATTGAAAGCATAAGCCCTTATCGCCTTCAACGGAATAGATTTTAGTAATTGCGAAACCTTCAATGTGTCAAAATTTCTACAGAATACCTTAAAAAAATAAAAACCCTAGCATTATATCCAATAACAGTTACAGCATATAAAAAAAGCTAATAAGTGATACCCTCGTAAACTAACAGTTAGCACCTATTATTACGAAAAAATAATAAAATAACGATACAAAACAAATCAATTCAAAATTAATTACGCCTTATACACGCAAACTCCACAGTAAGTACAGATGCTAATTGATTGATGAGTTCAAGTTTCGGTTTTGATATCTTTCTATCTCTCTCTAACTTCAAAGATACCGTTAAGTTAAAGAGGGATAGGTGTGTTTGAATGTCAATTGTTTCCAAGGTGGTTTCTAGCTCTCACAAGAACTCAACAATGAATGTGAGGATGATAAATTGTTTTGATAAGGCTTTAGATGTCATAACTGAAGTCTACACAGAGGGCTCA
The DNA here is from genome assembly GCA_963924145.1 of Pyrausta purpuralis. Taxonomy (NCBI): domain Eukaryota; kingdom Metazoa; phylum Arthropoda; class Insecta; order Lepidoptera; family Crambidae; genus Pyrausta; species Pyrausta purpuralis. The sequence continues at coordinate 18,759,800 of OZ001645.1, read as the reverse complement.
CCAATTGTCATTGTCACCTTTGAAAGTTTTGATGAAGTTTATATTTTTTACATTTTCTATCCTAATTGGATCAGTCCTTGTCATTCAACAATGATTCTCACAAAATTATATATTAATAATAAGACTGAAAATAAAAACAGTTTGCATCTTTGGTCACGTGAAAAATGAATTTAAATTCAACATTGTTACAATAAATAGGTCCTACATAGAAATATAACCTAATATGGTTTTGAGTTAATGAGCCAAAACATTTGGCACAAACAGAGGCGATAAGCCCCACTGAACCTATTTTAGTTACAAGAGGTATTGTCAAAATAACGGTAACAAGCACTCTTTGTAACACCCGAGAGAACCCTAAGCGGTGAATTCATTCTCATAAAGATAGATCTCGTTTTTTAAGTGATGAACTTTAAGTTAAAATACCTTGAGTTTATACATTAATCAGAAAATTAAAGTTGCTTGAAAAAATGTGTACAGGTTTGACTATACCTAGATCGAACTAATTTACAAAATTCATTCAAATACAAAAGCTAAGTATAAATTCTTGATATTGTTGTATTAAGGGTATTGCATCATTTTAATTAACCCAAGTTATAAAAGTTTAGTATAAAGTCATTTTCAAATGTTTAAACAAATGTAAGGCATGCAAAATGGTCCAAAATGGTATTATGCAACGAACTGAAAGCCCTGGTGTGGGTCGGTTGCATCACTTCAGAATAGCTAGGTGAATATTGAGATCTGATAATACTATCGTATGTGTAATTATGAGCTTGATTGCATTGACTATAAACAATAAATTATTTGTGAGAACATTACATTTTAAAGGCTCTACAGCTCTACCAAACAAATTGTATGTTCTATCCAACTACGACTATGGCTATAGCGAACTCTAGTCGGGTCATAACAAATATCGCTGTTATATATATATATTTCTTTCTTTATTAACACCCACGATATTTGATTTGGGTTCTTTGCAAATTATTCTAATAATATATCTCGTGTATTCCGACCTAGTATTGAATGAGGTTTTGGAATTGCTTGACCTTTTATAAAATCGAAATCTATTCCATAAATGTCTAATGTGTCTGCTTGCTGTACAAATACACTTCGTAACCTTGTTTGTTAAATAAATATAATTTAAAATGTCCCTTGTCTGCCAAGTAAATTTATGGTTGTGAACCATTTATTGTAAGTAGGTATTTTCTAACCTTATTAAAACGGTCAATTTTATACTCATCTCGATATCTTAGCGCAAAAAGACACCAAAACGTTTCCTAAATTCAAACCAAACTTAAATATAGCGTTAGCAAAACCAATCAAGAATTCTGAAACTTGTCTCTACGCATAACAGTAAACGTGACTTGTATCGGCTACGAAAGTTATGATTACGAAGTGAATAAAATTCACATGCTTCTACACGCGGCTGATTGGCCACACTAAAACATACACATAGAAGTATGTATAGTTACGATTCGTCTTAAACGCGTAAAGGTCAAATTTGCTACAAGGCCTTTTAGGTAATCAAATATAGCCCGTATCGACTGGTCCATAAATGCCTGCATCTGACAATTGCACAACCCGTTATCACAACCTTTCCACAGAATAATAGCTTGATCGGACTTCATCAATAGAAATCAGCGTTTGGTCATAATTAAAAAGTTGTGTGGTCTAAATGTCATGGCTGAGTTGAATCAAGATTTAGCGACTTAGGCGTTGCCTTTTCTTATCTTAAATGTTGAATTAATCAGATCAAACGCATAATAAAGCAGTTTAATGCATATGCAACTAATTGGTGGTTTATAGGAGTCAACATTACTAAATGCTTAAAACACTTTAAAGCGTATTTTCTTGGGCATTAAATTGCAAATTTTCTTGTTTCAAGTACTTAATCGGCTTGTTCTACATTGCCCTACATTTGCATTGGCTATCAAATGACATTTATAGATCATCATCATGCATAAAAACATTTCGACTAATGTATAGCTTAATCAAATATAAATCAACTGATTAAACAAATAAGCTCATAATTAGTATACCCTTCGATCCCTCAGAAAGATATTTTTTTAACTCATTTACCGAGTCGTATAATAATCATACCGTTACGTTTATATTTTTCTTGCATTATTCTCTTGAGAGTAACATTTACAGAATATTTAGTATACCGTGTGCATGATTATATTCGATGTAAAAAAATATAGTATACATACGCATTAATTTTGTACCTATAGTACCCGACAAACAACATTTAGACAAGAACTGCTGTTACTTAAGTATACCAAATCTATAAAAATAACAATACTTCTTGAGTTTTGGTTAAAAGATCAGTTAATTTATTTGTCGTCACACAAACAAGTCATTTGACGACGTGTTTGTTATAGTGGTTAGCGCTCCTGACTATCACGCTGGCCGTCGCGGGTTCGAATCCCGCAAGGGGCAAACGTACGAACATTTGTTCCCAAGTCATGGATATTTATAGTATATTAAGGGAGACGCGTCATAATCGAAGTCTGGTATTCATAACACAAGGAAGAAAATTCCTTACTTCGAAACCATGACTATTGGTGTACTGTCTGGCTCATTTGTTTGTTTGTTTATTTGTTTATTTAAATCAAAACACATGCAAGTTTACAGAGCTAGTCCAACACACTTACAAGCTTAAATTACAATAATAATATAATTGTTGTGTATTGTGCTCATATTTATATATTTATTCTATTAAGGTCTCTTCAAGCTCTTGATGCTTCGAAGCTTTTATATGGCCTGCCAACATCCTTTGGACATTCCCACACATCGCCATCTAGTCCCAAAGTTAGCTACTCAAAGCTCGTGTTATGGGTGCCAGACAACGGATATAATGCTTAAATACTTTTTGTTTGTAAATACATGATATACATAAAAAACACCCAGACCAATACAAACTGACATGTTCATGCACACAAATGTTTGTGTTGTGCGGGGATCGAACCCGCAACCCGCTGCGTAGTAGGCGATTTCTCGACCACTACACCAGACGGGTCATGTCTTCAACAATTATTAAAAATTTGGTAACACTTTAAGATGTAAACTGACAATTTTTTGTGGATTTTTCTTATTTTTTTTAGAGGTAACATTAGCTAGGCAGCCTCTTAACATTGTTAATCACTGTAGTGGAAAATTACTTGATTTTCTTGCCGTGGTTGAAATTAATTTGCGATCGCATTTCCTTGTCGAACGAGTGAAAATGAGTTGGCGAAAGTAAATGTTATGCTCCGTACTCTGAAGGCTTACGCAATGGTGTTATAGCTCAACAGTTATACATTATTATGACATTACCGTAATTATAAAAGTATTTATCTAAAAGAAAACATAAAATTGCGACGACAGGGAACAATAAATCAGAAATGAAATACAAACCAAATTGTTTTGTGTAAGTTAAGTTTTTGGTTAGTCTATTTGAATGATCAGCGAAATTTTAACTTTCATGTTCACTGGAAACCCTTCGATCTCTCTCTTCTCATCTCAAACGAACAAATCAAGACCCTATTTTTGAATCACTCGCGTCAATTGGTGAGTGATTTTCATTGATTAAAGCCCAATTTCCATATGGAAATCAGTTGAAATCTACACGGAAGGGGTTTTAAAAAAGATACATAAATTCTTTGAGTACTCAAGTCTATATTTTGCGTCATTTTCGTTGAATTTTTATTAGTTTTCGATCGAAATTCGATTCAAAAATAGCTCTCCTGATGCGTGCCTTACGTCAGCCTTCGCATCCTTCACCGTCGAGGAGCGGAGAAAATAAACAGTAATATTCGAGCGATAAACATTAGCTCGGTTCCTCAACTAGAAATTTAATTGTCCTCACAGTGACGTGCGCATCCCTAAGAGGAACGGTGAGCAAAATTCGTGACTACTACGTACAGTCATTGATTTATACTTATAGTATAAAGCTTGAGAGATCGTTTGTTTGTTTGAACGCATCTCAATAACTACTGGACCGTTATGAAAAAATAATTTTGTGTTGGATAGTTTATTTATCGAGGAAGGCTTTAGGTTATGAAACATCACACTGCGATAGGAGGGGAGGGAGAAAACTCAAAACGCGCGGACGAAGTCGCAGAGGACCGCTAGTTGCATATAAAATCACTTTTAAGAAATGCCAAGCCAATGTGTCCAAAATAGCGCTAAGCTGTGTGATGCATAGGGAACTAAAAGACAATTTCGATCTGAATTATCTTAGACTCTTATTGAGGCCAGTATTTATTTTAATACTAGTATATTAGTAGAGACCTATGAAACATAAGCTATGCATATAAAATCACAAAACCAATCTTAATGAACAAGAAAACCTAGCACTGACTCTGTATTCAACTTGACTGCCTTAAAAATAACGACACTACAGTAATTCACATAGCTTTATAACAAAGCCACAAGATGTAATGAAAAATTAAACCCCCTTAAAAAAAACTGACTAAAAAGCTTAAATAAACGCATTTGTCTTCTTTGCGGAAGAAAAAAAGTCTTGGAGCCAGTGCATGATTTCAATCAAACTTACTTACACCAACAGTCTACGCAAATCATGCACCAACTCCAAAAGAATTTGTTGCTCCCAAATAGAAGTACATGATATCACTAAACATCAATAACTGAACTGTCCCCTTACCCAATGCAATTATATGTACTTATAAGAAAACCTAGCAATATTTTTATCTCATTTCGTTGCTAATAAATAGATTACCCTTTTCATTACTTAGAATGATTTTGCATTACCTACCAATTTCACAATAAAGTTAATCAACGCTACATAGGGATGATTCAAGCTAACTTTAATCAGATGTTTCGAAACAGCAAAAGAGTTGAACTATTGAGCACAATAAAAAGCTTTAGTAACATTTCTAAGTGGCTTTTAATTCAATAGTATGAAGATTGATGTCAATTTCGACCAATCGTCACGAGACGCATTCACAATTTTCTTGATTAGAATCATTATTGATAAGTGGGTACATAAATAACTCTTAGATTTACATAATATTTCCTGATAGTTAAACCATCAACAACTTTTAATATCTGCATACCTATAAGCCACGTTTATTAATGAGTACTGTGGTATTTAAGTAAAACGAGATGAGTTATTCTTTGGGCTAAGTGAAAGGAAGCGCACTCTGCTGGTGTAAAAAATCAATCTTTCATAGTAGCAGATTGAAGTATCTACCTACCTATCATATTTTCATGACTAGGTAGACATCCTATTCCGATTATGAATATTTTTCCTTAAAGCCGATTAAATTAAGAAAATCTGATATGCTCAACACATTTGAATAAAAGTTTGCTTATAATTCAGTGTGTAGTAGTTATATGAATAGGTAACCTGTTAATAAAATTAAAATCGCCATCACGTCCCATCGCGATTGGTATTTCCCAGAGCGGTCCAGCCTTCGGGTTCAATACCCGGAGACATTTGGACGCTCACCACCACTCGACCAGCTAGCCAGCTCCGCGATTTACATCTATCAAGCCTCTACACAAACAACATAATCCTACGTGTTTGAGGAGGCTACAAAACTCATTTGCATAGCTCTTAAAGTGTCTTAGCCGCGCGTGGTCACCCACCACATTAAATACGACCTTAGACGTTGTTAATTCGGCAAGACTAGTTAAACTTAACCTTTTAAACTTTCGTTAAGTTCAAGACAGTTCAACTGCCTGTTGTCGGCCATAAAATCAATGTCAGTACAATGCTGTTCCTCTTCCCAAAACACTTGCGTTTCTACACAAACGTTATATTACAACGTTTACTGATAATCATCAATGTATCATGGTTGATAGGTTTATATTAAAAAGTTAGTATCATCTAGATACGGGAACGGGGCCCGCCAAAACCAAGCCAAGCGAAGCACACTAACTATTAAAGTTATCTTGACTCATAATGCCAGAGTTAAACGAATCTAACTTGATCATACGCAATCGCAGCGCGAGCGTCACCGGGTAAAGTAAATAAATAAACATAATTATAAATAAGTAAAGTATGTACACCATTATTGAAACAGAACACGTAATAAAGTTGTATCAGTATAATTTACGGAAGAATTTCCCGGAAATAGATAGGCAAATATTTTATCTTCCTCCGTTATAAGAGTAGATTTTTCTTTTTACGTAAAATTTTCTTCAAAGTTTAAATTTAGCGGTGAATCTGATACCGGTTGTCGACATTCGCATCAAGGTATTTAAAGCCCTGGATATATTTGTTTGCACAGTACACAGTAAAATAAAGTTATAATTTTCTTAGATTCATTCAACACGGAAATCCCCTGACCAGAAATCCGCCTGCAGTCTCATTACCGATCCTTTACCTAATTCTATGTGACAGTAATCCGAAATAATCGATGAGATGAGTATCAGGCGCAGAACCAATGGCTAACGGCTAATTGCGGCGAATTTTAACGGCCCACAAAGATGTCATCACCACCAAATTCCTCACTGCTAGCTGTTTCTGAATATGTTTAGCATTTACATCTTCTCTTGACCATTTCACTTGTTATATATTGATTGGCTCATCAGTACAAACCTCCTGGCTTTATCACTTGCTTTGTGTTAGTTAACTCTTCAACAACATATTCTCCTGGTTGTCAGATGTGCTGGGATGGCCATCTCATCAGCATTCGGCAAGCGCGTGGGGTCGCCGACCGAGTTCGGCTCCACGGCCGTTCGTTCACTCGCTCCTGCGCATGCGCACAAATAGACCGGTGTTGCCAATTTGAGGACGTTTCAAATTTTAAATGGGATATTTGGAAACTTACTTTATCTAAGTACGATAAGATTACGATCAAATTACATATTATTATTTAGAATATAATCAATTATCTTTTACTTTTAGCTCTAAGACTTCTTGGATATATGCTATATCAAAATCTAGTCACGCACCATGTTTTCTCAACTTAATTACTATAATTGCTTTATTTTATGAAGGATCAGTTTTATTTTCATAGCTCTTACCGTATGTATAACTAATTAATCTCTAAATCTGTGGTAATTAGAAGACGCCAGTGGGTAACTCTGTTTATTTTGGCGGCAATCCGCTGCGTCGCCCGCGCACTCAAGGTGAGGGCCGCGGTATCAGCGTGGCCGTGATAATGACCCCGCTGATTTGTTACATTACCTCGCTCTACACTAACACGCTTCTGGATCAAAACAAATGACTGCGATAAGCATGGAATTACTAATACCAGTGCAATAATTGCGATTGTTTCTTGTTCAGCCTTGAGAATTTTCTAAAATCTTATGCGCCCGACTCCGACATGAAATAAGACAAACTTTACTAAAAATCTTAACGCATGTGAATTTCGTACCGGTAACATTTCTTATATCATCGTCAAGATAAACACTGCGTATCTTATTCAGTTATAATAAGGGCTAGTTAGCAACAAAAGCGGATGCTGGCTGTACCCAAAATATTTACAATTTTATTTTGGATTTGAGAAAATACAGGAGCTACGCCAGACTAGACAAAAATATACGGATGTTAACTTTTTTTTTAACTATGTACATACTTTATTTATGAGGCTGTAGAACTCGCAGTTCTTTCACCATCAAGGTATCAACAAGATGTAAATTGAAGGCTAGTGGTAATGACCCCGTGGTCAATTTGCTTTGAGTGCTGTCCTTCTATGGCGTTGGCGGTTATTTTTGGACGTGATTACGTATTACGTCCAATGGCTTATTTGTTTAAGCAAATGGCAAATACTACATGAAAGTGTTAAACGAATGTTTGAGGATTTTTTTTAACCACTTACTTACTAATTGGCGTGTTATCAATATTGCAAAAGGAAACTAATTACGCTTCAAAAAATACGTCCACATGGTTATTTGTTAAATTACGATCTCGTTATCCTTTTATTATATTGACGACATGCATTTCGCAATATCTGTTTATTCCGGGCGTTATCAGGACGGCAAACATTAAGCAAGTTTAATAACAAAGTTACAAGGCATTTTTATCTGAGCGTTAGGTGGTAGTATAGCGCGCATCGGGTCGTTGGCCTAAGTCAAACGATTGACAAAGGAAAAGAATAAATTAGGATAGACACTCCCCATGAATCTACTATTGTGGAAACATACCTTTTGTAAGTAAATAGAGATAAAAGCGTTAGATAAATGCAACGAAGCTGTCGCTTTAAACAATGTCTATTGCTTACTTTTTACCTCTAATACCTACATACTGTGTAATGTTACCAACTACATGATGTGTAATGTTGGTTTTTTGGTGAATGTTCTCTCATCATAACTATCTTCTTGTGCATTAGATTTTTGGTTGGTCATAAAGGCACACAATCTGCCATCTTGAATGTTAAATTGCACAATATCTGTAGAATAACATAACAATGTTCGCTGTCATAATGTGTAAAGAATGAACTACAAAACTTGGAATAACAAAAATATTGTTGCCTCCACGGGGGTCAGTTTCAACGCCATTATTGGAAAAAACAATAACAGTTTTATGGCTGTTACGGAAAACTGAAACCATGCCGTTTTCTCATAGCACAAAGCCTTGTATGACGTAAAACCCATCATATGTCACATTTAACAATGCTTCCAACATTTTTTTGACAACCCGCATGACATTTTGGTATGCTTGTTAAATTGCAAACGCTGTAACTGCGATAAGTAGGTTGGCTACTTACAATGGAGCCGATCATACTACGTAGGAGTAAAGGTCTTAGTTTTCACGGAATCGACAAAAACAACAGCATTTTCTGCTAATTATCGATATTCTGTCGGTTTCTTTCTAGGTCGTTGCTCCGTCAATTCTTATTCAGTTAATGATATTTTATAAGGAAAAGGGCACAAGGGGTATCTAATCGATACACTTAAGAACATAACATCGCATCTTTGGCCATTAGAATTCTCTTATGTATCACTTTTTGCCTTAATGTTAATGAATCCCAGCAACCAGCAGATCCAACAAAAGTACTATTTGTGATAGCTGACCACTTCTGTCAACGGCCATGACTTTGGTCTTCTAACTCACTCACAGCCTCTTCTCTCTGAAATAGTGTTGCCATCTCCCTCTCTGAAGCCATAGACATATTACTTAATTCATAAAAATTATATGGACAATTAAGTACATGAATTCGGAAGTATATAAAAAGTAAAGACGAAAAAGTAATGTCAGAAAGCTCTCAGTTAAGCGGTCAACCTACAATCTTTTCTACCCATTGCAACTGTGAGAATCATCACATGAGCCTTATATCTCTATTCATCTTTCCAGGACATGCAAGAGGTTCTAGACGAGGACTCCACCATGAGCGACTGGCTCATCGACTCCAAGTCTGGTGCCGTGGTACTCCACGACCGACTGATGACAGACGCGGCCCTCGGCGCAGCCCCCATCAAGACAGAACACTCATACAGCCTCCACTCAGACGTCGAATCGGCACCATCGTCACCACACCACACCAAAGTCGACGGTACGTGTTTGAATAAGACGTGTGAGAAGTAATTAAATTGTGTGATGATCATGCCAGAACAAGCTTAAATAGTCCTAATTTATCTCACCACATTTCGACGGTATTTCCAAGCGATCTTTCAGGGAGACAGAAACTGACTTACACATTACTCTCTCTTTCAAGTGATTATCATAATTAGTGTACAATGAAATAAATATAGTATTGATAAACATCGATATGCACTGATTTAAGTCTCCTCAGCACCTGTAAAAAAATAATTTGCTTATACTTCGTCAAAAATTATCAGTGACAACTTTTGAGTTTTTTATGTAGTTTTTTTTTATGACATGTTAATCTTAACCACATAAATTGTGCATTGTGTTTAATTTTAATCATCGGGTATTATATAAATACTTCATACATTTATTAACTTAGAAGTGATTTATGAATCCGCAACACATTTTAGTTTTGGTCTAAAAATATTTTATGTACCAGAGTTAATGAGTTATTTTATTCCTACATATTAAGGCGAAGCAAAGATACACGGAGTATGCAAAGAAGTGTACCTATTTAAAGTATAAAGAAAGTAAGTAGAAAGTTAATACAATTTGAAGTTTTATGAAGCCAAACTTTTTTTAGCGTGGCGAAGGTAAAACGACTTAAATATTGTACCCAGTAATTTGCGACAGTGATTGCCTTAAGGGCACGTTAAACAAGACAGAAGGTGAGCCATGTCCTGTTGACTGTAGCCGCTGTCTGTCATCTGTCACCAAACTAGGTCATCGTAAAACTCTTATATTAGAGCGCTTTCACATTTAGGCGACTTTAGCAGCGCGGCGGCAGCGCAACTTACGCGCGACAGTCGCGCTGCCGATGATTTCATATATACACAGCCGGCAGCAGCGCCGCAGCCCACGTCCCGTCTCACTATAGCCATTACCCATTGCAGTGGTAATACTATCCCCATATTTGCACTAAAATGGTAAATGGGTGTAGTGGGACCGACCCAGTCGCTCGACGGTCGCGCTGATAATGTGAAGGCATCCGCTGCTGCCGCGCTGCTGTCGCGCTTCTGAACTCTAATGTGAAGGCGCACTTTGTTAATGTACAAAAACTTTACTTAAAAATCATATAAAATTAATTGATTAATGATAACGCTCTTTTGTTCTTATCTGTAGCACAACTGCAACCAATTGCAGTACCTACCTAGCAGATGTCGAGGTGCATCTATAGATTTACAAGTGATTGAATAATCTAAATATTTTTTCATAAACAAACCTGTAAATATGTACTTTAAGATAATTTATTTTGGTTGTTTATCTTTTATTAACTTTCTAAGCTCTTAAATGGTTTCTCTCTTTTTACTTTATGGAACTTGAAACCCTTACCCATTCAAACCATTTAATAAAATGACTTGTTATAATAGTTATTTTTTTTTATAAAGAAGAACATTAATCATCCGAGTATAAATGCTCGATAATAATAAACTATTATCGGCAATTTAATATTAAAGTAAGTTCAAGGAACTACTGGAACGATTTAAAAAAACTTTGTGTTTTGGATAGCCGAGGAATGCTTTAGACTATAAAACATCAAGTTGCGACGGGGGAGGAGGGATCAAACTCATAACGCGGACTGCTAGTATATTATGTTAGACCATCGATAAACTTCAAACATGTATTAGTAACAGTTTTTTAGACCAAAACTAGGGAACGCATTCGTAATCTATACTAATAAAACATCACGTGGTGACGTGAGGGAGGAAACTCAAAACGAGCGGACTAAGTCGCGGAGGACCGCTAGTATCACTTATAAAAAAATACTGTTAATTAAATTAGGAAGTATTTATATAATATGCAATATTTTATAACATGTTATCTGTCTTATCAGCAGATGAACATGTGCTTTATATAAAACATTGCATTGATTAATCTATACTGAAAATAACTCAAAAGTTGTCAATGATATTTTTGACGATGCGTAAACAAATTTGTTTTATACAAGTGCTGATGAGCACAGACAGGTCTTAATACAGCGCACACCACTGTAGGTATACATTATCCCTACACATTCACATTCATCTTGAATAATCTTGTTGTTCAAGTGGATATGAAAATTAATGCCTTCACAAGCGCAACCTGTCCAAACAACTGTGGTTAAGTCAACATACTGCTATACTGCAAAGTATGTAGCCAATGTTATTTTGAGAAGCAAATACGCAATAATCGTACGTTGAAACCAATTGCCCAAAATATTATGTATGTATTCGCGTATCCGCCTTTAGTCTTCATTCCTGACTAGTGACTGAATACATTTATTGGAATGTAACTTTCTAAAACACGTCACTTTTGTAAAAATAACAAAACAGGTACGAAATCTAGCTTGAATAAACCATTAATTGAAGTAGAATATTTAATTTAATGTGCCCGAACCGGGGTCGAATGTTTATCTTCATGGTTTGAGCACAATTGTCGTCGCTCCGACCTTGGGAAACATAATGTTTAAAACGACTAAATACGATCAGAACTATACACCAGTGTTATGTAAATACAACGGATTTTATCGGATCGTGCGCCGTTTTATCGTTTTCATGAAATTCCTGCACTGGACGTGCAGAAATTTCTCTTTCATTGAATTGTAAATTGTTTAAAATGCTGGCGAGTGCAAGACACGTTTTGCTTACCCGTCAAATGCCGACCCAACCGGGTCAACGCATCGGCAAACTAAGTGAAAACATTAGAGTGTGGAAATTTTTGATCAAAGTACGAACGATTCGGCCAATTCGTAATGCTTGCAATCAGATGCAAATTAATGAGTGCGAGGCAATTAAAGAGGCTGATGAATGTTATCGTCTTATTCCCGCGTAGTTTATAATTTGAATGTAGCGATGGCGTTTGTTTCGAATGGTTTTTCAGCTGACGAGCGCCATTGTTCGGCTGTATCAACAAACATGCCGTCAGCAAATGCTCCACTTACATCATTAATAACGCCTAATAAACTTTATTGTATTTATTAAATTGATATTTTGGGAATCATTTAATTGAAAAGTGCTTTCGATTCGGGTGATGCTTGACTTTTTGTCACACCACTTCGCTGTTACTTTTCGTCACGGTGAAGTTTTATTGAAAATTCGATACGGCTTTCTCTTTGGAAATGTGTTTTGCTATCCTTTTATTAACAAAAGGTATCAGTCACCTTTCTCGCATGAAATTACATTATGTAACAAGTAAATCTATTTAATCCAAAATACTTAGATACGTAGATAGTGTTAACAAACTGATTCGAACTGCTGTATGTTGAATGCATTGTTGGGTTATCAAAGTGAAGGAATGATAATTTCGATTTTAACGCTAAGCTCATAGTTATCGGGTTCGGCACATGTTATGTAATATTAAGACTGTGTTATTTATTAATCGGTATCGTTGTAGATCGTAGTAACAAAACTGTCATGTGAAGAATGGCACGTGCGGTTAAGATAGCAGCACATTAAGCTAAACACAAGTAAACACTATCTACGTGTCTTATATAGTTGTTAAGAGTGCAGTTTGCAATAAACATGTATAGCCTAATGTGCAGACCACTGCATGCGCACGCGTCATCTGATAATGACATTGTCAACGTGCCTCCGTTTGTTGCGAATGCATATCTTGAGGAAAACACAGGGTAAACTCATGCGCAGCTCTAACTCGCATCCTTCCCACGAGATAAGCTGAAACAACAATGTTTCAAATTAAATTTAAAGTTGACTTGGTTGGCGTGTGGAAATCTGAAATAATATTTAAAGCCCATAAAATATAGCAATACGCTATCCTAACAAGACAATTCTGTCCGTCGTGATGTTTTCCCTCTCTTAATGCAAGCGAAATAACTTTACTTAATTTTATAGTCACACTTTCACTGTTATCTAATCCTATTAATTACATGAAAATGCTATTAATCTATTATAGGCACTCTACCTACATGAAACTTTTCTGTATTTAAATGTTGTAGATTTGATACATTCAAATCGTCTATGTTTTAAAACCGGTTATCTATATTAAATATTGTGCGGTTTCTTTTAAAAAAATAAGCGCATTACAAATGTATAAAATAGAATATCGGTGTCGTTAAGTTTATTTAAATCATCCATCGTCATTTTCCTTTTTTTATCATTCTCGATGTATGTCTGATATTAATAAATTCCTGCAGATTTATTTATCCATGCGTATTAGAAATATTATGTTTCAAATGCGAAAATAAAATATGTATGATACTTTTCCATGGCTTATTCGTGGCCGATTAGGATTAGATTGGTTATTATCAATCACCAAGGATTATTTTAGAACATTAGTGAAATTAAACATACGTTAAACAAAAAGAGAGAGTAGATCAATATATTTCCCTTTTTTTATGCTAGTGATCACAATCTTTTTTTTATGTGTGTTGGTAGCAGAAGTCTTTTGACTACTAACGCGGTATTGAAACGTTATAGGTTAACGTTAGGACTAGTCCTTCATTTTCTTATATATTTTCGTCCTTAAGCTGTTTTTATAAATGTAGCTGTATCAAGAAAAGTGATCGGAAACTATTTTTAATGTGTGTACTAGAAAACTGAATTATGTTTCTTTAAATGTTTTTTTGCGTCCTTATACATATTATTTAAAATAAGTATTTTTTCCTTCCGTTACTAATTTATAGGCCGTGGCTGATATCAGTATTGTTCTCTTGTTTATTGGCCTTGCTAAGTTTTTGTTATCAATAGTATTACCTACTTAACTACTCATATCTATCACGTGTGTTTTAATAAAACGTTGATAAATTTTACACACGTATAACACGGTCTAAATAAACGGTTAATTGGAGATTATTTTACAAACGTCAATGCATGCAATTATCTCATATTATAAACAAAAAATACATTGTAATTGGTTAAAGGTTAAGATATCATCTTTCCAATTCACATAGTCTTACGATATATTTTTCCCGCGCCCTTTTTCAAGTGGGGTTACATCAAACGGGTTCTTGAAATTTGAAACTACTTTTTGAATTCCCTTCTCGCACACATTTTACCGCTATAAGCTACAGTCGACAGAACACCATCCAACCCAAATCTGTCAAATTTCTGCAGCCAAATTTCTACTAAAAGTTTATGACAAAGAGCTCAATATCGCTCGAGGTATATTTTCAGAAGTGGTTAGCTCGATATGCTGCGAGCTGTGCATACGAGGGCGATCATCAAATTTTATCACGCCTCCGTCGAACTTAGTTAATTTGCAACTGATTTTGGTGAAAGGAACCTGGGGGTGAATGTACGCACGGAGCGACAACTTGATTGAATTGAAAAGTGAATTCTTTGTATGAAATCAAAAATTTAACGCCATGTTTGCAATAAGTTGTATTTTCTCTAATTTTAAGCTAATTAAGGGCCTGTATCACTATCGACAAATAAGCACTAACCAACAAATGATTCGAATACGGATTGCCATTTCGTATGGAGGTATAACGCTAACCAAAACTTATTAGGATATTGTGAAACAGGCTGTAAACATTGGACCCACTAGAACCACAAAACCAGAACTAGAATGTTGATGAGAAATCAACATTTATAATGCGTACGGCAGAGAGTCGAACTCGCCCGCGTCGTTGTTTCCTAGTGAATACAATCTCAATTTATTCAAAGTTACAGTGAACAGGCTTCTTCTGGGTGAGCTCGTATCATCTTCGACTCCGTCATAATCGCACTTGGCTAGGTCTGGATTGCTGTTGTAAGTCTACCGTAGCCTACCAAAACGCACGGAATCCTTCCGTTCGGGTTCCGGAATTCTACGGTATACGACGTAGCTTTCGTAGTAGATAACTTTTACTAAGGGATTTGCAAGATGACACATTAAATCATGTTTAAAATACGGATTAAATAAATATACGTTCAATTGCTAGTAGAATTCTAAGCGTACCAGCATCCATCAGCCTGTGAAAGAAACTGGAGCACATTTGGAAAAGAACCAAATGTGGCATACCAAGTCTGGCTAAGTTGAAAGAAAATCCTCTATTACTTACTGTTTAACTTTTTTGCTGTGACTATTTGTATCAAAAAAAAGAACCTAATAAATCTTTACTTGTACCCAAATTACCATCAGACTACCTAAGACCCTTTACACACTGTGACTCTTAGCAGCGATTCTAATGCGCGTTAGCATCGATGCAGTCGCAAAATGTCAACCTTGACACACTGCGTTACTTTTAGCTGCGATGCAGTCACGATGCTAACGCGCGTTAGCTTCGACACAGTCGCGATGCAGAAGCTGGAAGCTATGTACTGAATTTTGGCGACTACATCGATACTAAATTTAAACTGTTCATTGCGTGAGTCGCGATGCTGAAGCGTATTTTCAAAACGCGCGACTGCATTGTTGCTAAAAGTTGCAGTGTGTAAGGGGTCTTACTTCTTTTGAATATAGTTTGTATATAGTTGTTTGATATGTCATTTTCAAAAGAAGAAAGAGGAAAAGAAATGGGAATGACAGCGCGTGCCGCGTTCCACTAAGTAAGTGGCGAGGTCTAGCGAAGCTAATTAATGAAGAAGTCATGCGTAAGTAATTAGAACTAAGCCGATGCTTGTTTGTTAGTAAGCAAAGAACATAAGAGGCACCGCTAATTCGGTTATAACGGCGAACATGGGTGTCACCGGTCATTAAGTTTTAGCGATTTAGAGTGCAAATAATTTTGTTGAGAAATAAGACCATTCACCTCTATAATTTGCGTTCACAAAGACAAAATGCTGCTCATAAGTAAAAACCTTACTAACCCTAGGTCTATTTAACTGACTAATTACTGTTAATAATGTTGTAACTGTAAATAATGTTGCTTATGTAAATATTTATTCATAGCCAGTTCTTATTACTACGTATAGAGAAGCTATGAGAAGCAAAAAATGTGTTGCAAATACGACGACAAGATTGTAACGTTTTCCTCGAAATTTGAATTTCGAATTATGAATCTGTACTATGAGTTAATGTTCATGGAGCACGAATTTGTTCGCGGTGTCAAGAAATAGTAATAGTAGTTCAATGTTCACAACTCACAAAATAGTGACTATTAACCAAACGTGCAAACGTCAAAGAAGATTTTGGTTCTCCAACACAAACACGAGGCACTAAAGACGTTTAAATTGATCAAATCGTAATGAAGACTGCACATAATATGCATAGGTGTTAATTAGAAGCATGCAACGTTCCACTATTTCCCTTGCCCGGTCGGCAACTCGGGCGCAGCCAACTAGACGTAACCTGAAGGAAGCGATCGCTCCAACTCGTACACATATCGATTAGCAACATCGATTGCTAATTAAGATAACGATTTTGTAAACCAACGAATTATACGAGTCGGTAACCGAGTAGATGATGTAGTACTTACAAGTACAACTAACACTTTCTCGTTTTGTAACTACCTACATTGTTCGTAATCGAAACGATTATTTGAAGTGATTGCAAATTAAACTTGGACAGTTTAAGAAGCGGAAAGAAAGTAGGAAGGAAACCAAGTGCCGGACTTATTTTATGACCAAATGTAAGCTTCTGGCGTCTTAGTGCGATGCCAAGTCTGCTCATATTCACTATTTTACTCTAACATTAGGAAAATCGTAATGAACAATGATGATTTTCATTATGAGGTTTAACGACTTTATAGATACTTACCGAGAGTCGAGGGGTATCCAACCGTGATGTGGCAACGTTCGAAATTCAAATATTATTTTTTAATTCCAGACATGGAAGACGAATGCTACCCAGCGATGCCAGCCAGTGCGTGGAGCAGCCGACGAAGGTCAAGCGAGTCCCCTCCACGGGTCACCACGGAGGTCAAAATGGAGCCCAAGTCTGAGCCAGAGTCCCCAGCGTCCTCCTGCCCACCCTCTCCTACACCAGGCACGCCCGTCACACACTTGGACTACGTTATTGATCACACAGTAAGTTTTAACTTCGCTTTTTACTTAGGTTCAGAAAATACAAGTATCATTGAGTTTCTTGATGAGACATTACTCTGGGTAGCAGCTTCACTTCTAGACTCTTAGTCATTTAATGTTTAGAACAACAAAAACGTGTATATGTCGTATTAATAAATAATCCTTTAGAAAGTCCAACGACTAAATAAGCGAGCTAATTCCATACATTGTGGTTGAACTGCTCAGACTTCCCAAAAAACGAAGGTATTAACATACTGGCTTATAAAAATACATCAAAATCGTGTTTTTCTTATAAATGTTTCGTTACTATTCTTAACGTTACACCGTGTCAAGTAATATGACTTGCTCTTTCTAAGAGGGCGTATATATTATAGGCGAGCAGTCCTGAGGGAAATAAAGGTCGCGAAATCCGACCCTCTACTTTAACATCGATCCCTCTTGCCACCTGTAGCTATCCTCTTATTTTTTTTTGCCATGGCCAAGAAGTCGTTTTACAACTAATGAGTTTGTGGTCTTGTTACATTTAAAACAGGTTTAACAAGTAAATTTTCGCTTTACATCCCACTGGCTACCACAGAGCCTCCACAGAGAAACCAAAACAATGCAATGAGCAAAAACATCTGCATGATTAACTTTTGAATCGCAAACCTGATGTGTGTGACTGTTATAGCGTCGTAAAGTAGACGTATTCATTAATTAAACCTGAATCGCTACAGGATTGAGCATCCATTTATCCAAATTGCATGTTTCATCAACGGCAAATTTATTTCGTATTAAGGCAGCCATTTGTGTATTTCTCTTGCATAGATAGAAATGACGGAGACCGTTCTATGTGGAATGAATTTAGTTTTACGACTGGTTTTGACGAGCAGATTGCAAAAGATTGTAGTTTGGAGAACTTGCAAAACGTATGTTTTTGTTTCGGCATTTGTTCGGGTATCATTGGGATCACGATCGTCGAAAATCAAAGGTCATTAGAGTTCAGCTAGAAGGCACCGGGACAGTGACTGCGCAACTTTCGCCGTGATCCGGTCTTCAATTGCAACTTTTTCGCTGCGCAAGCGCTGTGATCTCCGGCAGTCGCACAGATGCAAATGAGAAATGTCAGTAGGCTCGCTAAGCTTGATTTAAACATGATTACAGAAATTGAACCGATAACTATTTTTTACTTATCTAGTCTAGAGTCAAGCTCGACGATCATAATAGAGCATTAGAGCTGGAATTTAGATTCCTCGACCGCCGGTGTCTGTGTGCCACTAGTTCTTCGTGTGTTAGTGTTAGTGTGTAATACGTGTTATGTTTTATGTATCTTGTTTTTGATAAAGTATGAATAAGTCAAGCTATTCCCCATTATATTAAGAATAATCATGAACCAGAAATCAAATCAAAGCCAACGCATGAATAATCGCCAACTCGCTTTAAAAACATTTATCTAGCTATATACTTAAGCTGCACTTTCTGATTAAATCAAGCCACTTTGCACTGTGATAGAAGGACTAAAATAAGCGATTTCACCCGCATCGGTGACGGTTTCATCCCTTAGAAACAAGATTTTGCCACTTTTCTTGAATCTGGCGAAACAGGTACCAATGGAAAAAAAGCACCGTTTTGTCTTGATTAAGAAATAATAGATTTCTTCGCTTATACTTTATTGTATAAAGAAAATGTGTCTAGGTAATATGTATTTGCTAGTTTGTAATATTACCGAGTAAAAATAGTCCCTAGTATCACTGTGCAAAGTGGCTTGCTTTGATCAAAAAGTGCAGTTTTTCGACAAAATTTTGCAATGATGTATGACTAGTATGACACTATGCAGAAATATTAATATTTAGGTATCTCTCTAATAATGATACTACTGAAATGTAAATGCATTATAGGTGTACCTAATTACTTTGCCTCGGTACGTAATTAACGCGATCTCTTGGGAGGTTTCAGCGAATCGGGTATCTCCGGAATTTTTACGAGACAATTCTTATTCGTTTGCAATTATTTTTATGCACTGTACTGATTGTATCGTAGTAAGCACTTTGCTTTTTGGGCTGTGTAATTGTCAGTTCCAGCACTCAATAAATGCGGAAGTTTAAGTTGTGAATTGCTTGCTAAATTAATCAAGATTAAGTATTTTAATTATTTTAAGGGTCGAAATACTGTAATCGAAATCGGTATCTACGAATATAAGAATTCAGTTAATAACTACTCGTTGTATGTAATACAGTGAAAAAAACGACCCTTGAAAAGCGTTAAAGCCTGGCATTTTAAAAACGTTCTGAACCTTCACATGGTTTAGAATGTTTTTAACACTTACAGTGTCCAAATGTACAACGCAGGGTCCGACAGTCAGTACGGTAGCTGAATTGGTAAAGCGTTTGGCCCGGTTAGCCAGAAAGTGCTGGTTCAAGTCCCGCCCGAGCGCAAGTTTTTGCTTTCTTATTTCATCTTTATGAATCTTCATATGCTTTAGAGTTACAACTCTCTATGAGATCCAGCTAGAACAAACGAACCAATACGTTTCTTGCTAAACTTCAGTCTTTTAATTCTAGACGGGAACAATCCACATGCCACAAGCCGTTCTCCAGAAGGTGGGCGCGGCGGGGGTGCCACAGCTGCTGCTGAGCGCGGCGCCGCGGCTTGCCAACTCGCTGTCTTCAAATAAGCTCTCCATCAAGGTCACATCCAGCAGTTCCAGCTCGTCGGCGTCAGGTAAGCGCCTCTACTACTACTAGATCAGGCAGAGAGAACAGTCCACAAGCCCAGACCAGTTCTGTCTTCAGCAGGTTCTCGATCAAGGGTTTCTCTAGCAGTTCAGCTCGTTGGTGTAAAGTAAGAGTGGATACTGCATCATCACATGCCTTGGCAAGGTTCAGGACATACTATTTTTAGCGTGCTCCAGGTTTCCACCCAAGACACAAGTAACAGATGCGAAGCTACCTAAGAAACGTTTTAGAACGCACAACTATGGTTGACGGAGGCAAACATCTGTGATGAGATGAATTTCCATTGATGTCAACGCAAGGATTTCTGACTAACAGAAGATTCAACTAAATAATCTAATTTTTAATACCCTCCATCCAGCCTAGTCTGGCCTAGGACTGTTTTAAGACTAGTTAATATAAATAGCATAAGTAAGAACACATAGCTTTTAAAAGCACGCCTAAGAATCTTCTGGCAAAATAAAACTTTTACCAGTTATAATTCCTTTTGCCCTGATCTATGAATTAATCTGATCTGCCGTCTTCTTGTATCTAATGTATTTTTTTTCTTTTCAGGATTTAACCTGCCCCCAACGCCGCCATCATCGCTCTCATCATCAGACAGCGAAGGTGCCCTCTCGCCCGAGCGCGAAGCAGCGCCGCCCGCGCCGGCCGCGGCTCCGTCCCGCCGCGCGCACCTCTACGTGTCGCATCACTCACGTCAGCCAATCAACACGCCGCTGATAAGTAGCCAGCCGGTCAGTTACCATGTTTAGCAGATCATTGATTAGCTATTTAATCACTAAGTGAGATTCTAACACCATATGGTACGTAACGTACGCACAAATCTGGATTGAGCATAGGTACCTTGGAAAAAGCAGCGGACTCATTGAAATAAGTTATAGGACATGCAAACTTGGGTGCCAGCAGATGTTTGTATTTTTAACTGCTAGTAATGTTGAATAAATACGTACCAAACAATCACCCTCAACATGATACATTAGAACTGCCTACACGTCATACCATGATCTCATTCGTTCTTCTTGTGGTTCAGATTGATATGAATAGATTTAGAAAGTCAAACCAGTGATCACCAAACCGAAAATGATATGACCTATTGCATCTGTAATAATAACTTGAATTAGATTTTCATTTAGTCTTCTGATTCTCATTCTGTATCTTTTTCAAAAGAATATGGTTTGTTTCATTACAGAAGGGATCGACAGGCACGCTAATGCTTACAGAGGAAGAGAAACGCACGCTGCTGGCCGAGGGCTACCCCGTTCCTACCCGTCTACCTCTCACCAAAGCCGAGGAGAAATCTCTTAAGAAGATTAGGAGGAAAATTAAGAATAAGGTGAAAACTATCACAAACTTATTAATTCTGTATACTAATTTCAGGTATACTGTGTATACCAGTTGTGTGGTAGGTAGTTAAAGTTGGAACACCCGTTTGAACATATCGCTTTATCAATCCACAGATATCAGCACAAGAAAGCAGGCGCAAGAAGAAGGAATACATGGACCAGCTAGAGAGGAAGGTCGAGATTTTAGTGTCAGAGAATACGGACTACAGAAAGAGGGTGGAGACATTAGAACAGAAGAACGCGAGTTTGTTAAGCCAGCTGGCCGCCCTGCAGGCGCTGGTCGCGCGCGGCCGCAAGTGACGCCGCCCGTAGACGTCACTATGTATTATACCAGCCTCGAACCAGATCACAAGACCCACACTTCATTAGGGTGGCTCAGTATACATTCTTCTCAAGAATGACGTACTGAGCCACCCGATTAAATTCTTCCGACGTCTAGTTCAGTGTAGATTGTCTTGTGATCCGATTCGATGTGTTGACATTAAGGCTGTGAGAAACAAAGCTGACGATTCTCACAGTTCGGCAGACGTTAAGCTGTCCTTCGGCGTGTATATTATTGACGATGTATATTTTGGAAGTATTTACACGGGGTGTCGAGGGGCGTATGGTTGCTCAGTTAGTTAGCGCCGAGGCGCTAAGTATTTATCTGCACCGTTCGTCGCGGTTCGTCCGTGGTGTGGCTAGAAGACAGGGAATAGTACTGGGGATTAAATAAGTCGATAGTTATTTACGCGTGTTGTTTGAAATCTCGTAATATATTTTAATAGTGCTGTAGAAGCGTTACATAATTTAAGTTTTAATTCGTGCGTGTTTTTTATTAAAATGTGCAATTAGGTTAAGGTTTTAATTGTTACCCAAAGCATACTTTGTACCGGTATGTCGCGGCGCCGGCGCACGGGCTCGAGACGGCTGCTGTTTGTAGATCACAGTGTTATTGGCCTAATAAAGTTTAACATCGGTTTTGTAGTTTGACACTGGACTAAGCGGGCGATAGGTTGTTGTGACTGATCACTATTTAAATTATATTAGAGATGCCTTTGTGAACTTGATATATTATGTTTACCAGACTCGAAAGTTGTTATTGCCTCTCTTTCCGATGATACGACGACAAACAGAGATGAATGAGAGTTGACTTTCATCGGAGACGCTGGCCTACGAGAAACTTCTTTCTATTTTATCGTATTGCGGTGGTGTTATCGGGAATCTTCGTAGCATAATATAAGGCGCGCGCGATACAAGCGCGTCTTAACGGTAAATATTGAATTCCATGAATTTGCATTTATAGCGAAATGTGTGTCGTCCTAAGAGATTTTATCTTGTATTTAAGATAACGTTAGATATATCCGTAGAGGACCTGTATGAAGCCGATTTGTATGACAATTGTTTTCGGTTATGTCTAGTCTCTTATAGAACCATGGGGCCTCATTGTGGAGGTCTCAATAGAAACATATTAGCTGTATTCAATCTCACTGCTCTCAACAGTTGGACAAGTACAAATTATGGCATGCCTTCGAGAACTAACGTAAAGTAGCGAACATAGCTGCGTGCGCGCACGTGTCCCTTCAAACACTAGCAGTATTGTAATTGTAACGTGTTGCTGTAACTGTCGTAAACCTTGGAGGGAATCTCTGCTGCCTGAGCGTTAGTTTATATTTCATCCGGGGAGGTTTCCCAATAATTCTGCACAATATCAACTTTTTTAAAATATGTACATAATATTTACAATATGTAGTAAAATGGTTGCTAATTTCTAAAATAAATCACTCGGCTCATGCATTTAAAAATCGAAATAGTTTTTTTTCCGATTAATCACAGATGTAGCGCAACTATTCCATATTTATAGTATCAACTTATGATTTAATTGTGCCTAAAATATCACGCTTACTTAATAATATTAGAGTCTACCCGTGACCACGAACGCTGTAAAAGGTTTGCAACGTCGGGATATAAAACTTAAGAAATATTCGTGAAAATATCCGTATAGTATTGTTTTATTAAAACAATATTCGTGATTTTCTGCAGAATTGTTTAGAGCAAACTGTTCCCGGCTTTGCCAAGAATAATTCCGTTTTGGGAATTCGTTCTAAGCGAACACAGTGTCTGTATTACCATAGACAAATTTTCGTCTGTGGTTTTACGCTGCGATTCGCGCCGCTAACATTCTATTTACTAAACATTCCATCTTCGGTAGAATGAGTGACTTAAAAGTGAGCTCGTGTACTTACACTAACTTAGAATAATACATATTAATTAACTCTGTACAAATGTTTGTCCCCTGAGATATATATCTGTTACTTCGCTAGATTAGACCGGCCAATATTAAATGTCTATTGCTGTTGCTCTTAATCTTATTGTGTACCAATTTAATAGAATTACTAATTGGCAGTGTAATTAACAGATGTGATAAAATATACTTCGATTGTTTGTACTTTGTATTTGCTCAAAACTTATATCAAAATCAAAAGTTTGTAACAAGTCTTTAAACATCTTCTAAGTATACTTACTAGCGTCCATTACTATTGTATCGAAATCATTTTACCTTCGTATGTGTTATTACATCGGTTAAATTGCAGGCCTAAAATTATATTGTTTCGTATTAATATTTTTAATGTGTGCAATTATCTTTTACATTTTGAAAGTTCTTCCTATTTAGAGAATTAAGGAAATGTCTATTTATATTATGCTGAGATGTAATATATCATCATTATATTGTCCCGTCTCACCAGGGATCGTATTAAGAGAATTGAGATATATTTTAAGAGATTTTTTCTAATGAAATTTTAGAATATATATATTTAACACTGTTTTACGTGTGTTTATCGCTATACAAGTTAGGTGTCTCGTTTACAATATCGGTAGTATCTTTCTCTCAGATACGAGGCAATGACCTCCGTGCGTGCCTGCCTATCAGCTATTGAGTTTACCAATAAAATAAGCGTCAACGATACTATCGCAAACGATATCGAAAAGTATCCTTTTAGAAGTTTATAATATTAAAGTATATTTAACATGTAAAATGTTTAATTCCTAACACGGCATTTACTGTCTACAAAAAGAGTGATGTTATTGAAAAACGACTTATATAAATTAACTAAATTAGTTGATATTTAACTTATGGAATTATATTAGTAAGTAGCGCGGCGAGCGTGGTCGTTTGACACATAGTAACGGAATGCCAAACAAACATAATTTTACATGTTATTTTGTGAGCACACATTTTGGGTGACAATACATACGACCCATTCGAGATTGGTTGCAACAATAGAATTCGATCAGTAGAATGAATGAAATGCAAGAGGGAAACAATTGACATGCACGAATGAACATTCCTAAATTAATATTTCGAATGGGTCCTGAGAGCGAGAGCTATGCTGAGCCCGCTGTAGTTTGTTATACGTTTGAAGTGTAATTTTATTGATAGTTTTATTTGTTTTAAAACTATTTGCTGTTACCTTGAGTCATGATTTGTTGAATCGTTTGTTTTATTATTATTTTCCAATGACATTGCGGATTTTACTGTCACCCTTGAGCTAATAAAGTGTCAAATATTGTATACCGGCCTTTTTATTGCCTACCTTTTTGAGTTTAAAAAATGCTTGACGCATGCTTTAGAATGTTTTTAACACTCACAGTGTCATATTTTATATTCATAAAGATGAAATAAGAAACCAAAAATTTGCGCACGGGCGGGACTTGGACTTGCTTGACGCATGTTAATAATCTTAGGTAATGATGACGCTTAACTGTGTGTGTGTGTGTGTCTAGTATAAATTGAAAGAAAACTTATTTCAAATTATTTAACTTTATTTTATAAGACTTAAAACTATTGCATTACTCCAGATAGTTGCAATCAGGATATATTTTAAAACGGATTTAAGACTAGATATAACATAATATTCGAATCATAAACAGATGAAAAACGAGTTTTTAAATTTACTTACTAACTCGGCTCAGTCTTGAATTTAGTTATACAACTTTTAATATGATAATGATCTCAGTATATTACCTTTAATATATTCTTAGCAAACTTATTTGTTTCCAATCTAATACACAGAGCACTAAAGTAAATCTTAAACTTAAGAACATTGTCCATACACTACACACCCTGCGCAAATTCCATGAACCTTGAAATAGTGATGAATACTTTCTTCTTACGCGGTCACCCACAACGCGGTGCCCCAGACGGCTTCAACCAGTCGTATCGCATGTGTCTTCATATGAGGCACTCGCCAGTGGAAAGGAAATAGATGTACGCAAAGCAAGTGCCCCACATTGAGATACGGAGCTCGGAAGGGGTCTCCGTTTCAGAGTCGCTACGTTCCCGTCGTCATTAGCGGTGCCCCAGAGGGCTTCAACCAGCCCTTTGACATGTGTCCTCATGTGAAGTACCCACCAGTTGAAAGTAAGTGCGCAGAGCGAGAGCTCTACATACAGCACGATGGCATTGAGATCCCGCGCTCGGAAGGGCGCCCCGTTCCAGAGTCGCTACGCATCGGTCAGGGTACAGCAGATCACGCCTCAAATCTTTAAGAGTGATGAAGACTTTCTTCTTAGCCATGACATGCGCTATAATGACCCACAACGCGGTGCCCCAAACGGCTTCAACCAGCCGTATCGCAAGTGTAGTACCCAAGAGTGATGAATACTTTCTTCTTTGCCATGACATGCGCTATAATGACTCACAACGCGGTGCCCCAGACGGCTTCAACCAGCCGTATCGCATGTGTTCTCATGTGAAGTACCCACCAGTTGATAGTAAGTGCGCGGAGAGTGTGCCCTACATACAGCGCGATGGCATTGAGACCCAGCGCTCGGAAGGGGCCCCCGTTCCAGAGTCGTTACGCATCGGTCAGGGTACAGCAGATCACGCCTCAAATCTTAAAGAGTGATGAAGACTTTCTTCTTAGCCATGACATGCGCTATAATGACCCACTACGCAGTGCCCCAGACGGCTTCAACCAGTCGTATCGCATGTGTAGTACCCACCAGTTGAAAGCAAGTGCGCAGAGCGAGTGCTCTACATACAGCGCGATATGGCATTGAGACCCAGGACTCAGAAGGGGCCCCCGTTCCAGAGTCGCTACGCATCGGTCACGGTGCAGCAGATCACGCCTCAAATCTTAAAGAGTGATGAATACTTTCTTCTTTGCCATGACATGCGCTATAATGACTCACAACGCGGTGCCCCAGACGGCTTCAACCAGCCGTATCGCATGTGTTCTCATGTGAAGTACCCACCAGTTGATAGTAAGTGCGCGGAGAGTGTGCCCTACATAAAGCGCGATGGCATTGAGACCCAGCGCTCAGAAGGGGCCCCCGTTCCAGAGTCGTTACGCATCGGTCAGGGTACAGCAGATCACGCCTCAAATCTTAAAGAGTGATGAAGACTTTCTTCTTAACCATGACATGCGCTATAATGACCCACAACGCAGTGCCCCAGACGGCTTCAACCAGTCGTATCGCATGTGTAGTACCCACCAGTTGAAAGCAAGTGCGCAGAGCGAGTGCTCTACATACAGCGCGATATGGCATTGAGACCCAGGACTCAGAAGGGGCCCCCGTTCCAGAGTCGCTACGCATCGGTCACGGTGCAGCTTATCACGCCTCAAATCTTAAAGAGTGATGAAGACTTTCTTCTTAGCCATGACATGCGCTATAATGACCCACAACGCGGTGCCCCAGACGGCTTCAACCAGTCGTATCGCATGTGTCCTCATGTAAGGCACTCGCCAGTGGAAAGGAAATAGATGTGCGCAAAGCGAGTGCCCCACATACAACGCGATGGCATTGAGCCCCGGCGCGCGGAAGGGACCTCCGTTCCAGAGTCGCCAAGCATCGGTTAAAGTGTAGCAGATGCTGAGCAGGACCAGGCAGCAGGCTGAGGTTACTAGGACGAACGACATGGACCTGGCAATGAAATAATGGTCAGGATTATAAACCAATACCCAGCTTTACCTAAGCAGTTAGTAAAACGATTTCCAAACTTTTGACATCTGCTATCCCTTTCACACGAGCCATTATCAAAGCGTGACCATACCCGCTTATATCCTAAAATACTCATAGCATCTTTCAAAGCACGAAAGTAGGGTTCACGTGATCCGAGAAGTGAGCAGCAGGGGGCGTTTTACTCTTTAAACAGATTTGATAGATGTACTCTAATAAGGACGGTCAATTTAATTAAAAAAGAAAAAAATATATTTATACTTTCTTCTAGAAAAAGATTTAGTTAGCATGATGATGTCTGCGACCGTCGCTATATTAGTAGTCATATCATAGATACCACAACCTCCTAAGTTGTGTAATCTACAGGGTGTAACAAAAAGGCGAAATAATATTTAAGGGTATTTATGTATGTAATGTGAACATGAAGTAGTAAAAGTTTTAGTTAAAATTAAACAACTTTTTCCCATACAAAGTAAATAAATTGTTTTTTTACCGAAAGCGTTGACAACCCTGAATCTGCGGTCATCCGTTAGCGAACCCCCGCCCGCAACCCTCGCCCGCCGCACACACACACACACACCTAACAGCTAATATTTAATTTATATTCGCACGAGTTTGTGGTTTTGCATAGGAACTACACATTTACTACTCTACACTTCCTTTAAAATTTTATTTCACCTTTTTGTTACATCCTGTATATTATCAAAATTTGTGTCAAACACTATACTCTGGAAGACGAACTAGCA
Organism: Pyrausta purpuralis; assembly: GCA_963924145.1. NCBI lineage: Eukaryota > Metazoa > Arthropoda > Insecta > Lepidoptera > Crambidae > Pyrausta > Pyrausta purpuralis. The sequence continues at coordinate 18,731,693 of OZ001645.1, read as the reverse complement.
GAGTTGTGACCATAAATAAAGCACACTTACCAAAGGTTCTTATTGATGGGGATGACTCCGTGCTCCCTCGAGAAGCCGGCGAGTAAAGCGCCCGACAGCGCAAACACCAGCGCCCAGGCGAGCCAGCGCGAAACTCGTGACTTGTGCGAGCGCTGCAGCAGCACTGTGGCGCCCGCTTGCACGCCTAGTAGCGCTTGTACTGCTGATGTTATGCACCCTGGAAGATGACAGCATGATATCCAATCTTTAGACTGGCCTGCACAATCCCCTGACTTAAATTATATTGAGTAGCCTGGGATATGCTTCAGCTCTTAGGAATTTCCCTGAAGATATTGTGGATGAAAACCAGTTTTTCTTGCATCTTAGCAAGACTTGGGATAGTATTCCACAACAGTATATTGACACCCTTGCTTAGAGTATGCAGAACCGCTGCAGATGTGTCAGGAGAGTCTTAACTGGATTCACGGAGTATTAATTTTAAGCTTTCAACTGTTTTTTTTTTAAATAGTTGCTTTGTTTAGGTTTTGATGTTTAAAAAATAAAGTTAAGATTAAAATTTTGTTTTTTCTCTTCTTCTAAGTTTTTTTTGAAAATGTAACTTCATCTAAAAGTTGACTATCAAATTACATAGGCTATTAAACAAGTTTTTTAATGTGTCGGTGTCTTAACTGAAAGTAAATAGAATTTTAGTTATTTAGGTTTAATTGAAATATCCCTAGACCCTGTTGATATGTGTATTTGAAAATGAATAACGTTAGTCCAAAACATAACATTATTACGTAATTTTTCCGTACCTTTAAAGATGTGTAAACTAAATTTGCTCAGAGTCTCTACTACGTACCTATGAGGTTTTTACAACGCACGCTGACTCGTAACACCATAAGGTCTCTTTGCATCAACGTTCATACTACTCCAGCGTCAATTTTAGAAAGCTGATTCATCTGAGCACCATAAATGCGTTCACCAGACTTCACCAAGCAGTCCGTAGGTGGTCTCAGTTTCCGCAAGAGGTCCTCCATAGACTTCTCTAGCGTCACTGCGCTAGATCGAGGGGCTCAGTAATACGGTCGATAAAACCTACCACGCCGCCTGCTGTCCCAGTCGTCGTACTTGCTGCCGGGGTCTAGGTAGCCTCTGTGGAGATATCTTACTCTATTGTAGTCTTACCAAGAAGTCCCTCAGGCTTTGTAGGTGGTGCTCCATGGCGACTACCCTTGGGTCGCTCTGTGATGGAACACAGGCAATAGCTGCAGCTGGTCTATCCTAATGTCAACTGGAACGAGCTGCTCTGCTACACCTAGAAGATTTTCACCAAGAAGTACCTCAGGGTCCGATAACTCCAAACGATCAATTTAGCTAGCCGCGCCGGTGCTGTAGTCCTCGGCCACCCAGTCGACGTGCTTGCCATTGGGACCTCAATAGTCTTTTAGGACGTATACTACTCCATAGTGTACTTACCAAGAAGACCCTCGGGGTCTGTAGGCGGACCCCCATAGACCCCTCTAGCGTCGCTGCGCTGGAACAGATGCGAGGGGCCCAGCAGTAAGCGATCGATGTAGCCAGCCGCGCCGCCGCTGCAGTCCTCAGCCACCCAGTCGTCGTGTTTGCCGCCGGGGCCTAGGTAGCCTCTGCGGAGAAAATGGATGGTTGGTTACTTTGACTCCGTCAACCACCATATAATTGGCGCTATCTATAGACTATCGCTCCGATGCATTCTTGAACACAGCCCATTTAGACGCCAAAGAAACTGTTGAAACTGGAATTAGTAGAGGTTTGGAGATTCATTTTTACTCGTACGTCACTTCATAGTGTCTTTAATCAATGTTAAAAGCTGCAGGATGGTACACATTGTACTGTACCGTTTACAGGATGGCTTTATTGAAAACCCTAGCCAGTGAAGGCTAGACAACTCCCATCGCAGGAGATGGTTGTGCTTTTATAGGTACCACACGCATAATAACACAGACGTATTCAGATGCAGTAGAGTGAGTAGTGTAGTATTCTTAGTGGAGTACACGCTAATGTAAAGAGAACAAAATGACAAAACTACGTACGGTGGGCAGTTAGGGTCGTGCACGGTGAAGGTGATGGCGCTGTGTAGCGCTACTAGCACCGCTGCCAGCGCCCAGCACCACACGCACGAGAGCACGTCCTTGAGAGCCTGCCCGCATGCGCCCTAGGACAAATACGCAGATTATTAAAGAACTGTAGCGACATCTATGCTCAACCACTGTCTCTACATTTTAACACAATACGCTGACTCGGCTCGACGCGACTAGATATCGCTACTGTCGAATTATGGAAACTGAACCGCGATATTAAAGATTTAAGGCGGACTATCTACATATGAATAAACCAAGACGGTGATCATCGGACCTTGGTCCCGGCCATAACACCCGGTCGGTAGGAAGCGCTTCCCTTTGCTTTCCTAACACTGTTGCGCCAAAGAAGTACAATAATGTTGGATTGCATTTCCGCGTCACATAAGTACTCGATATAATTTAAGATTTTACGTAATTAGACTTGTTTTTGTGGTTAACAGTGCGAGCGGGCGCAAAGACTAGAACCAGCACCTTAACTGATATACCCGGGCCGATTTATACGTTACAGTAAAAAAAAAACGGCTAAGTGTGAGTCGGACTCGCCCTCTAAGGGTTCCGTGCCAACTTTAACTAAAACTAGGGTGCCACTTAGCCAAAATACCGCAACGTTTTGTTAACAGCAAAAATAACTTAATTTTCATAGTATTTGTATAAACGAAAAAGTAATACTCGTATTTGCATTTTTTAATGTACTATATCTCAAAAACTACTAGTTCGATCTCGTTCAAACAAATTTTCGTTGATAGCATTTGTAAAACACATCGTCGATTTTTTTTTTCAAAACTGACACTTGCTTCGCTATTCTGAGGATACTTTTACACGTCCAAATATAAACCCTACCACAGCTTCGGGACAATTTTGGGCTAGTGCTGAGAAGAAGCTGCGCAGCAAACTCAGTCACTATTGTCAATGCCTCTTTTCAAAAGGTTTACAATGTTTGTAGTGATCTTGTAAGTCCATATATTATTATCTTTTAAATAATCATCTACTTTATAATACCCTTTCGTCATTAGGGTTTCTTTAATAACAGTTTTAAATTTATTGACGGGTAAGTTTACAATGTGTTCAGGTAGTTTATTGAAAAAAATTATACATTTCCCTATGAAAGAATTACCAACCTTTCGAAGCCTAAATTGTGGAATAGCAAGCTTATTGTTATTTCTAATATTATAATTGTGTATATCACTTTTTTTCGTAAATTAATGTATTTTTTTGCGTACAAACATTAAATTTTCATAAATATACTGAGAGGCTACAGTTAATACTCTAACTTCTTTAAACACCTCTCGTAGAGAATCTTGAGGTTTTAGATTATAAATAGCTCGCACGGCTCTTTTTTGCAATACAAAAATTGATTCTATATCAGCAGCCCAGCCCTACAGTAAAATGCCGTAGGACAACAAGCTATGGAAATAACTAAAATAAACTAACCTAGCTGTTTCTATGTCAGTCAAACGTCTAATCTTTCTTACAACAAAAGCAGCTGAGCTTAGTTTCCGTGACAAGGCCTCTATTTGAGGACCCCATTGTAGTTTAGAGTCTAAAGTGATTCCCTAGAATGTTGTGGAGTCGATAATATCGAGCGATTTGTCTTTTATCTTAACCTGAGTTGATGCCTGTCGGACATTAGGCATCGTAAACTTAACACAATTAGTTTAATTTCCTTACTGACCCTAGGTGCCGTGTAGTACTTGGGCGCCGTGAGCGCGTAGAACCCTGCAGCTATGAAGTAGGCCACGGCGAGCCGCTGCAGCACGCCGAAGATGCGAAGCTCTTGCAGCATATTTGAGCCGTAGATGGTGTTCAGGCTCATCCCCAGGAGGAACATTATTACTGATCTCTGGAACAAATAGATGAGACCAATAAGATTATCTCTTGTCGGATTGCCTGATAATAAATGTATTATTTATTTATTTTTGGATACTCGTATTTATTGCGGACTATTCTTCTGTAAATTGTAAATAAAAATATTGTTCAGTATTTAAAAATGACGTTATTTTATAAATAGCACGTAAAGTCTTTCCGGGGCGGTATCTCAAACACAATAGATTTTTTATTGTTTTACGGTTATAGCCGTTCACCGCGCCGGAAAGTATTAAGTAGGTATTCATCAAGTGAGATTATGTGTTTTTCTTTACAACGAATAACACGCAAACTAATAAATTATAACTTGTAGTACACAACGTAATTTATTTTTATCAGGACAATATTATCGTAAGTGAATAACTTGTGCTGAGATGAAACATAACTCATCACATTATCGATGCAAAGAATGCAGGAAAAGTTATACTGTGTACGTTCATGATCCATTCTCTTGACATTTATTTTATGATCTGACAGATATGCTAATAAGTCTCAAAGGCAAGGCATGCACGACGAAATTCGCCTCTCACAATGAACCAGTTTGCAGATCATACATCGACGCTTAATCATTGTTTAGTTTTATCCTCAATCGGAAGTATGCATCTAAACCAGGCCGCTCGACTAGGTCACAGTCACCGAATGTCTTTAAAATTCCATCAGCCGGCCGCTAATTATGCGTACATATACAACGACGCAAAAGAATAGCCACTTTGCTCTATCAATTGAGCAAACAAAGGAGTGTATGAATGGCGGGCCATATCGTCACTCACACGGAGAAAGCTCGCCGCAGACACGCGAGAACGGAATTTCCAATGAAAAATTCTGCAATGGCGTGTGCTCAAACATCCCCAGAGATTCTATTAAGATTGTATAGATTCACATGAAATAAGGAAGTGATAAGTGATGCAATTGAAAGTGAAAGGGTCGCGTGAGGTGAATTTGATCTTTGTTCAATGGACAAGTTTGTAAAACACTTAAGAGTATTTCCGGTCATGAGCATTAAAATTAAACACGTACTCACGTTTCGGTAATACAAAGTTAATAGTGCTTACGTAAAATCCTTATCCTATCTTTCTCAAATCATCTCTTATGTCTTGATTTTAAAGCCCATTAACAAAATAATATTAAAGACATCTTCCACGTTAATTCAGTTTTATCTAACGTTAGGTGTATTTAGTAATTATTGCCTAATTTAACAACTCCATCTTAATTACCAGCATTACAATAAAATTTATGATTTTTACTTTTAGTTTCATACCGAAATATCTTAAATGTCAGCACAGAAACTGCTTAAGAGCCAAGTGTACCTACACGTATTATGCGATTACGCAAAGCTATTGCACCCATATTATTGGTATGCACCATATTATGCGATGCTCTCACTGGAACCAGCCTCTCGTAACAATTACATAATAATACTGGTTCCTAAAGGTTACGGGCCCATCCACCCTCGGAGAGCTTTAAGCACAAGATAAGCTTTTTGCAACACTGTCGGTGTGTGTAGCGTGGATACAATGCTTGCAAAAAGTGTTAATCATGTTTTTGTTCGATGTTATTTATATTTATACGTTCAGTTATCTTTATGTTACAGTTAAAACATTGCATAGGTAGTTTCTTCGATTCTAAAACGTAAGCTCATTTGCAAAATCATAAACACAAGATCATGTCATCCACTTAAATAACCCCGTTACTATAAACGTTGAATAACTTACGAATAGTTTACCATGTTTTGTCACTTTTTCGCAACTTGCATAATTAAAATATCTGAATGAGACAGTGTAACCATTCGTACGCTATTCTAGTTTTTATAAGGAACTGTGTAAGTGTCAATATTGCATTTTACTTTGTTATACTAAGTGTGGACTGCAGTCCAACACAAAATTGATCGCTTGCACCCACCCTGTTCTTGTGAAAAATACTTAGATAACAATAAAAAATAACAAACTACCTATTTGCTCTCTTAACACTAAATGAGTTCACGTGTCGCATTTTAATAGCTCCACTATCAATAAGCAATTAATGAAATAAAGGCGTTACGATTGTCAACAACGTATATTGGTTTTGTAGTTTTATTTATATTATAAATACTTTAGAAAAGAACAATAAGAACCAACTATTACGTTACACTAGCAGAAGATATAAGACATATTCGTATTAGACATCATGTATTGTATGTGTTATTTGCGGCACCTGTCCATCCCCTTCCTATGTTGAGACGAAAATCCAAAACCAAAACAAAATAAGATCCAATAAATTATCGGTAACAAGACAAAAGAAAATACTACATACCCTGACGATATGCAGTACGATCTTCCACCTCGGAACGCCTTTTGCGAAGGCACTTTTCACAGAGAGAGGGATGCAAACGCCCATGATCCACAGGAAGGCTGGGAAGACCAGGTCACCAGCAGCTAAACCATTCCACGTGGCATGCTCCAGCCACCAGTAGCCCCCGGCGCCGTCGTTCACAAAGATCATGAACACTATTGCTATCCTGCAATAAATAATACAATAATTTGATTTTGTAATAGTTTGGAAAATAGGCAGTACGACATGACCGGAAAGTGATAGTATCTTTCTCGGAATTAATTTACCTGCCAGTAGTCAGCAGCTTAGTAACAAACTGTTTTGCTCAAACTCAGAAAATACGTTTGGCTTAGTTAGTAAGTACTCGTTAACTGCCTCGGTAGTGCAGCAGGTTAGAGGGTCGCACACTAAAACGACGGCTGCCCCAGATGTCCCGGGTTCGATCCCCAGGTCAGGCCAAAAATAATGTACCTGGGTTTTTCTGTTCAGAAAATTCTCAGGGCAGCCCGGAGGTTGGAAGTTGGCGGTGTTTCACCCCGTGCCTTGGAAAGCACGTAAAGCCATTGGTCTTGCGCCTGATCTCTCTCTGGTCGTGTCAGATTGCTGTCCCATCGGGCTATAATATGTACCGCGCAGTCGGTTAGTCGTTGTGACTGGCCACCGTAGTCGGAATCGGCTAGGGGGACTATTATTATAAGTACTCGTTTCCATGAGCTTTACTAATAAATATTTCATTGATGATTAAAGATGATAAAAAAGAAATAAAATAATTATAGTGGCTAGGATTTAAACCAGGTATTGGGACCATGCGCGACGACAGCGTCACAAACTATTGGCGGACGTTAAAATAACAAATGTCTGGCTGTCATTACGAAAAGTAATTAAACGTAGTCAAAGTCAAAGTCAAAAATAATTTAATTTAGGACACAAAATGTCACGTATGAACGTCAATAATTCGTGTAATATCAATCAATTATGGCCCGTATGGGGCCAAGTTTTCAATAAAATATTGTATTTATTCCTTTACTAGCGGTCCCCCGCGACTTCGTCCGCGCGTTGTGAGTTTGCTCCCTCCTGTCCCGTCGCAGCGTCATGTTTTATATCCTAAAGCCTTTCTCGATAAATAAGCTATCCAACACAGAAATATTTTCATAAAGATGAAATAAGAAACCAAAAATTTGCGCACGGGCGGGACTTGAACCAGCAACCTTTTGGCCCGGTCTGCCAAAAGGTTGCTGGTTCAAGTCCCGCCCGTGCGCAAATTTTTGGTTTCTTATTTCATCTTTATGAATATAAAATATGACACTGTGAGTGTTTAAAACATTCTAAAGCAACAGAAATATTTGTTCAAATCGGTCCAGCAGTTCCTGAGATAAGCGCGTTCAAACAAACAAACTCTTCAGCTTTATAAATATTAACGCATGCGCACGTTGTACTTAAGCTGCGAACATTATTTTGGTGCGGAGTTATGTTAAAACTGTGATAGCTCCTAAGATATTTATTGAAATCAAATGATATAAAGGGCAACTTGGTTCTAAATGAAATGTTCGTGATGATGAATGTATTTATTTTGATAAGAATAAATACCTGTGTGTATAATACACCTCTAAAAATCTTTCTCCCGTTTTCGCAACATTTTTCATTTCTGCTGTGGTCTTATGAGTCGTATCTTTATGTTATATAGCCTAAAGCCTTCCTCGATAAATGGACTATCCAACGTAAAAATAATTTTTTTAAATCGGGCCAGTAGTTTTTGAGATTAGCGACAAACAAACAAACAAACAAACAAACAAACAAACAAACAAACAAACAAACAAACAAACTCTTCAGCTTTATAATATTAGTATAGATTCTATGCAATAAAGTTAATCTATAGTGTCGATTTGTTTTTATTAATAAAAATAATTCACGGAGACGTAATTTTTGTACTGAAATTGCTAGAGAAATGGTGACAGACGTTAAAAGTCCTCCTACAATGTCTTTTTTGGTCACTGCAAGCGCTCATCGATTCGCGTTCCTCCACCATCTACTTCGCACACAGCGAATAAGAGGCGTAAAGTTTCATATATACATATTCATAGAAGGCATGTTTTGCCAAGTCCTAAAGGTCTTGGTTATATCTAATTCCATAAAGAGGCATGTTTCCCTGCATCCTCCAATACCCGTTTATTTTCTTGTTCATCTCGTTCCATGGTACCTAATGCTCTTGCTAAGGTTATTATTATCTATCCTGCGGGATTAGAACCGGTACGGCGAGTCAGCGTAGGATGTAGTCGCATAACTGAGCGATAAGTATAGTCTAACGGACTAATAAGGGCGAACGAAAACGAACCTCATGCCAAAGTATTATTGAATCTTTGTTATTAAAGGTCGAAATCATAACCCTCCTTTTTGCTTCGCCGTAGTCGGGTAATAACAAGTTATATTTTTTGTTGCTTTTACAGTATTAGTAGGTACTAGTAGTAGAACTACCTTTATTTCTTAATGCTTCAGAAGTTCAGATTAAACATGGTATAAGTAAACCATCTGTAGCCGTCTTAAATAATGGCCATTCTTAGCTCTAGATATCCGCGAATATCTCTTTACATCGTTAGATGAGATTAATGATCATACTAACTTGAAGAATTCACTTTCAGAGATTCTGATGGATTTAATGTTAGTTAATTTAACACGCTGAAATGAAAACGACAATGATAATGAGATGTTTACATTTTATTGTGTGTAACTAAATTAAATTGAATTTCTTATTTCAAAAATTTTAGCGTTAAATATTACGTTTGGCTATCAGATGTGAATGACGAGCATAGTTAAAGTTAAAATAATATATCGTTAGAACCTCTTAAGGTACAGTTTTTTTTAAACAGCAGATGGAATAGTCACTGTTTATTATTTGGTTTCTCTTATTGATTTATATTAGCTCTTAATTTCATCCGTTGACAACGATGTGAACCTATAATGAGAAGACGAATACGTCAAATGAAAATTTTCGAAATTATATTCATAAAGAAGAAATAAGAACCAAAAATTTGCGCACGGGCGGGACCACTATCGTACCAGCCTCTTCTTGGGTAACCAGGCCAAACGCTCTACCAACTGAGCTCCCGTACTGTCGCTTCGACCGTGCAAAAATTGTGGTCTCTTACGTCATTACGCGTGAACAACATTCTATACCAGTTTGGATATTTTTTATAATCCAGGATAAGATCTTTAAGAAACACATATTTGTTTATGTTATCACATGAGCGCTATAAAAAAGTGGATGGTCAATCTCCGTGGAGATCGACTGCCGTGGTCGGATACGACTAGAAGAACGTTACATAGTGCTAAGGCTGACTTAAGGTCATACATCCCCTAGACGGGGCAGAGGGCGTCCACAACAGTCCGCCATCGCGTTATGTCTTGAGCTTCACGCACTCCAAGTCTTGCCGGTTTCTTCTAATAATGCCGAAGGCTAAATCGGTACTAAGGTAGGTAAAGAAAGGCCATAGGCTATGTAGGTCTAAGGTAGTGAAGGTATATAATTGTAAGTATAGCCTCACCCCCTGAAGGTATCAAGCGCACGCAGCCGCTGTTGGATGGCCAGCTCCTTGTCCCCGTACCGCAGCTTGCCCGTGCGGTGCACGCGCGACATTATCAGTCGCCCTACGCCGTAGAGCACCCATACTCCAAGAAGAATGCCGAGGAGGAGAAGCAGGGCTGTGGAGAAAAAAAAAGTAAGAATGACAGCACATACCATACAAGTATGCTACAAACTTTGCTATGACTGCTACCCCTTGTTACAAGAAAAGTGCACTAGGTGTAAAGCAAGGCTAAGGTTACCCAACCAATTATAAAAGTAAACCTACAATAATGAATGCTGTGATTGAGACATTCCTTTTTAAATTACGATACTATACAGTTTAACCTGGTAATAAGTTTTCGGAATAAGGAAACTAGATTATTTTTAGGGATTCTATTTTTTTTTTGTGACGTTTTTTAATTGCTACATTAAGAGTCTGTTTCACCATCAACAAGGAAGCAAATAATACAAATATGTAACGTCACTTCGTATGAAGAATTAAACTGATAACGCTTACCAGAACTTATTAGAACACTGTGAAACATTTCATTCATAGAAAAATCACTTTCTTTTAAAGACATTTCATTAATTGCGTCTAGAAAAATCACTTTCTGTTGAAGTACCTTTCCTACATCCACAGAACCGGCTATCTGGTTAAACAATTTCCTTTCTATATAACTAAACACAAGAACCCAATTAAAATTATATATCTATCGCATCTCACGCAAAACAATCAAAATCATAACATTTCAAATCATTTTACAAACTTTATAACTTGGTTTTATAGTCTACCTACAATAAGACTAGATACATTTCTATGTAATTTGCAAGTAGAAAACCCATCATAAACGCACGTTGGCTACTGTGGACGAAGCTAAAGCCTGCTTTAGACTAAAGACTAAGCTATTTAAAAGATAAGCTGAATATAATTGTAGTTAAATATGTTCAACTTATGTTACGAGCTTATAGTATAGTCTAAGATATAGGAGGTCTAAATACCCACAACAAAAAAAGTTTGGGAGCAATAACATAAGTAATTTATTCTTATAGTAATAAAACTCATCGAGGATACACATTTGTTGTTCTTTACATATAAAACTATGTCATAATATTATAATAATTATTATACATAACGCTATCATTACCCGAAAATAAAAGATTTTCATTTTTCAGAGTAATCCCAAACTTTTTTGATGCGTGTGGTTTAACACCGAGCGTTCCGTTTGCGTGAAAAGAAAGTCATGATTTGATAATACGGGTAAGTCCTGTCGACAATAGAGTGAATTGAATACTGGTCGCTTGAAATGAAGACGGTTGACTCATTGCCTTCGACAGTCTTTTTAGTTAAGCTAAACGAGCTATGCCAAGCTAATTCAGGACTTAGAATCAAGCACCAGCATAATTATTGAAAGTGCAGTGACAGCGGAAAGCCGGTTTGATAATAGTCACCTCCTGGCCAATAATTGCTTGCGTAATAACCGATGACCATTGCTGATCGCTTATTAAATCTAATTAAACAACACATTTATTACGTTAATGGAAGTGTAGCATGATGCCCTGCACGATATTAGTCATGTGTTTGTGGTTGATTTTCTGGACACCAATTGACAGTCCCTATTAGTATATTCCGAAGTATATTCAGGTAAAACAGTTTTTATTGACTTCGTGCCTTTCTACATGCATTTAATATCGGACACGCATATTCCTATGGCAAAAGTGACTGCCGTTTTCCAGGTTTATTCATTCATTCAATCATTTATTTTGACATAATTAAGTCAAACATACATTTTAAATTATTTAATTAAATTAAATTGCAAACAAATTAAATTCCACCACCAGCTTGCATTTGGGTATAAGTCCATATATGAACCATATAACAATGGTTGATATACAGACAGTCAAATCTCTGGGAGAGCATTTTCAGAATGATGTTGGGGCTGACCCCGACCCTGCGTGCCAGTGATGTGCACCGCTTGCGTAAGGTCGTGTAATAGCAGGTAACACTATACTCCGCAAACATCCTCGGAGTATTACATTATTAAGGTGCTGTCTAATTCCGATGTATGTACTATAAATACCAGTTAAATTAGACGACCCGTCTGGTGTAGTGGTCGAGAAATCGCCTACTACGCAGCGGGTGCGGGTTCGATCCCCGCACAATACAAACATTTGTGTGCATGAACATGTCTGTTTGTATTGGTCTGGGTGTTTTCTATGTATATCATGTATGTATTTACAAAAAAAAAAGTATTTAAGTATTATATCCGTTGTCTGGCACCCATAACACAAGCTTTGAGTAGCTTACTTTGGGGCTAGATGGCGATGTGTGGGAATGTCCAAAGGATATTTATTTATTTAATTTACGAAATACCTACTGCTACAATTAATAAAACATTCAACGCGCTCTACATTTGGGAATTTCCCATAGAATTGGCATGACCCTCTGTAGCACGCATAGAAAAAATGAATAAGGTTAGAATGGCCACGGTCAGTGCGGCAGCGTGCTAGTATTGTAGGCATATGCCTGCATTGAGCCGTAGCTACCTCAGTCGCGTGACAAGAGCGTTGCATTATTTTTTGTCAAAAATGCCGTCTTGTGCTATAATTACTTGCAGAGCGTGAAGCCAGGTCATACAAAATGAGAGAGGTAGTGTATCTTTTCACCGGAGAGTAATAAAATTTAGTGACTACGACATTATTTGCAAGAAATCACTTTTTAATTATGATATTTCAAATGACAGCGGATTTGTAGCACCAAGTTTTAAAAAATGTATTCATTGATGATAGTCCACGCATATTTCTAACAAATCTGCTATGTTAGTACGCAATGTATCGCGTCCAATTTGCTTGGTTCGCTTGCATACGCATCACTAGGTATGTAACTCACAGCACAGTAAAAATATCGATAAATGGTAATATCCCTACTGATGTATTTTAACAATAATTATTTGCAAAAATAAGTCATATTGTTTATTTTTTTTAATGTAATAAATAAATAAATATAATAAAGCCGAAGAGTTTGTATGTTGGAAAGCGCTTATCTCAGGAACTACTGGTTCTATTTAAAAAAAAACATTATTATATTCTTATTCGTGCAACGAAAATAACGTATTCCTGCAATAAAAATATAACTCGGCAAAAACGCACTGCTTCATTCACAACTTTTGTACTTTCGTTGTTATTAATTTCAATTTTATTTTATCGGTTGATCAATTTATTTGTAAAATACGGTACAGGTTAGTAACATTTTCTATTAAAAACTATGTCAGTAAAACTGATTATAATTATTTTTGGTGTCTTTGGTGAGTTGAACCTGAATCCAGTGCAATAAGTATTTTGTTATTATTTAGATACTAATCTAATGTTAATGGGTATTAGTTACTATATTTCAAGTAACGTTTATCAACTCAATTTTTTCTTCTATTGTTTTTACCGAAAAGCAATAGTAAATACCGTTGCTGCGATCAAATGAGCTGTAAAATTATCCAAATTACTCAAACTTAAATCCTACATGTTGATTCATATTGAGAAACAACATTACACCGGTAATTGAATTTATCAATCAAAATAATCGACTTTTACCACATCACTAGTATATTGACATAAAAGAACGAACGTATCTGAATGAGGATTGGTGCTTTCACCGCTAGCAGCTCTGTGATTGGTAGTTGGTTTCAAGTACTAATGACACCAATCACAGAGCGCCTAAAGAAAAATGTGATTGGTTTGTAATATAGATGCGTTGATTCTTTGATTGGTACTTGAAACACTGCAGCAACAGCGTGGTAACTCCCACCGGCGACAGAGGTTCCCATACAAACGATCGATTAAACCCATTCTAACCTTATTCATTTTTTCTATGGTAGCACGCAAGATTAATTTTCTTTGGTGCAAGTATCGTGTTGCGTGACGCCTATAAATTACATTGGTTGGGTCTTGAGATAAAGTTCACACGATCTTATCTAAAGCCTTGCCGCATTTCTTATCGTATATTTGCATCATCATAAGTTCGCTTTTTATTGATTGAGAATGGGCAAAGTAGCATTAGCCTGTTTTGCTTCCCATCTTTAATTTATTTCAAGAAAGATACTCTCGTATATTGTTTATCGACACAGTGAGTAAGTTTACCAATGAATGTTGTAATAGGACTTCCCGTCTGATAACGTGATAATTTTTAAACGCAACCATGATAGGAATACTTGCACAGCTTTATAACGTTTGCGTTGTGAAGTAACATCATGTTTTAAATGTGCAAAAACTTAACCATCGTATATTTACGTATGAAAAGCAGTTATAAGAAATTGGATCGTTGTTGGTATAGAACCTCTTATACAGGGTGGCCAAAACAGTGACGTCCAAAAATTTTTATTTGAATGCTTCACATCTAGGGCTATCCAAATTTACCATATGTATGTTAGCCGAATTTTTGGACTTGAATGGGTGGCCAACCTGTATGTATTGATCAAACGAGTAATAACTAAACATACTTCATTAGTTCTTCGATAAGATACTTTATTTCATTTTATTATCCTACAGCTTTCATTCAAGGTTCCATTAAGAGCCTGGGTGACCTCATCGGACCTGCAAGCGGTCATAAAATTAACACTGTTTATTTATTCGCACAGTGACCTCACGACCACAAGTAAACGATTACATTGAATGAGCGGTTTGTACGGGCCATCATTGGTCATCATCATACACCAAAAATAGAGTTGGTTCCATTTTTAAGGAACTTTGTGCACCTGCCTAGTCATTATAGGTAGGTTAATGGAACTTGTTGTTACTTTAATTTAGTGTAGTAGAAAAAAAAAACTAATATAAATTATAATAGCTGCTAACCCCGGCTTTACACGGGTTGTTTAACACTAGCAGTGCGAAGCCGGGCGGGTAGGAAGTCTATATTCTTGAGAAGTGTGACCATCAAAGGTGCAAAGGTTTGAGCGGGGAATTGATGAGTCTGTCAGTCTTTTAAATACTTTCAACTGCTGTTTGCCCTATATACTCGTAGGTATGTACTAGAAAAAAATCATAGTAACCTACTTCACCCTTTCATGGATTTACAAAACTACACTCAATGACGTTTAACTACATTCAATGAGTTCAATATTTGAGTGAGGGGGGGGGGGGGGGGCTTGAGTGAGAACATAAATATCCTTTAATATCCTTTGGACATTCCCACACATCGCCATCTAGCCCCAAAGTAAGCTACTCAAAGCTTGTGTTATGGGTGCCAGACAACGGATATAATACTTACATACTTTTTTGTTTGTAAATGCATACATGATATACATAGAAAACACCGAGACCGATACAATACAAACAGACATGTTCATGCACATAAATGTTTGTATTGTGCGGGGATCGAACCCGCACCCGACATTACGACTATAATAATTTATTGTTTCGTGAACTATACTTTAAAACAATACGATGCATTACGAGTACCTTCGTATAAAATAGAATCGCATTTCGACAATTAAAATAGTCGAAATGTTCATAAAAATCCAAAAACACGGTCGTTTTTCCTAGACTTCTGACGCGTAAGTGAATGCTAGATAGCTTGACCTATCTTAGGCCAAAGACATTATCTATCACCCATCACTCTATGTGATGAGGAATTCGTCGTAGCAACCATCTGATAAGCTACTTCTTTTTTTAGGATAGGTTTGCTCTTGACTCCAGACTAAGCCTAGGATTGTGTGGCTAATAGATTCAATACTGGGTCGAGCAAATTCTTTATTATAGGACCTCAAAGTTATTGCAAAAGGCTTATAATAACCATCTGGAATTGGCAGAATTCAAATTATGTAATATTTTTCATCCACATATTTAGATAGCACAGCATTTTACGTAGACACTTCAATGTGATAACACAGATCGAGATATTACATCCTTTCAAAATGTCCAGATAAAATACCCATATATCTCCGATCGCTGTATCACAATCGCATTATTTACTTAGACTGCTAGTGTTAGGGACGTAGGTAATCTATGTGTTAAGATGAAGGTAGTTTTAGGTGTGATTCTGCTTGTGAGTTACGTGCACAGTTCCAGTTTGAGGATAGATCCGTTGGTGTTGATACAACAAGGTCTAATAAGAGGACAGAGAGCTACCGATGGAGACTATACGTCATTTCTAGGCATACCATACGCTGTGGTTGACGAGGATAACCCCTTCGGCGTAAGTACCGGCACATAATAGTATTTATTGTACTGGCTACACTTAAGTACGCATTAGTACTTTACATCAAAATGATAGCCATAAATAAATCTTGAGTGGCTATAATCAGGGTAATGACCTTTTTA
Organism: Pyrausta purpuralis; assembly: GCA_963924145.1. Lineage (NCBI taxonomy): Eukaryota > Metazoa > Arthropoda > Insecta > Lepidoptera > Crambidae > Pyrausta > Pyrausta purpuralis. The sequence continues at coordinate 18,715,556 of OZ001645.1, read as the reverse complement.
TGAACTTGTACACTTGTTTTGTTTGAAAGATGAGTTGGATTTCTCTTACAATACAATGAATAACAAATACTAACGCATGATCAGAAGGCGTATTGCAATCTAACTTTAGCTGTTCAATTTCCAGACAATCAGTGTAAACGAATATTATCAACATAATAATATTATGATAATACTACAATGGTACGAATATTCACATTTATATTGTTTTATTATAATAACATTATAAATATCATGCGAAATCGCAATACGAATTGCTAATTTGACAGTAAAGCTGAGCCGCTTACCTATCAAAACTGCATCGCAATGCGTGCCCAGATCTTTCAGTATGGTATTATACGAGTACAAGAGATAACTCAAGTTTCACTAATCCGATAATATAAGGAGAAATAACTGATAAATAACCTATTGACAAATATTGTACATCTTATAATATCTGTCTCGTTTTTCAGGCTTCGAAGCCCCACACAGGATTTGAAGAACAGATATACCAAGCCAAAGATGGATCAATCAAGTGTCCACAAACACCAGTTAGTAACTACACAGCGCCTGGTGGCACGGAGAGTCTGGACTGCCTCCGCCTAAACATATACGTACCCAACGATGCCACATCCATGAACCCTTTGCCTGTATTGGTATGGATCCACGGAGGATTGTACTCCACAGGATACGCAGGAGAATACGGTGTCCAACACCTAGTAAACAAGGGCATCGTTGTCGTTACAATGAACTACAGACTGGGACCCTACGGCTTCATGTGCTTGGACGTACCTTCGGTGCCTGGTAACCAGGGGCTCAAAGACCAATATACAGCACTGCGATGGATAAGAAACAACATAGGATCGTTCGGAGGCAACCCTTACAATGTAACTTTGGCAGGTCAAGGTACTGGAGCCAGTTCAGTTCTCCTACATTTATACTCAACCAAAGAAAAACTTTATCATAAAGTAATAGCCGAAAGCGGCACCCCACAAAACGAGGGAATGTTTGTTGACGGAGATGTTGAAGTCGCCATAAAGTTAGCCAACCATTTAGGCTTCGACACTACCGATACTGAACAAGCACTGGCATTTCTTGCAAGAACTCCTTCCAACTTAGTGACTGCAGCCACTGCTGAACTTGACCTACAATTGAGACCGTGTAAAGAAAGATCTTTTAGCGGAATCGAGAACTTTGTAGAAACGTATCCGTATAACTTTTCCAATCAAAAGAAAATCAGTGGTACTCCTGTATTAATTGGACATACAAGCAAGGAAGAGATTACTCTAATGAGCAGTGACATTTCGAACTATTTCAACAGCGATCCGTTTTATAATAAGATAGCAAAGAACTACAACTTAAACGATGATCAATTAAAACGGGTTGCAAATACTATAAGACATTACTACATTGGTGACAACGCTGTTTCGGACAAATTGATTTCTGAGTTTGAAGACTTCGAATCTGATTTTATATTCAATCATCCTATGCAAAGGACAGTGACTAATCTGTTGAATGAAAATGCTAGTCCGGTATATCAATATCTGTTCAGCTATGTGGGTGATTCTGGAGCCGCAGGCGCTGGTCATAACGCTGAGGTGGAATATCTTTTTGAGGTGACAGGACGTTCACGACAAAAGAATGAGGAAGACCAACTTGTTGCTGAACGTATGGCTATGATGTGGACGAATTTCATAAAATATGGGTAAGATTGTAATAATTTGTTTATTGATTGAGAAACGTATTTTATTCCTTACCTTTTTAAAAGTGATGATGATGAAGGATGACAAATGATGAAGTAACTAATATATTTTTGAAATATTTGATACACATTATGAGTTCTAGTTGGAATCGAATTTTTAATTTAATTTCTTTTTCAGAAATCCTACACCAGCCGGCAACACTCTACCAGTTACGTGGAACAGTGTCACCGCCTCTACCAGACCCTACATGGTCATCGACAAAGACCTGAAGATGGAAGGTCGGGTCTTCAAAGAGAGAATGGCCTTCTGGGACCTCTTCAACGACAGCTATGGATCGTACAACAAGCTTGCGCGAGAGTGTCACATGTGATTATAAACATCTCATTTTTAAGTTTTAAATGATTTAAGTCCAAGGTTTTCACGTGTGACTTTTTGTTAGCTCCTGTTATGAGTAATGTCAAAAACGTTAAACCTTGTTCAAACTTCATTATTTTAAGTACCTCTCAAAAATAAATTATTCTTACCTTTGTCTTTATTTTATAAATTAGAAGTACGAGTGAAACAACTGGTATCATTGAATTCAAAATTATCTTTAAAAATATAAAAATGTTAGCCTAGTAGGGCATGAACGTACATGTCTCCTTATTTTTTTATAATCCTTAGCTTATCAAGAGTTTATTTGTGTTTTTTTTTCATATTAATGATGGCCAGATTATTTATAATTATTTAAAATTACATAAATTCAAATTCAATAATATGTGATTAAGTCCTCTTAGGAAATCAAGGCATTTAGGGCAACGACGCCTCGCTTTACGCCCACTATTGCCCACTCGCACTATTTGTTTACTTGATGGATTCAGTTCATTCATTCAGTTCAACAATAGCCGCCACTTTATTCTTAAGTGATACCAATATAAAGAGACATCTCTTGCTAATGGATTCATATCGTAATGTTTCAATATAATCGATGAATGCAACCCACAGTAATTCATACTCTTGCATATTTATGAAAATGTTTTAACCAAATATGAGTAATAAGAAACAGTTAACTGCTGGTGATATTTTGTGTGATCTCAACGGCTTTTTTTTTAGGTAATACTTAAGTAGAGAAACTCAAACTCATGCGCATCTAAACAGAGGTCGAGGTCTATAACCTTTTGTGAAATCCTTAAATCTTGGTATAGTTACTATCCAGTTAGGTTTTTTGTTTTTTAGACTTTTTTTAAGCGATTTATTGAAATATCGCAGTAGTATAATTTTAGTGCCTAACATCTTAATTCAGTTTCCGATTACATGACGATTAATCATAAAGACGAATACTAATCGTCTTGTTATGAAAGACTTTAATAAATAAGTTATTTATTGTGTAAAGTAAGCTTGTTTGAAAGGCAATCATCTCATCATGACCGTATCAAAAAAAAACCTTTTAAAAGCTTTGTTAGTTAGTAAGGTGGTACAGTTAAAATATTTTTAATTAAGGCAAAATAGGTTCACCGCTTTGCACATTTAGAAACATGCAACTGAGTGAACCTATTGAAGACGACGGATTCCATTATGTCCTCGATCAACCTTAGGATACTGTCGGCGCAATAAATTATTCATTTTGCTGTAGCTGGGTTTTAAACATTTCACTTATCATAGTGCGTAATAAACAGTTCCAAATAATTTGGGTACCATGGATGACTTTCGCCGTAGCGGTTAGGTAAGTGAGTAAGTACGCAAAGACATTAGATACGGCAGATTTTCACTATTTCCACCGCCTTTGGCGCGTGACCGTACCACGACAATTCATCTTGCAGTTTTATTTTACACTTATTAAAGAGACACAATGTATCACTCGGTGAAACGAGCTCACTTTTCCTTTAAATAAAACGTCAGTATTTTTTAGAAAAACATGTTGCAGTATTACTCATTCTTTTACATGTAGAGCGCGCGGACTTTGTTTATATTACCAATTTTTATTTAAGTATGAATTTAGATTGATTTTGTAGCATTTAATGCTATAAGACTAAAATATAACAATGAATGTATGTGATAATATGTGGTCCTGAAATCTCATTGACACTTTTCAATCAAAATGTTAGCGGAGTAATTTAAAAAAAAAAAGGAATTTTAGTTTTATTTACATACAATCATAATGAAGTGGTTCAAAATGTTTTTAACACTCACAGTGTCATATTTTTTAGTCATAAAGATCAAATAAGAAACTATGCTTGAACCAGAAAGTTGCTGGTTCGAGTCCCACCAGTGCGCAATTTTTGGTTTCTTTTTTCATCTATATGAATCATAATGGAGGTCCAAAGATTTTTTTTTAGGTTACCTACCTAACGTACTCAACAATACCTCGACGCATTAACAGAGCACAAATAAATTATGATCATGTGATGATACCCATTTACCTCGAGTGGTGCCTTGGGAAAATGTTCAATTCCATATTTGTCAAGGAGGAAAACGACCATGGATTCGATTATTCGCTTAACAAAAATGTTAATCAATCGATTGTGTCGGCCAAATCGACCGACCTACTTTTGTGACATGTGATGAGAACTCGCCATCAATGGCAAATCTACATACAATGTTGTAGCAGATTTTATAGATTCACGATGTTATCCTGAATGAACTGTGGTAGGTAGGTACAAATAAACTTATGATTAAATAGTTAAAGGCCTGTTAAAAGCATATTATTTCTTCGTAACGAATCAGTTGACGCGTTTTAGATTTCACTTATTACATGCCTTTTGAGGCAGAAAACAGTAGTACCTAATTGCGTAATCGTTATTGTTGAATGCATCTTCATTTTTGAAGCGGACCATCCTACGTCTTGCAACTGTTTTTCCGAATTTTATGATTTGTAAATATTGATACAGGTATACGGTCAAAGTCTTAAGCGGTCGGTCAAAGCACACGCGACACAAAAACGGGCGTCACTTCAAACAAAAGACGACACGAGGTGCAAGTGATTTTGGCTCTTAAGGTGGTAAGGCGTGAGAGACAGCAACTCTACCTACAAATTATTATTATTTTATATTTTTAGGGTTCCGTAGCCGAATGGCAAAAAACGAAACCCTTACAAATTCGTCAAGTGTGTCTGTCTGTCCATCCGTATGTCACAGACATTTAATTCAGTGACTATAAGCATCACACTGTTGAAATTTAGTAGGAGTATGTATCATGTTAACCGCTTTACGATTCTCAAACAAACAATAAAAAATAATGACATTTAAGGGGGGGGCTACCCATACATGAAACTAAAACCAAAAAAAATTTTTTTAGTCTAACCTATACGTGTCTATGGATAGGTTTTTTAAAATGACATAGAGGTTCCTAGAACCATTTTCTTTTAAAGTCTAAAGTTTCATAGCTAGACGCTTCCAAAGTGGTAAAATGGGCGTCCCCCCCCCCCATCTAACTTCTAAACTAAGCAAGTCTAAATTTTGAAAAAAATATATAATGTAGATCTCAATAAATACTTTCAACAAAAATTGGTTCGGATGGGATCGAACGAGAAGTTTTTGAGATATAGCACATTTTCAACAACCGCAAAAATAACTTTGTACTTCATACAAACACTATGAAAAACAAAATTATATTTGCTGTCAACAAAATATTGTGGTATTTTACTAAGTGGATTCCCAAATTCAGTTAAAGTTGGCAAAGAACCCTCAGTGCGCGAGTCCGACTCGCACTTGGCCGGTTTTTATTTGTCGTAAGCATATTTCTCAACTCGTGTAAAGTGACAATTCTGGCACAGCAAGGACGATGAGATATAAAATTGCGTGTCAAGGTTTATGATAATATTGATAATACATCTGAAATAACAATATTTTATTCGACTTTAATACTGTTTTACATACGATACGAGTAAAATTCATTTTGTACTGGAACTTTACTAAATATCTATCTCGATTTGTTTGCATAAGTTGGGTTCATTAAAATATTTTTATATATTTTAATACACTTCCAGTCTGTTTATCAAACAAAAAAGTGCTTTGATCATAACATGTTAACAGGGTGTAAATCTTCGACATAATGTTAAACATTATTTGAGGCGGTTTTAAAAGGATTATTATATTTATTTTAGGGTTGACGAAAATAGCTCATCAAGGTAAATATCAACACCTTTTTTTAATGGGGCGAGACCGCCCGGCTCTCGTTTCTATGATTAAAAGGCCCACTTGCGCAGACCAGTGAGCATCAACCCGAGGTTAGCCCTTCAGTCTCTGTCACTGTCAGCAAATGACTAACCCGATCTAGCTAACTGGGTCTGCGCATTTTTCTCATATTCGAAAGCTTAGTGACACTGTTATCGTAGCAGTCTTTTGCTGTAAACAAATTAAAAGTCGTCGTAGTGCGCGAAAATTCGCTTTGATCTAAAAGGTTTAACTTCTGGAAGATTACAAAAGCCGAGCTGTTTGAGGTGAGATATGTTTACGTGAAAGATGGCCTAATACAGCGATACTCAAAGTGTGTACCGCGGAACCCTGGGGTTCCGCGATACCCCTGTTAGGGTTCTGCATGAATTATTATAATTGTTAAGTAAAAGTTACATGGTAAGCACTTCTATTACGCTTATTAATAAAGTATATCCTTTTTAAAATATTGTAGGGTTCCATCAAGTATATTGCTTATAGGGTTCCGTCACCAAAAAAGATTGAGAACCGCTCGCCTAGTAAGTAGATAGACTCGCTTGCTAATTATATACGTACTAACTCAAAAACTCCTAAGCGTAGGAGATTTTGAAATACATTTCATTTTCATCGTTTCTAAAAATACAGCAGCAACTTACGGTTATCATGGTGTTTCTAAGGCTAAAGCCGATTGATATTTGTTAATAAGGCATATAACTCACGCATGTATATATCCACAGGGTCCTTCGCTGTAGTAACTTCGCACCCGTCTCCAGTCACATTGAGTTGGTACACCCCGAACTGGCCCAGCTGTGGCCTGAGCTGACACACCATACCCCTGTATGGAAAAGAAACAGTAATAACAGTAAATATATAGTTGCTATTAATACCGAAGAATAGGTTAATTATCGTTAAAAATATATTGTTAATTGAAGTGTTATTTTTATTTAACGGCACAGTAGCTCTATTGGTAAGAGCGGTGTCACGGTTTTACAGAGGTTTCTGTTTCAAATCAAGCCGTGCGCAAGTTTTTGATTTAAGTATTAGTTTTTGATTGTAGATTAGTACCTATTTAATCATCAAGGTTTGGAAGGCATCCCTTTCGTTTCCTAGTGTTTAGTGATGGATGACGTATCATAACTTTTATCGTATCAATGTGCTAATTAACACCTTGAATATCATGATTGTTTTCTTAACGGGTAGGGGAATATGTAGGCTTTCACAGATCATTTGATCCGATCAGTAAATGTTTGTATACCGGTGAAAATATTACTTCGGACCAGTCATTGTATATTCAGGTACATGAGAAAGCAAAGACAACTTGTTGGACTTTTGGTGTCATGCAATTCTAATTAGTCTGTGGTGTCCCAAAGGCGGGTGGCGTTTGCATTCCCCTCTATCCTGTCTTCAGGATTTTAGTGCCATGCAAAGACATAATTCCATCAAGATAAATGTTAGCGGAGTAACTTAAATTTACACGCAATTGACGTTTTCGTAAGAGACCACAAATTTCGCAGGGTCGGACTGACAGCACGGTAGCTCAATTGGTAAGAGCGTTTAGCCCGGTCAGCCAAAAGGTTGCTGGTTCAAGTCCCGCCCGTGCGCAAATTTTTGGTTTCTTATTTCATCTTTATAAATATAAATAATTATAAATATATTGGACACCAATCACATACATTGTTCTGATCCCAAAGTAAGTAGCTAATGCACTTGTGTTATGGAAAACAGACACAAATGTGGAACCACAACACCCAGACCCGAGACAATATAGAAAATTTTGATTACTATATTGACCCGACCGGGAATCGAACCCGGATGATATCATAACGATGAATTCACGACGCTTTGACATCATATTTGTGTCTGTATAGCGAACCAAAACTCATCCATCAACCATGCGCAAAGCAACTGAACCACTATTAATGTACGTTTGTGTCTACGCAAGCTTTTCCCGGTTTCGGAAATAAATGTGATAAGGGGCTATGCCCCTGTCAACGCAGTATTTTAAAGCGAATTATTAGAATCTCGACATCCCATTTTGTATTCAGAACTGCAACCAGAAAAATACGTGGTGGTAATCTTAATAATTACAGTATTATCGTGTAACTCTTACGAGGTGTTCCTGGCACTGATGTACTGTTCCGTGGAGTCGGCATAGACCCGCCAGGTGGCGCGGCGGGCGGTGCTCGCCACCCACGAGTCTTCGACGCCTTCCGAGAGGATCTTTTGAAGCTCGAATGGGCACTGTAAAAAAAACGAAAATTACTAAAAAGGTGTTCTATCATATATTATAATTACTAGAATACTCTAATCATAGATTTAAAGTACATAAGTAGAAAATAACAGACCAGTTACATTTTAATAATGTACCTTACAACAGTGGATCTCACTCAACATAAGTTGCTTCGGTACAATTGTGGGATAAAAGAAAGCTACTTTGCAAAGTACCTTCTAGGTAGGTTGGAAAGGGGCGCAATAGCAGATGATTTTACTGCTTAAATCGAGCAAGCTCATTTCCAAGTGTAAAATAAACATTGAAGTTGTTATTACTTTGTGCACTGACTAGTTTAAGATCAGGCGATTTAGCGCACAATAGTTACTCCATCCATGTTTAGTCAGCATGTCTCCGCCGGAGTCAAGAAACGGAAAATGGCTTTTATATCTGATCAGAAAAGACGCATGAATAAGAATGGAAACCGCTGCTGATAGTCATCGCAATTGTGTAATTTTGATAAGCTTTCAATAACATGTCGCCTTTGATCAAGGTTAGTCTTTGATCGGTAAGTACTCGTACAAAAAATAAAGTTAGATTAGTGTAGTAGTCAATGTTGCCTTGCTCTGCTATTAAAAGCAGTCCTGCTATAAATTTCTTACATTAAGACTGCCCTCTTAGTGCATGTCGAATCCTTGTTTTTGTTTCCTATTGATCGTTTCCTAATCTTAAAAAATACTGGACGTACTAAAGAATACTCTCTGCGTTAAGACCGCATATATTGCATTTAGTTTCTTTGTATTGTTTTTTTTAAAACGATGTTTGCGATTAACAGTAAACATTTATAACACCCATCAGAGTTAACGGTAAAAATATAATTCCGATGATCATTTAACGCTAACTCAGTTTATGTTGACATATCACACCAACTATCATGTTACCTATTGTAAGGAATCATGCATGAATACTGTTTCTGAGGAATTTCACAATATTTTCTCGCTCGACCGCCCCTGTAACTACGTGTACGTTTCGTTTTTTATCTCGGACATCGACAATTAGATCGCAACGCTTGCTATAATGATCGCAATCGATACAGCAACTACTTGCTTGACACACATACAATAGAAACGACATTATATACATTTTATAGTGGGTATAGGTATATTAAAAAAACAATTTGGTACATACATGGCATGATAACTAAAATGATTGTGAAAACAAACTGTTAATAACAAAAAATAAGTAAGTGGCGCTTACTTATACTTTGATAATAGTATGACCTATATCAGTTGTGCGCTTTTCATATTTCCCCCGTATTGCAAAGTAATTCAAAATACCCCAGAATAAAAGTTTACGTGTAGGTGTAACGTGACATTGTAAGATAACTCGTACAATATCATGTTTTGATTGTGCGCTTACGAACAATGGCATTGCCGGTTCATCAACTTTCTCGGAATTGTTACAATTACATCAACAGATCATCTTTCGCGAAATTGTGTACATGCGGGACCGTCAAAATATTTCATACCAATCCTGTAGGTAGGTACGTACATCAAGCCGCAATAACTCACTAGAACTGAGTAGTTGTACTATAAAGGAAATTGGGTGGAAATGATGTTATCTTATAAATTCCAGCTTTACTAGCTTTTGACCAAAATATTGAATAGTAGTCGTAATTGAGTAGTAGTAAATGCATACGAGATTAATTTAGTGGTGAATAATACACACGAGCTCAAAATTCAAAACAAACTTATCAAATGACTACGAGTATCATGTAAACGCAAATAAGTTTCACACACATCCGCCGTTGAGTTTTCCCGCGGAAAATCCCGTGACTCCCGTTAGTTCGATAGGGAAGAATGGGACTATAATTACGCGCCTTCGACAAGCACGCAACAACGTAATGCCACAGAAAATATAATACTACTAAGTAATAGTACTGGTAATGCATGGTACAACGAGCTGGCGCCTCTAGCAAAGTATAAACGGTAACATTGATCTATGTGCGTTTAGTTTTGTGAGATACTTTGTCTAGATCCCCTAAAAATAATATCTTAAAATTTTCTGGTGAGAGTGTCAAATATTTCAGCAACATAGCTAGTTTTTACTGTTACTGTTTTTTTTCTTTTTTTTAATTATTTTTTATTTTGCATAAGTGGTTGTATTTTAATTAATGTTGTGCTCACTAAATTGGGTTGCATAATGCATGCAACTTTTAGTACATTTTTTTTATTGACAATGCTTGTATGTAACCTGTGTAAATAAATAAATAAATTTCATACGAAATAACGATCCAAACTTGAATTCTTCGTTTGTAACTGCTTATTCGTTGATGGTGAAACACGGCCTTAGTCCTAGAGTACGTAGCGCTGTAGACTTTTTGGAGTGATAAAAACGCGATTTGGTGTCGATAGCATCTTTTTAGCGATTGTCAAATAGTACGTTGGTAAGAATTTCGCTATAAAAAGTAGGTACTTATGTAAGTTTATAAAAGGAAATTAGGTAGGATTTACTAAATTAAAAATCAGTAATAGTGTATTTTATACCATTTTTAAATATGTATTCACGTAGCTCTATCCAGCTTTATAATGTTGGTTCCGTAAACTTATAATTAAATTCGTTGGCAGATGTGCGTTTTCTCGATTCCTCCTTTTGGTTGTTTAAATACTGTAATAATAATGTATGTTATTGATTTCTTACCTACTTCTTCATTTATTAATTTGAACGTCGACTTAGGTCGCGTCAATACAAACCGCATTGTTTTCTAAATGCGACTTTATAAATATTTATGTAATATCTTTTTGATTTGGTAAATAATAATAAAAAAAACCTAGTAATGTAATTACAATAATTATCTTAAAAGAAAACAATTAAGCTTTATCTACCATTATTTCCTGATCAAATAAAATTATTCATAATATAACTACCATCGTAGGTACTTGGAAACGTATTTAATTCGTAAGAAAAAAAATGTATGAAAACGGTTGTGCCTGCCGGTGATATCCCAAAATGCTTGACAAGTATGGCTTCCGGGCAATGAAATAGAAAATCTGCTGTTTACAACAGCAAATGGGTGAGTCAATTGACAAATCGACGACATTGTAAGGTAGGAATATTGGCTTGAAGCCAGTATTAATAACACAGCAAAAAGTGGACACATTCCACTTACTGTCAACGCTTTCGTTATCCACAGCAACTACCGTTGCAATTTTAAAGGGAAATGACCTTTTAATAACAACAAAAAATAGAAGTTCCCGATTTTTGAAATACTCGCTTAAATATGGCGAGTGATTTTTGTTCGAAAACGAATAAATATCAATGGAAATCACGTGAAATATAAACGTTAGACTCACAAAATACAGTTTTTTTAAGATACTCCTGTGTGAAATTATACTTATTTTAATTGGAAAATCGGACATTGAAAAATTAATATCATATGCCATCTTGACACTCGCGTCAAAAGGGCGTGCGATATTCTTTGATTAATGTCTGATTTTTAAATAATAATAGTTTAATTCCACACAAAACTAATTAAAAAAATATTACTTAATTTTGTGAGTATTCACGTTGATTTTTAGTTTGCTTTCGAACCAAAATCACACGTCGTATCGAGTGATCCAAAATAGGCCCCCTGTTTATGTAATGCAATAAAGAATAACCTTCACGCATTATTACCGCATTCTTAAATTCGTTAATGAATAAGTTATTTAAAAACAATTTCAGAGCTATAAACCAAGACAAGGCCGAATGTGGGGAAGTTATGTAAGAAACTTCTGCATAAAATAAACGAATGGGTGAACAATATCAAGAACTCAGTAACAATTATAGGTGTTGCAGGAAAAAACCTTTGGAACATAAGTTTACAATTTGAAACCTTCATTATAATAGTTTCACTGAGGGAATCACCCAAAAAGGACAATCAGAGTGTTATTTTTAGCAAAGCTGATAGTAAATAAATATGCGCCAGACAATACAACAATTGTCGTGGTTTCGAAGTAAAGAATTTTCAGTCTCCCATAAATACTTAAATACATAATAAACATCCATGACTCAGGTACAAACATTCGTGCTCATCACAGAAACATTTGCCCCTTGCGGGATTTGAACCCGCGACGGCGGCGTAATAGTCAGGAGCGCTAACCAATACACCAAACGCGTCGTCAATAAAATACATAATAATATATTCATATATAATAATAATAAATAAATAAAAAATAATGACGCGGAGAACCAGTACCTATTCCATTTTTATCACCTTTTATGCAAAAAAAATAAAAAAACTGGATCAAATGCGATGTGTTTACCACAAGTGCTGGTATGGTTTGCCACGGGTAGTGTATTATTTGTTTTGTATTCGTTCCGTGTATGTGTAGAAAGGTGCGAATTAGCCTTCAATACATTATTGATGTTTCGCAATTATGCCTTGACATAATTAGGTCTATTGTCAAGTTGCATCAAAATACAGCGTCATAGGTATATAGGTACTAGTGTTATTAATTAGAAAAGATACTTGATATTTTAAGGATGTAAAAATTGAAATGTAAATATTGTAAAGTTTAAAATAAAACTCGAATGGTTAACCGAAAATATATTTAAACTCAAAAATACTTTATTTTGTATATTTATAATTTTTATATCAAATACATTTGCAATATGACTATAATATAAGAAAACATGTATTGCATTAATCCCAAAAGTAGAGTCGCATCGATATCGAACCAGCCACACGCGCTGAATTTTGGGACACTTCTACTCATATTTTGAATTATTTTGTACATCGTCCTTTCTGATCCTGAAAATTGTCAAGATAGTTATAAACTAACAATAAAGTTGTTGATGTCAGAAGACATATAATTGAATAGTGGTAAACACATTTTTGTTATCAGTATTTTTTATAATAAATTTGAACACTGATGATAAAAAGTACTGACTGAACTATAGTACTATTGATACACTTCAGGTCTCTTCGCTTAACTGTGTACAGACAGAAGACAGACAGACGGAAATGACGAAACTATAAAGGTTCCTTGTTGGACTACGGAGTCCTATAGAGAAACCAATTTAATCAGCTTCAATAAAATTAGGGGTTTGGTTGACACACTTACTCGAGCGCCGACTAACTATATTCCTCGCACACACCACGTCAGCCTCTCTCAAGGTAAGGGACATCATCTCACACTCGAAGCTGAGCGCGGCTATTATCAGCACATTCTTGAAACCCCATAAAAAGGGCGCTGCCAATCTGAACGTTATCTCAAATGAGGCCACCTGTGGATGTAACATAATATGTCAGATTTCATATTATGTTATAGCTTCTACAACAGTTTAAAGATGCCTTTACTTTGAAATATACACTATCCCAAATTCCGATCAGGTTAAAGATATATCTCGGGATATAAAATACATCATGACATACATATATTAATACTTTATATTCCATAATCTAAAGGCACCTTTAAAATAAAAATATAATTAATTTAAAAAATATAAATAGAAGGTTCAAACTGTACCTGTTGACTTGATAATCCCATTAAAATATTAAGCGCCTCTCGAATATAAAACAACGTATGTAAAAACGTATGTATGATATACGTAAGGACCTAAAACAACTTTTACTACTTAAAGTAAGTACATCTCATGTTATGTTGAAAACGACAATATATTTTCACACTTTTAAATTGCACTCAAGAAGGTTTAGGCAAAAGGTAGAGCCAGTGCGTCAGATAATAATAACGCTTTAACTTCTAACTTACCATCCTTTTATAACATTGTTTATTTAATTCGAAAGCCCCTAATATTTGCAAATAGATATCAAACATATTATGGTCCTTGCGCAATACTGGATTACGTAGTTTCGTTATGATTTTACATCTCGCAATCCATGTTTGACAATTAATTCTTATTATTCGCGTTGTTAAGGAGGCATACATGATATTACAATCAAGTGATTGTTGCACAAATATATAAGTTAATATCGTGATACTTTTTGACACCGCAAATGACACAATAAGTAAACTTGTATGCCAAAGTAATATAAAAACACAAGCGATCCAAGTAAAAATATTAGTTCCCTTCATACAAACACGTATCTTGCACCTCTTGAAGTAAAAATTAACTCTCTGCATTCTTATCAAAAGATCAGTATTATTGTGAGAATCCAAGACATTGGCTTTATAGCTAGTGTAATGTAAATATGTAGAAAATATATAATTCAAAACAGGAATGAAACCGACTACATATGAACGTTCCAAAAGTAAATGTATGGAGTTATATGCATTTTGAAATAAATCTATTAAATTAAAAACGGTAAACACTATAAAAGTCAGTACTTTCACGGTCACACTATTTGGAGACACTCGATTGTTTTTAAGTCGGAATTTGGGAAAAAAATAACAGTTTTGCAAAATATTTAAAGGTCTAAATAGAGCTAAAAGATGGTCGTCAATATGATTTTGCGGTACAGTTGACATAGTTGTACTATTATGTTTCTTGCCCGTTAGTAACTGATGCCTGACGTATCTTCGTTAGCATCATACAAATTACACCGGGCAATTAATCATCGCCAATGGTGTTTGTCATCATAAATTATTGATGAAAACTTTTAAGAAAATGAAAAACAAAATTGAGTATTGCTCCTACACGCTAGCATACTCGTATGTGGTGCCGTGGTGGCTTCTTAATATAAGGCTTATTCACGTATAAAAACGTTACACTTTCATATAATCGTCGTAACCCATTAAAAGGCGTGGTCGTAATTGGGATATGTCCTTCACGTCTTGTAAGTCAAGGGTCAATGGAACGAGAGACACTTGCAGTGCATATGAAGAGTGCGTGCGCGCAACCACAAGAAACCTGTTCGCAAAAATTTTACCAAAAGCGGCGCGACTGCTTCGCTTTAACCAGGAAAGGGTAAGTGGTCGCCAGTTGGGTTCCGTATTTCGGTAAAAAGATAAACGTTACCGATATCACAAAGTTGAAAACAAATACTTAGGGCTGCTACACTTTTTGATGTCATTTAAGGAAAGGTACATAAAAAAAGGATACATAAAAAATGAAACGAAAAGAAATAGAGTATATGATATGATCATAAATGATAAACAAAATACATAATGCTCTTCTTCTTCTTAAATTTAAGAGCTTCGCTCTTGTCGGTGGAGTAATCGCCATTCTTTTCTTTTATTTGCCTTTTCCTTGACCTCCTGGTACGACATGACATAATGCACTGAGGAACCCCAAAACGATCAAGGATCCTGATCGCTTCCTTTGGCGCTAAGGAAAAAGCAGCAATGAGTCAGCGTTGACTGTTGCGGAATAACCAGTAGAACTAGTACTCACCCTCAACGTTTTTAATGTTATCATTCTAATAACGCAAGAGAAAAAAGTTATTGGACGTCACACAGTGGTACCAAAGTGGACTTTCTTTCTAACATATATGAGTTTTATAGCTGATATCATTCTGGTTTTCAATTAACTAACAAATTAAAAAAACCCTTCATACAAAGAACTTGTTTTTTTTTCACCCAATATTAGCCAACCTATGAATTTAATATTTTTTCGCCATATGAGTGACAGGAGTGCCACCAATAAAAAAAAATATGATTGGGCTAGGAGGGATGTCCCCTTTTTTTAATTTTGGGACCACTGTGCGTCCTAAGAAACAAGAGTGATGGACTACGAAGGCATTCCTACGTGGGTAGCAAAGCATGTGATGATTTATTGCTTTACAAGCACTCTACTTTATTCAGTTTCAATTTAATTTGCTTAATTTGATTTGCCCCAAATATATAAAGGCAATTAGTATAAATAATTAATGTGATTGGGTACTCACCCGAAAACAATCATCGGACACGGAGTAGACAGACACATTTCTGTCAGCGAGGCCCACAACGTAGGCCTGGTCCATCGCCAGCGTCGTCAAGTTAAGCCCCTCATGCTCCTCAGCGTTAGGGTCCTCCAGCCAGGACTTCACAGCCTCCTTATACCACTGCCAAGTGTCGTTCGAATACACCGTCTCGTTCATTTTCACTGTATAAACACAAACACGTTTGTAACTTCTTCCGCGTCGAAGTAGTCAAAACTACACGAAGAGCATTTTGTTTTTCTTCAAAAGTTTATTTTTAATCGAGCGTAGGTTGGTCGAAGCGCGTGCGGCCAGCGATACACGCGAGACTACACTGAATGCGCGCAATACTATGGCTAAACTAAAACGATTGCCGGTAAGCCGGTGTGTGGTGCCAATCGTGCAAGTTAGTAAATAAAACCGACTTTCTGCTAGAAAAATATTTGTAACAATAAAACGAAAGCACCGCCAATGCTGAGATTTTCCCGCGAAAAAGACATTACGCGCGTTCTCCTTTAGGAAACTGGTGCGACAGCGCGTTTGGAAAAAAGTAAACACTACATTTATACGATTGTATAAGAAAACCAGAATAGTATTACTTATTGATCAGATAACTTGCCATTAATCATGACATGATTAATCATGTTTTTAATTACTAACAGGCTCATATGGAAACTGAAGAATTAATTCTTCAGTTCCCATAAAATAAATGAAATATAGAGTCGTGGATTACTTATCTAAGTTCTTTATTACATGAAACAATAACAAAACTCTCTATAGGTTTTCTTCATTACGTTTCTTCGCCGATTTAAAGGGTAAATAAGCTAAATAATATAACCCTATGGCAATGGCATGCGTATGTAAATGATTAGAAAACGACTAAATGAATTTGATACTAAATACTTTGAAGTATGCACTCGCATGCGTTTTGATTGACCCTGCGTCTATAATCATGGCTGGCCTTCCGAGCAAGAAACTCGATACCTAATCAATACGTATGCTTATTACAATTAATCACTTCTGTAACTGTTCAGTTTGAGATCATACGCCTTATGAAAAACCGATCTTAAATCTATATCGATACTAAATTGGTGTGAATGGAAATAATGTTGCCAAAAGTATCAGTGTTATTGTATTTTTGTGCTCTACATGTTTTCTGTTTTAATTTCGATGGTCCAGCAGGGTTCATGTCTGACTGTAAGTATTTATAGTCATATACTTAATAACCCTAATAATAAATCCAATAAAAAAATTAGAGCACAAGCAGGACTTTTAACAACAGACCTAAGACAACCTGACCTAATTAAGACGCATAATATTATCATACCAAACATTCACAACAAGTTTTTTTAGAATTGTTACGTTGAGACAGCTGATATCTTTCTTTTACCACTTTTCTTAGTCACGATTTACTCTTCAAACGCATCAAAGAAACTCTCATTTAAAATAGAGGTATTAAGTTTGTTCTATTTACTACTAAGTAGATACTGTAAGTAAGCATCAGAATATACTCAGCAAAACTTAGATTTGCACATTAAACAAGCGAGTTTCCGCAGTAGTTAAGGTAGTCTTATCGTTAAAAAAGACGAATTCCGAATGTTTGTCTCACCAACGTTCCTAGATTATGATTATGAATCGTGCCATATAACTCTTGATTGCACATCAAATGAGAATGAAGGTCAGCAGTTTTACCTTACAAATTTTCCAAGGTCCTGGCATGAACCGCACCACAAAGCTGTCAGAGCGAACCAAGAGGCAGCAGTCCGTGGTGGTGATTCGACCGTCAAAGGGGTTGCTATCCAGCCTCACTGCCGAGAAGACGTGCAGCATCAGCGTGACCGGTGCTGAATGCACTGCGACACATGTCGATCTGAGCAAGAGGAAGACCCAGGTGAATATAAAAAGGAATTTATTTAAATAGGAATTTATTCCGGTCTGACTCTTCTGGTGGTGATCCACCAGGGGGATAACTATTATTTTTAATTTATTTTTATTCCGGGCTGATCCTCCCTCCTGTTAAAAGCATAATTTTCATACAGTCGGCAACGGCGATGGACTCGGTACGTAATAGTTATTTGAATAAAGTAGCATTTATTTAGTAGCTTTATTTGAAAATGCATATTAGATAAATTTTATTCATAATTTAAAAATTGTTGCAGAAAGACAGAAGTATTATTTAGTTCCGCAAAATCCTCCTAGAACTTTTTATATTTTGTTATTTAAAGAGAATGTTACTCGTTTTCGTTCCTAACTGTAGGTACCGTCACACTTTGCAAAAATGTAGGTGGATCAGTTTGGACGAACAAAATATAAGGAGGATCAGTCCAGAAATTTCGATAATAATAATGAGAGGTGTATCACAGCAAGGGGGATCAGACCGGAATAAATCCTTTATTGATTTTACGTAAATTAATCTGGAACTATTAAAAAACGAGTATCTTTGTTGATATTTGTATTTTAAGAACTGTGCGTGTTAATAAACTGAAGTCAGCAATGTTATCGATTATTGAAAACTTCGGACGGTTTTTTTTTACTCAGATTTTGAAGATATCGAATCCTTTCCAAAGCCACACTGCTTGCTAACATTGTATATTTTTTAAGGTGGTGATTGGCGGTTACTTGAATTCAGCGTCATCTCTTCTGGTCCGCTCAGTAGTACAGCCGTATTTAGATCTCGGCCGCAACGTCATCGTCGTGGAAATCTTTCCCCTGCTCTTGCGCACATATCCTTTGTGAGTATCGAGACTCTTTATTAAATTGATTAGTAGACTTTGAATTGCACAGAGAATCTTTAACTGTTTAATATAGAACACGGCTTGAGGCGTGTAAAAAAGCATGCACCTATGTGTAAGAAGACTGGCGTTCAGCTAAAAGAATCTTAGTTTCTTATGAACCATGGTGACCCTATTTCTTAAGACACTGAAGTTACAAGAGCCGACCAGTAATAACATGAAGTATACCACCTCATCGTCTGAGTATAACGACCTTGAATTATCAATATTTACGTGCATAAGATCAATATAGTGGAACGATGGATATCAGAGCGTTACTAGTTATATGGTCGCGAATATCTTGTACGCACGATTTGCCACTAGACGGAGAAACGGACGTGGATGTGGAAATCATTACACGCACAAGTAATACACACAATTACATTAGAATCATTGTAATGCAAGGAATTTGTATAGATTTATATGCTACGCGGATTTGAGGGTCACCACGTCCTTACGCATTGAACTTTTGTTGCAAGAATCGTACAGGATGCTATGTAAACACTTACTAAAATACGACTACATGCGATTAATATGAGCATTTTATATGTATGGAACATCTTAATAGTAAGAATCAAATATTTTAATTAGGCAGGATTCTTATTGGCAATTACTGAAACAACAATTGAACCACATTTTAATTAAATCACCTTTTTTCAATAAATTTTCATTAAAAATGCTGCCCTGAATATTTATTATTAGGGCAAGCCATCACGGGCGCAATCCCACCAGAATTCTTACGTATCGTATTTTAGTACAAAACATTGTTTAATAACTTTTTTTAGGGTTCCGTAGCCAAATGGCATAAAACGGAATTCTTATAGTTTCGTCAAGTCTGTCTGTCTGTACGTCCGTATGTCACAGCCACTTTATTCTGAAACTAGTATTACACAGTTGAAACTTAGTAGGTAGATGTTCTTGTTAACCGTTTTACGATTCTCATACAAAAAATGAAAAATAATGATATTTAAAGGGTCCCAAATCCCAATACATGAAACTAAAAACCTAAAAAAATCTTTTTTGTCAAACCTATGCGAGTAGGGTGCCTATGGATGTATTTTAAAATGACATCGAGGTTTTATAAACCATTTTCACTCAAAGTCTAACATTTGAGAGATAGACTCTTCCGAAGTGGTAAAATGGGCGTCCCATTGGAATTGCTCGACCTGCTGCTAGTAGCTACCGCTCTCCAGCACTAGTGGGTATACATATACTATTTCTTTAATTTATTTTTTTAAACTTTATTGCACTGTAAAATGTACAATTGCCGGACTTAATGCCTAATGGCATTCTCTACCAGTCAACCACCTGGTATTGCAGAGAGTTCAATCAGTGGCGGAATATTAATAATAAGTGAGAGGAGTGGTACAAAAAAAGAAGTAAAATGCACTAACATAAACATACATACTAATATTACACAAATATAATAGGATACATAAGCAAAAGACTAATAAACATACATAGAATACATATACTTAAATAAATACAAAAATATGAATGATAAAAGTGATGATATTGATGACATCTAAAAGACACAAATAAAAGAAAATGGTTTTTAATTCTGAAGAGAGCCAAGGTTAAGATAGTGGGTGCGGAGAGACTATTAAAAGTGAATTTGTTGGGGGACAATTCTGATTTCATTAGGGAGAGAATTCCAAAGTCGGATCGCAGAGATGGTGAAAGAGTCCGACATAATGCCGGTCTTGAAAAGAGGTGTGTGAAGAGTGAGATTATGGGAAAAGCGAAGGTTGCGCGAAGTTGTGGAAGCCAGATAGTTGAAGCGCTGTGCCAAATAGGTCGGAGAGTGAGGGCTACGAAGTATGTTGAACAGAGTGCACAGGATTCTTAATTCTCTGCGATGTCGGATGGGAAGCCATTTAAGCTTGAACCGGTAAGCAGAAATGTGGTCGTACTTACGGAGACCAAAGATAAAGCGAATACCATTGTTGAGAAGACGGTCAAATTTATTGAGATAAGCTTCACTGATGTTCGTACAACACACGTCGGCGTAGTCGAGAAGAGGAAGGACGAGAGACTGTACAAGAAGAGTTTTAGTATGAGGAGGGAGTTTTTAAATTTATAGAGAGCCCGTAAAGTGGCGGTTACTTTCCTGCTGACCTCGGCAATGTGTTTAGACCAGCAAAGGGTGCTTGCCATGTATAGCCCCAGGTTCTTGACATTCTCACTATAAGGTATCACGGCCTCAGTAAATAAGAGTTTATGTATAAACGCTTGTTTTTGGTGAACAATGTTGCAGATTTGGTTGTGTTGGAATGTGTAGTCTGTCTGTGTGAGATTAAGCTAAGCGCTGTGCGGCTGTGCGGGATGGTTTCGGATTGTCTATTGCATATTTCGATATGAACTTTTTATAGTTTCTGGTATTTATAACCAGGGGGTGATTCTCGCGGCGATTCGATTGAAACCGTTTTACTTAAAAAAACAAGTCAAATATCTTACACGTGAAAAAACTAGCGCACGAACAAAACCTAAATACATAGAAATCGTGACCCTGAGATATCAAAAACGATTTTTTCTTCGACAAAGAAAATTCGATCGGTGAACGAGAATCGGCACCGTGGTCTTGAATGGCGATTATAAAACCCTCGGTTTATGGAAAAAGATACCCTAACTAAAATAAATGGCTAACATTTATTGGGAGTGAAAAAATTAACGTGCGGCTGTTTGAAATCATGAAGGTGTCTGCCATGTAGTTCTTTCCTACGCCATGCTGTTAACTTGTCACTTTCCTGATGCTGTTTCGTGATGAATTCTAGGTCCTGTCACAGAAAATATAATAGTTCTACGTACAGAAGGTTCACTGTGATAAGAAAGATAAAGTAAAAACCACTTTCGCTACAACACAATAAAGTGCAATTCACTTCGTACGACTTTCATTGATTATTTGTTTCATCTCCCTATTATGCGTGTTTCTTTCTAACGTGTCAGGGTTGCGAGTGGCGCGTGGTACTAACATACGCGCAGGTAACAGCGCGCTAACCAAATAAAATAATATAGTCTAGGAGCTAGCACATTTCTTGACTGTGTTCTATCGGAAAAAGTAATTGAAAGTATCAGCGTTCATAAAATAAGTGTTTACTCCGTCCGAGTATTTCGTTCAAAATTACTGAACTCGGAAAAATGAAAGTACAAACCAAACACACATAGTATGTACATCACACCTAACCATATAAAATTATAGTGCGGACAACTGCATGTCAAGGTAAGCACTGGGATATCTTATGCGGTGGTAATAAAGGCTAGTTTGCAACAAAAGTGGGTAACCTGATGTGCTGGAGACTGTTTATTCGCTAGCATTTCAGGTTAGACACTTTTGTTGCAAACTAGCCCTAATGTCAACTGCATAAGATACCACAGTGTTAACATTAACTTGCTATTGTCTGTACAAACTATAAAGAGACTTTTATGAATGTGATCCTTATCTATCGTACCTAAATCAATGCTTTTTAACCGACTTCAAAAATAGAAGGCTACTAAATTCGAGATTTATGTTATTGGAGTATTAGGGGTGATATTATATAGCAAAAGTAAAATAATGAACTAGCTAGCTCTTGGACTATTAGATTTTGGACTACGTAAAATCCTAACACAAAATTACTTAAGTACTTTAGTAGGTACTTATAAATATTATGCTAAATTTTAAGTGAGTTTATTGGCCTGTTTCTGTTTATTTTAAGTTGGATTGACGTAAAATTCAAACCTATTTCTTTGAACAAGAAATGTTAAATACCTACAAAATTTGTTTAAAAAATTAATGTCATATTTAGGAACACATATCTTAAATTAGGTATTATGAGTTATTTCATAGTAACGTAGTCAGTCACAGGATTGGTCATAGGCTGAGAATATAAACACAGTCACATGCGCGTGTATTCATTGTGTCATTTACGAGTATGCTCGGCGTACCGAGTCGCTCGAACGTACCTAAACTTCGGAGTGACACCCCCTGGTCCTGTCTTTTAAGGTTAAGGGATGTGTAATTATCGTCGGAATTTATTGATGCTTGATGTAAGTCACTATTGTCATATTTTTCGAAAAAAATAATCTCATGCTTTGTATTTGTCCTTCCCAGAGTATTTTCAAATCTATTGGACCTCCCTTTTCTCTTTTTAATTGAAATCAGCTGTAGTGCTAATATTGGGTGTAAGTAGCTATGATTAGTATTAATATCGTTGTTGTCGTCCAATTTAATTTTCTCATTGGCTGGATAGTTATGTCTTATTACAATGCAGATAGACCTCAGAAGGTCGAGACAGTACTCGACAGACCGACGGTCCACGGGACGCAAAAAATTATCAGACGTGATAGTAAAACTAAGACCACATAAACCCATAAACAATTTGATAATAATATTTTTTGTCTCTCAGAAAATGGTCAATTAAATTAAAAATCATTTGGGGTGACTGAGATTTTGCGCATTCAACATTACACGTTGATTAAATAATATTTAACCCCTTACGTAACTTTACAGAGCTGCCCGCGTCACAAAGCCCTTCGGGGAGCTCATAGGGGAATACCTTGCAGCCCTCACCGACCACGGTCTCAGTGCCAATCGACTCGAGCTTTTAGGAGCTAGCCTGGGCGCCCACATCTCTTCGTATGCTGCTGAGAGATTCTGGGAGATCACTGGAACGAAGCTGGCCAGGTTGTCAGGTAGATCACAATAATGATATGTGTGTATGGCGAAAAATATAATCTTCCAAATGGGTGTTTTATATGTTACGCATTTCGTACAATAGTAAACGCAAGGTCTCGTGGCAAGCGGAGCAAAAAACGTGCAAAATCTCTCTGCCTCTTTTGCACTTGCACTGTTTGTTACCATCGTAGTAAAAGAATGAGTTAGCCTAAACACTCCGTTACACGGTGTCTAGCTGCTTCAAGCATGCGCCGCGGCGGTGGTGATCTTCCCTGGGTTGTCTGGAAGTCTCTCAATAGACTTCGGGCAGGTGTTGGAAGATGCCAAGAAAACCGGATGAGGTGGGGTTCCTCCTGGGAAAAAAATATGATTTTTACCAGTCGACTCGAAGAGGAACTTGCACTGTTTATGAGTGACATCACAAAGACCGTTGTTAGGTGGTGTTAGAATAGGTGCATTTATCGATAACAATGGGTTTGACATGAGGGTTTGCATACTTTTTGTATTATAGAGAGTAATTTGCGCGTGCGCATCCCTGTTTGTAAAGTGGTTTATGGCACCAACAGCCACAAGTCTTTCCGTTTAGTATAAATTTGCTATTTTTCGAGTTTATTATTTTTATTTCTTTTGTAAGTACCTATTATTGTTGTTGTTGGAAAAAATATTTAATTATTGCAAATACACAGTAGAATATCAATTAGAGATACATTAATCAATATTGTACGTATGTAACGTACATACGTACGATGTTTACGTACGTATGCACTTACGTACGTATGATTTAGATATTGTGTATGAAAGTTTTTGTTACATTGTTACTATTTTTGTGCATGTAATACAGGGTTACTGGTTAAGTCGACCTAAAACCTTTAAGACGTGAGAGTTTACGTTATTTCAGACGGATTTGAATAGTCAAATCCGTCTGAAATAACAACAAACGTAACAAACAACAAAAAAATAAAGTAACGTAACCCATAGGGGGGTACGTATTACAATACCGAATTTTAATATACCGAATTTCATAAGCCCTACGAACGGAAGGCCGAATTTTAGAATGCCGAATGTTTATATGATCGAAAGTTCTAAATACCGAAAGTTTGAAATCCCGAATATTCAAAATATCGAATCTTATAAGACCTATGATTGGAATGCCGAATACTAAAATGCCGAATTTTAAAATACCGACTGTTTATATGGCCGAAAGTTCAATACACCGACTGTTTATATGACCGAAAGTTTAATATACCGAAAAAATTAAAACCCAAAGATTAAAAATACCGAATTTTACAAGACCTATGAACGAAACGCTAAACAAATTGTATACCATTGTCATTAAGGTTCATAAAGAAAAACAAATTTTGATTGACCCCGAATCGCCGTGGTCCTTCGCCGTGGTACTAGTCTGCCCGACACTAGAGTGTAATTCAAAAGCCGGAGGCGCGGAGGGAGAGCAGCCTTCGCTCGCTGTAGCAAATCTCAGGCTCCCGTGCGAGCTGGAGCGCAAGCCGAAGCTGCGGAGGCGAACGTGGGTGCCTGAGATTCGCTACGCTAGGGCGTAAGGGCTGCACTTCCCGCAGCGCCGGAAAAGAGCAAAAACTATGCATGCTGTTATATGCATGCCTGTTTGATTGCTTGCATGCTGCATGCCTGCTTGCATGCTGCATGCCTGCTTGCTACATGCATGCCTATTTGATTGCTTGCATCCTGCATGTTCATGCCTACCGCAAAGTTAATCTTACTTTCGGGATTTTGAACTTCGGTATACTAACTGTAGATATATTAATCTTCGGGATTTTAAACATTCGGGATATGAATGTTCGGTATTTCAAACTTTCGGGATTTCGAACTTTCGGGATTTTGAACTTTCGGTTATTTGAAATTCGGCATATTGAGCTTCGGTATATCGGGTATAGGTATTTCATTCGTTTGGTATTTTGATTTTCGACGTTTCAAGCGTAGGTATATCATTTGTAGGTATTATGAACTTTCGGTATTATAATACGTACCCGACTATGGAACCCCATATCCCAAACTAAACCGTTCTCAAGTTATCGGCATTTAATATTATTTTATAAAAAAAACCCGATTTATTGTCTAATGCCCCCTTTTTTGTACAACAGTTTTGTTTTGAGTTTGCTTTTTTATGGAGAAGATTAGTTACTTTATTTTTTTAAATACCAAAACTCTAAGTAAATGTACTAACTGATATAAATTGCAAATTGCACTTGTAAAAACATTGATGACGTCACGCAGCCTACGCGTTAAAGAAAGCGCTTGCAAAATTCAACAGGCTTGCTAATGTGACGGTGGCCGAGTGGTATAGGCATACGCCCGGATTGCGTAAGACACGGGGTTCGATTCCTCGTCTGTCACACAGCCAAAGTTGCTTTTTACAAGTGCAATTTGCAATATTATTAAGTTTGTATAGTGACGAAACACTATAAAAACAAAAAATTAATCATGTACTAACTGAGTTGTAGTAGACGATCAAATGTAAAAAAATAATACATTTGTGAAACAAGTTTTCTGTATAAGATAATTTAAAAATGACATGACGATAAAATATCTACATTATTTCAGCTTTCTGTTAAGGTATATAATGCTAGGGTTTTGTCAAAATTATTTGATAAAAACATTAATGAAGCACAACCTAGTAGTAAAAATTACAATACTTAACCGTAAAATTTAACTTGGACCAGTAAACAAACGTGAGAACCGTTAAGTTTGGGATATGGGCTCCCATAGTCAAATCAGTCAGAAATGATGTTAACTACCGTCATAAAGGATTTAGGTCGACTTAACCTGTAACCTTGTATACGATGTATGATGACATCGGACAACCATGATAAATGAAACGTTAAGCTCCACAAATAGGTGTGATATATTTTTTCATCGCGCAGCCCTAGATCCAGCCGGGCCGTGTTTCCGCAACCTGCCATACTCACGACGCCTTAACCATCGCGTAGCTAGGAAGGTGGACGTCCTCCACACCAACATCGATGGCTTCGGAATAGCAGACCCTCTGGGACACGTCGACTTTTATGCAAATGGAGGTAAGGTTTAATGTCGAGTGCCTACGTGCCTGAATCTCAGCTACACCTATGAATCTGAATCTCAACTACGCCAGTTTGAATCTGAATCTCAACTACGCCAATGAGAATCTGAATCTCAATGCATGACTATCAAGATACCTACCTTCTCTATCTTTATTACCTGATTTCCACAAACGTGGCCATCACGATGCACATTAATTTCAGCATTTTTTAAACTCCCAGTTTTACAACATTGTCAGCTAGTTTTAAAAAAAACTTGTTTTAGGGGAATACCAGCACGCCATAAAAAAGGAATTCCTCCTCCCCTGCCTCGTGTACTGCAGCCACACGCGATCAGCCTTCTACTGGATAAAAGCGTTCATGAACCCAGAATCCTTCATCGCCGTCCGCTGCGACTCCTTACCCCAAGCGCGCCGCGGAGACTGCTATCGACGGAACATCACAACCAACCTGTTAGGCCCCAAGACAGACTTCAAGAAACCAGGCATATACTACCTCCCCACCAGCGGAGCACCGCCTTACTACAAAGGCCGAGACGCCCTCAAGGACAGATCCCTCGCCCACAACACATACTTACTACGCGTAGCCCCTGACGCAGACTTAACCCTCTGACAAATAAAAACCAACACACATTTCGAGCATTTTATTTCAAATTTCATTACAGTATGCAAAACAACAACTACTTATTATGTTACGTTATGCAAATATTCAGCTACATTCGTATAAAACTATCTA
This sequence comes from Pyrausta purpuralis, assembly GCA_963924145.1. Lineage (NCBI taxonomy): Eukaryota > Metazoa > Arthropoda > Insecta > Lepidoptera > Crambidae > Pyrausta > Pyrausta purpuralis. The sequence continues at coordinate 18,688,485 of OZ001645.1, read as the reverse complement.
AAGTACATTCTATATACAGTGGTTATCAATTCAGTCGAAAATCACTAAAAGCTCTCGAGTGAACTAGTTTGCTCTCAACTTCGGTTTGAGCAAATATTGGAAGCCAGTTATAGATATTCGATGTTGCTTACATCGGATTGATATTGACACGACACTTGTGTATTTATCGCGATAATTATAAGCACACGATAATAAATACTTCATAGATTCTACGAAAACTCAGAATAGTACTTTGAAAACGAAATTCAAAAATAATATAGTGATTTCAAATATGATCTTAATTATTATACATATTGTTATTGTACAAAATAAAGATTATTATTATTATCATGATTTCCAATATATAGTGAATCTAAAAATAATGAAGTTTCAAATAAAATTGATGTAAACACAAATGAATGTACTTTCCGCGCAAATCGTGTGTATCATAATAACACACCAACCTTTAAGGACGCGTTAACATTTCATTCAGATCTTAAATGAGCGCTTAATCTAGCTAATCATTGTAAATCTATGCAAGCGGCTACAACGACCTAAGCACCACAAAACGACAATAATACCATAAAATAATACAAAAATAGTTCATTTAAATAGGAATGTAAATAACGATTTAGCCGATAGAAATCAATATATCAAGCATACGATGTTACGTAGAAATTTTATTTGTTTTAATTGAATTTAATTGGATTACGAATATATTAAATTGTAAAAGATATAATGAGTAATACACCACACTTAATATAACAAGTAGAAAATTGATATGTTCTGACTTTTACTTTGTAAAGTCTTCCAATTATCATTCGGCGATTAATTGGGCAGCCGTGTATTGACAAAGGTTACTCATTGGTCATTAATTTTTGAATTCATTTGGCACTACATTTAACCAAGTGATTAGGCAACCATTTTTCACACGCCGCATAAAATGCCGTTAAATCGTATCAAGCAGGTACATAAAAAGAGTTTGAGCTATTTCATTTAGAAGTAACAGACCGTTCACAGTAAATTTTGTGTGATAATTGTACGTTAAAAAAAATAAAGCGGTTTGCTCAAGGCGTAACTAAACGAAACGATATTTAACCATCAATATTCGCAAAAGAACCCGAATACTTTAATTATGAAACGTTATGCAAAGCTTACTGTAGATGGCGCCAGGTTAAAGCGCAAACCATAGAGTCAGGTCAAAGTATTGACTCTACAAAAAAAGAGCAAAACAACAACAACTATTAAATGCTGGACTGAGTAGGTTTTTTGTTTGTTTTACTAATTAAACTTTAGTTAAGTTTTGTCTATGGTTTCGCAAGCCCTCTAGCGGAATATACAGTGAAACTTTTTAGTTAAGCCCGTGCCCGCTCACGTGGGTAGATCCGTCCTCCAAATAGCGGAGCGGGCGAGTACTAGCTACCGCGGTATGTATTCTAAAGGATACCATGCGACTGTTTCTTCTCTCAACGGCAATGAATTAAGGGGTATGACCACACCGCCAAGGAACTGGTTTTCTTGTAATGAGTCGTAGTGCCAGACCGTGGCTTGAAGACTTCTGTTCTTGACAACTTCTATGGGAAGACGGTACTCGAGCATCTCCATAAATGATGGGTGCGAGTTGCGTTTTAAAACGCGCGTCTTCCGCTTCGTCTCTTTGGTTGGGTCTGGGACTAAGTATACCTGGAAACAGGTACAACAATTCAATCTTTAGTACGTTCAATGTACCGGTCACGTTATTTAAATATATGTAGTGTAAATAGGTTAATAAATAGCACACGAATGATTCACAGATATACAAGACATAAACAAACTCCAAGAAAAAAAACACTTTTTACTGCCTATTCGGATCTTAGTTTTTTAGAGTTATGTTATGCTGTCGTAAATATCAATAGTCGTACGTTACACTCCGTAAATAGAAGGTTGGCAAAAGTTACGTTGCGTAACTACTTTTATCTACGTTAAAGCTTTGTCGAGATGAGAATAAAACAAACGGTGTACGTTCAAATCAAATTTAATCAAATATTCATTTATTGCATCTGTTATAGGTAATTTTGTAACAGCGGATGTCAATGCTTATATATATATATATATATATATTCTCTATAACATGCCTATAAGGCGTACAATATTTTAGGTACTATAAAACGTTAAAAATGATGAAGTGTTTGTTTATATTGGATACCAATCGAATAACACGAAAATATTTTTTCAAATAGGTCCAGTAGTTCCTGAGATTAGCGCGTTTAAACAAACAAACAAACGTAAGTATAGAAATAAGGTAGTAGTAAGTAAACCATATATTAAAGACATAATATGCTGTCGCGGACTTTACTGTAGTACTGTGCAGAATAATCTCGTCATACATGATTTTTGTGTAACTTGAACGATTTACGCAGCGTACGCAGTGGAAGTTCTAAAAGGAATACTGTTTCCCCCGTTTTCGCAGCATATTCCGTTGTGGCGCTGAACTCATGAGTCGTATCTTGATGTTATAAAGCTTAAAGCCTTCCTCGATAAATTGACTATCTTACGTAATATGAATTATTCAAATCTGTCCAGTACTTTCTGAGATTAGCGCGTTCAAACAAACAAACAAACTTTTCAGCTTTATAATCCATACTTATATTTAAATGCGAAAGTAATTGTGTCTGTCTGTTACTCAATCACGCATAAACTACTGAACCAATTTGAATGGAATTTGGTATGGAGATATTTTAATACCCGAGAAAGGACATAGGCTTCTTTTTACCGCGGGAAAACGACGCATTCCCATGGGAAAAATCAGATGGACCGATCGCTTTTACGCCTAAACTACTGAACAGATTTAAATGTAATTTGGTAAGGAGATAGTTTGAGACTTATGAAAGGACATGAGTTACTTTTCACCGCGGGAAAACAGAGCATTCCCCTGAGAAAAATTGCTTTCCGGAGGATCTAATCGCTTTCACTCCTAAATTACCAAAGATTTGAAGTATATTCGGATAGAATTGGTATTACGGAAAAACAACGCATTCCCTATTTCCCTATGACAATCACAGTTAGTATGGCCTCATCCGATCTCGGCACAATTCAAACATACGTGCAATAACTACAGCTCAGGGTTTTTTTCATACTACTACCCAAAATAACTACCTAATGCGGACGAAGTCGCGGCTAAAAGCTAGTCTTATATATAAAATTCTCGTGTCACAGTTTTAGTTGCCATCTCCTCCGAAACGGCTTGACCGATTTTGATGAAATTTTATATGCGTATTCAGTAGGTCTGAGAATCGACCAACATCTATTTTTCATCCCCCTAAATGTTAGGGGTAGTCCTAAATATTTTATTTTTATTTTTTTGTCAAAATTTTAAAATTCTATTTTTTTATGATACAACATACAAAAATACATACAACCCTCAATTTTCACCCTTCGACGATCAACCCTTATTTTTTAATAGCCATTTTAGTAATTTAAGGGTGAAACAAAATTCGCTGGGAATGCTTAACTTTTAAAATTACGGGACTCGGCGGGACGGGGCTGGGGCGGGACGATGCTGGGGCGGGACGGGGCTGGGGTGGAACGGGGCTGGGGTGGGACGGGGCTGGGGTGGGACGGTGCTGGGCGGGACGGACCTGGGGCGGGACGGGTCTGGGGCGGGACGGGGACGGGGCGGGACGGGTCTGGGGCGGGGCGTGGCTGAGGCGGGACGGGGCTGGGGCGGGACAGGGCTGGGGCGAGACGGTGCTAGGGGCGAAGCAAAGCTCGCTGGGTCCACTATTAGTATAGATTTATTGATTGTTATACCTTGACGTAAGGGTTGGGCGGCAGGCCCTGCGGCGTGACGGCCAGCGACTGCGCGTGCAGGATCAGCACGGACAGGATGCCGCCCGCGTACTGCACCGACAGCTTCAGCGAGCCCGACCCGCTGCTCTCCGCTTCTGTCGACTCACCTTGGGAACAGAAACGTGGAATATGTTGCTTTTAGGGTTCCATACCGTACTGTAGACTCTAGTACTAAGGCTTGGCTGTCTGTTCACCCGTCAGTCTGTCCGTCTGGCTGTCACCAATTTATTTCAATTCAATTTTCACTTGTAGCTTACAGTAACTACACCAAGTCAAGCATACAAGCTTAAACACAATTAATTAACAATATATACTTAAACGATCATGAAAAAAAAAATACTTTTACTTTATTACATTAGTTTAAAATTAGAATAATAATAATAAAATAGTCCCCCTAGCCGATTTCGACTACGGTGACCAGTCATAACGACTAACCAACTGCGCGGGACATATTACAGTGCACAAGTGAGTGCGCAAACACAGGTGCACACTCTATTCCTTTCGCTCTCATAGCCCTTAGGGACAGCAATCTGACACGACCGGAGAGAGATCAGGCGCAGGACCAACGGCGCCACGTGCTTTCCGAGGCACGGGGGTGAAACACCGCCAACTTCCAAACTCCGGGCTACCCTGAGAATTTCTGAACAGAAAAACTCAGGTACATATTTTTTGGCCCGACCCGGTGATCGAACCCGGGACCTCTGGCGCAGCCGTCGTTTTAAAGTGCGACCCTCTAACCGCTGCGCCACCGAGGCAGTTACAACAATAATAACAATAACATTCAGTCAGTAACCTCAATGTCAATCCAATTAAGTAATATTAGAATAGTTAGATACGGGATTGCTACCATGTACCTTATTATTAATTAGTTTCCGATATTTCGGCACTGTTGCAAGCGCCATGATCACGGAGTTACTGAATATCGGAGACTCATAAATAATAAGGTACATGGTAGCAATTCCGTATCGAACTATTCTAATGTTAGTGACCATGAAAGTTTAAAAAATTAAGTAATATATTTTACAATTTAACAATCTTGTCGACAATCTTATAAAATAATGATAATAAACTCGTCAGTAAACCAGACTGTATCTAAAGAACCCCGATAGTTAGACAGTTGACATTTTTACAAATTATGTATTTTAGTTGCCGCTATATTAAAAATCAAAAGAAATATTCAAGGGTTCCGCTTCACGAAAATGCTTTAATGCTTGAGATCAATAATGGCAACAGGTAGGCTTGAAATATTCTTCTATGTTTTTTACCCAGTCAATGGTACGGATCCTTCGTGCGCGAGTTCGACTTACACTTGACCGGTTTTTTATACATTGCCAGACTTTTGACTACGATCTCACTTGATTGTGAATGATGCAGCCGAGGATAGATTATGTGTTATTAGAAACTGCCATTCATTTCACTCAAATAATAGTTATCGCCAAATTATTAAAGTTATGGTAGATGAGACGAATCTTTTCCTAGATTTAATAAAAAAAAACAACATAATATATGACTGTAGCCGTCACAACAATTAGAACGAATGGTACCTGATTTTTTTTAGGGTTCCGTAACCGAATGGCAAAAAACGGAACCTGTCTGCCTGTCCGTCCGTATGTCACAGACACTTTATTCTGAAGCTATTAGTATTACACAGTTAAAACTTAGTTGGTAGATGTAGAAACTTTTAAAATGACATCGACGTTCCTAAAACTAAAACCATTTTCTCTTAAAGTCTAACGTTTGCGAGATAGAATAGTATCCAAAATAGTAATTTTTGCTTTGTAATTTTATAATATTTTTTCTAAACTCAAAAAGACTAAGCCAAGAGTTGCAAAACCAGTCAACGTACAGCCATCAACTCACCTCTATTCTTCATCCTCTGCGGCTCAACGTCCTGCTGGTCCCTCAGCAACGGATGGAAGAACGTGTACACGAGGTCCGAGTGCGCGATCTCGTCGGCCAGGTTGAACAGTGACGTGAGGAACGCTTGCACGTCGCTGAAGCGTCTTTCGGCCACTTGCCGCGTGTTCGAGCGGCCGACGTGCAAGCCCGAGGGAAGGCTGCAAGTAATAAATGTATTAATGATTAATTTATTTCAAAAATCCGTTTTTCTTTGTTCTATCTAGTTCAATATTTTTAAAACTTTTAAAATAATATCAGATAATAAAACCAATTTCCTATTTAATTTAAAAAGATCTCAGTGTAACATACCTCCATATTATGTACATACAGGCTGTTGTTTTGGTCAGTGACATCCAACTCAGGGATGATAATATGAGTTATGCTTATTCTAAAAAAAAAACTTTAAATTCTGAGCAAGTTTTATAAAATAAACCTCTTCACAACATTCAAAAAAAATACAAAACGAATGGGAAAACTCGAAGCCTAGCGCGTAGCTAGCACTTACCTACGAAATACTGGGCCGTAGCTATTAAGCTACGAAGAGGCTACCTGGTGTTGGTGTTTTGACTTGATCGCCGTACCGGATAAAAAAATAATTTTGTGGTTTTTTCCATTTAAAAAAAATGTTTTTTTTTTAAATATTTTTTGGCATCAGTATAGTTTGTACAGCCACCCCTGAGTCGCTCGTCGCTGACCGAAACAACGCCTGCATATTACAACCAACATATTATGTAGGTTTTGAGATTTGTGTTTATCTTATTACGAAATGGATCATTTCGTTCAAAATTAAATTTATAAAAATTTCATATATTTTTACTTCAGTCTTGGTCCATTACGTATTAGTAGTACATGCTTATTTTTATTATTTATTTATTTATTACCATATAAACAGAAAACAAATGGATACAATACAAAAACAGCACGGTTAAACCACTAACTAAGGTTTGTGTTATTAAAAGGCATGTAAAGATTGTTTACATGCAAAAACAGCCGACTTTAGTCTTATTAAAGCAGTGGTGTAAAGGTAATCATTGTATTGGTATGCATGTGTGAATGTATTCTTCTATGGATAATGTTAGTGAGTGGATAAGATGAAGGAAACTTAAAACTTAGAATGAGACGTATGGATTTTTAATAAAACACACGATTGAGTAAAAATGTAGCCTGTGCTTGGAAAAAGAAAAAAAACAGCGGCAACAGCATTATCGTTATCTTATTTTATTTTAATTAATACAGTCGTTACTTTTCGTATAGATGATTATACTTTTGTCTTTTTCGGTTACTATCACCTTACTACTATTCGGTATCTTAGTAGTTTAAATGCTATCACAAGCATCGATATAAGCTAAGCTCATATCAGTGGTAACTATATAATAATCATAGAATCATATTTCGATATCACACTATCAAAGTGTAATCTGAGATTTAGAGTAGTCGTGTATCTCAAAATAAATGTATGAAAATGAAAACAATTGGTTTTCATCACCCGTCACCAACTCACTTGATTAGTTCGAATAATTTTGTTGATAATAGATAAGATTGTGCTAATTAAACATGAAAATATGGAATACCTTAGTCGGACACTTATCACTATCTAATCTCTCGGAGCAGGTATCGGTACAAACATTAATGGGCGAAACCACTATTGTCAACACGAATACTAATATTTATTTACATGTGGGAAGTGAAATAATACAATGGCAGTGATTAAAAATCCCACGGAGCGTAAGTACGATAGCTTAGTCGGTTCGGCATATTGTTTGGCTTATACATAGTGTTTGATTTGCATTGATTGTTAATTTTTCTTGCAGTTGACAACCCGGTAAACTACGTTGCGACTTTGGCGTTTTTTTGTTGTGTCTCGTGCATGGTACTGATGCTAAAGTTCCGAGGATTCAGGGCATCTATGAACCTAAACTCATGGAGAAAGAAAGAAAATGAAATAGAGCACTCACAGTCTATGACAGGAGCCTACAGAATAAACAGAGACGAATTTTATGGTGAGCAGCTCCTTTTAAACTTGATTTATAATGAAAAATTACCAATAATTCAGTACTATTTATGCCTTCTGAATGACGTGTAGCATAAATTATGAGAAAAAATCTTGTATTTTAACAAGATACTTGTCAGAAACAATAATTTGAAGGTTATTATGTCGCTTTATAGTCAATTGTTTCAAACACACATCAAAGTCTTTGAAATATTCAATTTTATCAATTTAATCTTTGTAGTATTAGATAATGTTAAAGAGTCACATTTTCTTCAATTATACGTTATAAATAACTTTATCACCTTTTAATTCCAGGAAATGGAAGCATCGCCGAGCCACCGAAGAAGCTGACACCGTCTATGGTAAAACTACCGCCAAGTTCTCAGCCAGATGTTAATTTACGGCCTACAAAAAGTACAAGCGATCTCACGCAGCCTAAAGATCTGCCTGCACATCTAAACCGAAGCAGCAACGACATTTCCCTCGACCCCCGCGGCCGAACCACGTCCAATAGAGAGGAGAATCCACCGCCAACGAGGCCGAATAGGAAAGAAAGAAGCCAAGAGAAGGAACAAAGGAAGATCGAGAAGCAAAAACTTGCCGAACAGAAGGCTAGGGAGAAGTCAGAGGCACAGGAGCAAGCGAGAAAGGATAAAATAAGAAGGGAACAAGAGAAGAGGGCAGCGCAAGCGCAGGCCAAGGCTGCGAAAGCGTACAAGAAGAAAGCGCCGCCTATTCCGCAGGCACGAGCGCCGCCATTGCCACCGACAACTCCTCATACTTTATTGGCTAATCCGTTAGCTATGAAACCGGCGTACTCGACAAACACGTTGGAAAGTTCTATAAGTCGCACGAGTGGGCCTCCGCCATATACTGATATAGCTGAGTCAGAGGACAGAAAGATAGCGTCTGGTAATAACGATCCAGATAGCGGGACAAATACAGCGTCTGGTAATAGTAATCCCGGTAACGTGAGTTTCAGCAAGCCCATAGACAATCCGAGCTGGGACTTGATATCGCAGCACCGGCAGCAAATCAGTAGACCGGCACCGTCGGCAGTGCAAAAGGACGCGCGGAAAAACATGGTACTGGACTTGCAGTACAAATTGGGTAACGACGATGAGAACAATACAGATGCGTAAATGGTTTCTGTTGATCGATGTTATATGTCTGACTTTTATGTAGTTTGTGTTTTTTTAAGGTTTTTACCATTATTTTTAAAGTGTGGCTGCAATTTTGCTAGTGAATGTGAATAAATCTTCAAATAAAATAGTGAACAACAAATAGCAATCACCTATCATTTTTAAGTAAACTAGCGGGCCCGGCCAACTCTGTTTCTAACAAAGTAAAAATCATATGAATTAGTCCGACGGAAGATAAAGTTTAATGACATTTATCAACAATTATCTCCACTCAACAGTGATGAGTAATTATTAAATAATAGTTAATTTAGACGTTAAACTAGCCCGAACTATATTTTGATCATAAATTAAACCTCTCCCATAAATAATTACGTTAAAAAAACAATGAGTATCCTCATCGCGCTACTATACTAAATTCAAAGACTCGTGGCAGTCCGTGACATGAATCACTTTTGAAACAAGGATGCGCACGCGTAATATGTATAGCACTATTGATAATACAAAATTCATGCAAAACTTAATTTTCAAACGTATTGTTATCGATAAATGATCGTCACAAACAATACGCATCTGTGTGTCTGTGTGACGTCACCCATAAACAGTGCAAGTGTCAAAGAAAAAATGATGAGCGCTGTCTTAATTGCACGTTTTATTGCGTTGCCTGCCACGAGTCTTTGGGTTTACTATAATTAAAAAAGTTTTCTTACCTATGAACCTTCGCCAGAGGAAAATGCAAGCAGATCTTCTGGTACAACTCGGTAAAGTGTTTGTACGAGCGGTACAGCACGAAGGGCGTCGTCTGTCCTTGTCTGTAGATTCTTAACGCGTACACATAGTGCTTTTCCGGATCGTAGCGCTTCTCGTAGCCGAGACATTCCACGCTGACTAGACGGCCTTCTTGTGCCATTCTACGAAAAGAAGATTTTTTATTTAATTATTTCTTATTAAAAGTGAACACATATTTGCTCAAATAATAGTATCTTATGTCCTATCGTAGTTTTGTCTAGATGAATATAACACTACAAAACACATATTCATACAGAATAAAGATTAGTCTAATTACAGAAAGATTCATAAACAAATTCACAACTGTGACTGTATGCGCGAACACGCACACCTATACGCATAATACATTTAAGGATGATTCGCACTACAACGTGCCGGGGCCGGACCGTGCCGGAGGCGGGAAAAATTCCCATAGACATTCCATCGCCGTGCCACGTCCGGGCTCGGGCGGAGGACGAATCACTTCATACAAAATGATTGAAAGTGCCCCAGCCGGCGCCCGGCCTTGCGCCAGCACGTTGTAGCGTGATATGATATAATTCAGTCAGATTGATACTTATTTCGTTGAAAACGTTGTTACACTTACTGTTGTGACTAATCACTAATGATCGGATCACTTTGAATCGAAAAAATCCCAGGATGCCAGAATTGGTACATTTAGTATTTTATACTTTAGAATAAAATCAAAAATAGGTATATTTATTTATTTCACGGTGTTGGATAATATTTTATGCATTTTTATATTGAAAACCCGGGATTTCTGCATCTTCAAATCAGGTGGTGTACTACTGTGTGCATATACTTTCTACTGCCCTTCTTACACTCAACATACTTATTAATTGATGGGGAGCTTAAAATAAACTTTAAGGGCATACACATTAGTAATACAAACGCCTGCATGCAGGCTGAATACAATTACTACCTAGTTTTAAGATCTGCAGTTTGTAACTTGCATACTCTTGTGTATTCTGGCAAATAAAAGTTTGATTTGATTTGATTAATATGCAATCTCATACTTCTGTTTTTCCTATATAAATACCACATGCTAAAGACTTTGCTTCCTTACCATGATGCAGACTAGTTAACCATTCCCGTTTTTTTTTTGGAATCCCGGATTAATTATAAATATTTTTTTAACAATAAATAGCTGACCTCCACGACTTCATCTTCGCGTTTCGATTTTACTTCGTTCCCGTAGGTCGTAGCAAGATGTTTTATAGTCTTATCCAATAAAAATGCTATGTAACACAAATACCGAAACAGTAATCCCTGAGATAAGCGCGTTCAAACAAACCCATTCTTCAGCTATATTAGTATAGATCTCAAGTTTTCTAGCAGTTTAATGTTACTAATAAATAAATATCCTTTGGACATTCCCACACATCGCCATCTAGTCCCAAAGTAAGCTACTCAAAGTATGTTTAGTTATCTCAAAGTAAGTATATTTTTTGTTTGTAAATACATACATGATATACATAGAAAACACCCAGACCAATACAAACAGACATGTTCATGCACACAAATGTTTGTATTGTGCGGGGATCGAACCCGCAACCCGCTGCGTAGTAGGCGATTTCTCGACCACTACACCAGACGGGTCGTCATGTCACTAGTAAGGTAAATAGCAACTCACGTGTATGTACGCGGTATGAAAGACAGCAACTCCGATGTGTTGCTACTTTGGTCACCGCTCGCTCTCAGCTGCGCCAAGTTGTGGAGAAAGAAATTGATTGGTGTGAATCTGTAAAATAAAATAAAAAAAAATATATTTTTTTAAAGCCATATAAAATTGAAGGTCAAATTTGAGTGTATTATGTTCCGCAATTTTGACAAAAAAGAACTGGATAGCTTGTGTATGTGATTTTGATGTTAGTAAAATCACAAAATAATGCAGATAAATATGATTTGAATGCCGAATTTTGGTCATTTTTCATAAAAACCATAAAAACGATATAAATGAAACCACCGGGTCAAAAAAAATCAAGGCAGAAACTGATAGCTAATGAACCCGATTATAAGCCATTAACAGTTGGCACATGTACTGTAGAGGTTTGGAGCTTCGCGTAAAACTGTCTCAACCGTTCGATAGATGAAACTCCGAATGCATGAAAAAATTTCTTTACTAATCTATTCTGAAGCAACGTCAGATTGAAACAGATTGTCGAGAGATTAAGGGCTGATTTTTCAATAGTCGGCGGGCAGCAGCGCCGCGCTCGTCACGTATATAGTAACTGTAGGACACTGCCACTGACGCTGCAGTACCAGACACAGACACCTGCACACTACGCTACTGACTTGCTCTTGAGCGAGGAGTGTATGAGGCGCGCGAAGGCCGCGGCCGCCTCGGCGTTGGTCGCGGCGGGCAGCAGCGCCGCGTTCGTCACGTATATAGTAACTGTAGGACACTGCCACTGACGCTGCAGTACCAGACACAGACACCTGCACACTACGCTACTGACTTGCTCTTGAGCGAGGAGTGTATGAGGCGCGCGAAGGCCGCGCTCGTCACGCCCGCCACGCCCGACATCGCCATCTACAGTAACTGTAGGGCACTGACACTGACGCTGCAGTACCAGACACAGACACCGGCACACTACAGTACTGACTTGCTCTTGAGCGAGGAGTGTATGAGGCGCGCGAAGGCCGCGCTCGTCACGCCCGCCACGCCCGACATCGCCATCTACAGTAACTGTAGGGCACTGACACTGACGCTGCAGTACCAGACACAGACACCGGCACACTACAGTACTGACTTGCTCTTGAGCGAGGAGTGTATGAGGCGCGCGAAGGCCGCGCTCGTCACGCCCGCCACGCCCGACATCGCCATCTACAGTAACTGTAGGGCACTGACACTGACGCTGCAGTACCAGACACAGACACCGGCACACTACAGTACTGACTTGCTCTTGAGCGAGGAGTGTATGAGGCGCGCGAAGGCCGCGCTCGTCACGCCCGCCACGCCCGACATCGCCATCTACAGTAACTGTAGGGCACTGACACTGACGCTGCAGTACCAGACACAGACACCGGCACACTACAGTACTGACTTGCTCTTGAGCGAGGAGTGTATGAGGCGCGCGAAGGCCGCGCTCGTCACGCCCGCCACGCCCGACATCGCCATCTACAGTAACTGTAGGGCACTGACACTGACGCTGCAGTACCAGACACAGACACCGGCACACTACAGTACTGACTTGCTCTTGAGCGAGGAGTGTATGAGGCGCGCGAAGGCCGCGCTCGTCACGCCCGCCACGCCCGACATCGCCATCTACAGTAACTGTAGGGCACTGACACTGACGCTGCAGTACCAGACACAGACACCGGCACACTACAGTACTGACTTGCTCTTGAGCGAGGAGTGTATGAGGCGCGCGAAGGCCGCGGCCGCCTCGGCGTTGGTCGCGGCGGGCAGCAGCGCCGCGCGCACGTAGCCCACCGCCGCGCTCGTCACGCCCGCCACGCCCGACATCGCCATCTGACAACACACAAGCGTTCATACCGCATTTATAGCGATTTTATTAAGCTTTTATTTAAGGTAGCCTTTCGAAACGAGCATCTATAGCGTCAGTGGCGCTGCGACTGTGACGCCGCGACAGAACGACAGATAGATGTTCTATGCAAATGTATGAAATTCTAGGAAACGTCATTCGAGAGCAGCGTCACTGGTCGCGGTTTTAGTGACGCGGCGTTGGTGGCACTACAGACGCTGCGTCTGTGACGCTTAGTTCGAAAGGCTACCTTTAGGCGACTTTAGCAGCGCGCCAGCAGCGCGACTTACGTGCGATAGCGATAGATTTCATACTATACACGGCAACGCGGCAGCAGTGCCGCAGCGGCGCGTAAGTCGCGCGGAACCGTCCCACTTTACCCATTACTCATTGCAGTGGTAATACTATCCCCGTATTTGCACTGAAATGACGACCTCCGTGGGCGAGTGGCTAGCACGCTAGTTTCAAGCGTCGCCATCTCATGAAGTTCCGGGTTCGATTCCCGGTCGGATCAATGTAGAAAACGATCTTTTCTATATTGTCTCGGGTCTGGGTGTAGTGGTACCACCGTTGTGTCTGATTTCCATAACACAAGTGCATTGGCTACTTACTTTGGGATCAGAGCAATGTACGTAATTGGTATCCAATATTTAAAACAAAAAAAAGGGTAATGGGTGTAGTGGGACCGACCCAGTCGCGCGACCGTCGCGCTGCTAATGTAAAGACATCCGCTACTGCCGCGCTGCTGTCGCGCTGCTGACAGTCTAATGTGAAAGCGCACTTAAAAACAATCATTTTAGCCGTAGCCAAAGGGTGAAAACGGGATCCTATTACTGAGACTTCGCTCTTCGTTCTCAAGAACTGCGATACCTTGATAGTTTAAATTTTTACAAATTGTATTTCTGTTGCCCTTTAAATCCAAACTCAAGGTTTGCCAAAGAGCTATGGAAAGAAGCGTATTGGGTATTAAAAGGATTTATAAGATCCGGAATACCACAATACGCTCCAGAACTCGCATAACAGATGTAGGCGAAAAGACGGCAAAGCTTAAATGGGAGTGGGCGGGACATGTGTGTAGAATGCACCCGGATAGATGGGCCCAAATCGTCACGCGATGGATACCACCTGACGGCTATCGACGAAGGGGTAGACCAAAAAAGAGGTGGTGTGAAGATCTGTCCAGCTTTGCGAGGGATTGGAAAATGTTGGCCGCTGACAGAGACACATGGAAAAAATTGGGGGAGACCTTTGCCCAGCAGTGGGATGATGTAGGTTAGATAAAAAAAATGTTGCCCTTAGAACAAAATACTTAAAACGTAATAAAATAATTTTATGAGAGGCCTATACAACAAGCGTTTTTTTCTTTTTTGCTCAATATCAATAATGGCAACAGGTAGGCACTACAAATTTTGACATAAAAATGCTTAGTTGTATTATTCTTTAATAATAAATAGTAAAATTAAAATAAAATAAATATTTAGGTGGATCTGCCATACAAGAAACGCAATCATCATCATCAGTCAAAGAACTTCCACTGCTGAACAAAAGTCTCCCCCACGACTTTCCAACGCGACCGATCACTAGCAGTCTGCATCCAGTTTGATCCTGCGATCTTTACAAGGTCGTCTGTCCATCTTGTCGGTGGACGTCTTACGCTGCGTGTTTTTTGGTCGAAGGATCTTCAATCTAAAACTTTCCTGCCCCAACGGCCGTCAGTTCTTATCGATTTGTGCCCTGCATATTGCCACTTGAGCTTACTGATTCACAAAGCTATGTTCGTTACCTTAGTTCTTCTATTTCTGATCCCGTAGAGAAACACCCAGCATAACCCTCCCCAAACGCAATATTTTTGCTAATTTACCTAGTCAATTGTACGGAACCCTTCGTGCGCGAATTTGACTTACTTGCCAGTTTTATTATGTAGACCAGTGGGTCTCCAGTGGTACACGTTCAAACGTGAACCTTACTACTATATGTATGCAATATTTATATATTTTTAATACAAGATCTTAAACTACAAAAATCTTTGGTCATAACTATAAATGTCAATAATATTTCTAAACAGAAATTATGATAATTGTTTCGTATCTGCGGCCGAAGTCTGAAGCCCAAAATAGTTTTTTTGTCATTTTGCGTAAAAAAAAAAACTAATTTTCTGCTGCATCAAACATCCTTTTTAACTTTCGTAGCTATATCTTTAAAAAATCTTAAAAATGTTTATATTATATAATATATTTTTTATCGACCGCTACCTGGCTACTGTAGACACGTTCGTATCGGAACTAGAAAATAATTTGAATGCATAATTAACTTTTTTAAATAACCTTCAATTTACCACACTGTAAATTATCGATTATCTCCATTACAACGGAAAAAAATACAACACTAAATGGTGTAACTTGTATAATGCCTACTCCCAAGTTCTTTTCAGTCTTATTCATTCATTTAACTTTAAAAACAAAGCACAAAAAATCTAAGCCTAAGTAATCGCTAGCCTGGCAGTTTTCAAATTTTCACACCTTTATAAAGATGAAAAGTCAATTCTTTGTTTGAAAACTTTAAAGAATCATGTTAGATGACTGACCAGCGCGAACAGGTCCAGTATGTGGTCGTGGTGCGCGCGCACGATGTTGAACGCCATGCAGCACAGCTCCACGAAGTGCTGGAAGCGCTGCGTGGGCCGCTCGCCGCCGTTGATCACGTACACCATGTCGTGGGTCAGCACGAACGGCGCGCGGTCTCTGGCAATATAAATAACGAGACACTTAGATGTTTCCGAGCCAATATCACTGTCCACTCGTGGGAAACAGTTTACCATGAGTTAACGGCGGTTTTACTCGTTAGCGACTACGTAAAAAATTGTATGGAAATTTTAAAGATGCTGTGCAATTTACATTCACAAGTGGTTTCTTCTAAATTAATGTCCCTGATAAATTTAAACACCTACTGTCGAGTCCGTAATCCCAAATTGTTTACTCTGAATTTATATGTCAATAACACCTCATCGTTTAACCCTTTCACTAGAATGTGCCGTCAACACAACGAACTGGTTGACGATTTTCCGAATATTGATATTTTTAATAGCAGTCGTTATAAAATAAGGAGGGATATTGCCAGGGTCATAGTTAAGAGATAGTGCATTACAAATTATACAGGGTAACATGATAAGTCAATCTAAATCCTATAGAAAATTACATCATTCGTGACTGATTTGACTATGAAAACCCATATTCGAAACTGAACCGTTCTGAAGTTATCGGCATTTGTTATTTTTAGGGTTCCGTAGCCGAATGGCAAAAAACGGAACCCTTATAGTTTCGTCAAGTCTGTCTGTCTGTCTGTCTGTCTGTCTGTCTGTCCGTCCGTATGTCACAGCCATTTAATTCTGTAACTATAAGCACTACACAATTGAAATTTGGTAGGAAGATGTATCTTGTTAACCGCTTACCGATTCTCATACAAAAAATAAAAAATATTGACAGTTAAGGGGGGCTCCCATACATGAAACTAAAACCAAAATTTTTTTTTTAGTCAAACCTATGCGTCTATGGATAGGTCTTTTAAAATGACATAGAGGTTCCAAAAACCATTTTCATTAAGAGTCTAAGGTTTCATAGCTAGACGCTTCCAAAGTGGTAAAATAGGCGCCCCCCCCCCCCCCATCTAATTTCTAAACCAAGCAAGTGTAAATTTTGAAAAAAATATATAATGTAGATCTTAACAGATACTTTCAACGAAAATTGGTTTGGACGGGATCGAACGAGTAGTTTTTGAGATATAGCACATTTTCAACAACCGCAAACATAACTTTGTACTTCATACAAACACAATGAAAAACATAGTTAAATTTGCAGTCAACAAAATATTGTGGTATTTTACTAAGTAGAAGTAAGTGGATTCCCTTATTTAGTTAAAGTTTGCACGGAACCCTCAGTGCGCGAGTCCGACTCGCACTTGGCCGGTTTTTTTTATAAATGTTCTTATTTTTTAATAAATATTATTATTTTTGCTTTCTTTTTGTTTTTCGTGCCTCAAATTTGTTTTGATTTTGCTTTTTTGTGTAGTAGATTAGTTGTTTTATTATTTCAAACACTAAAATTGCAAGTGACCACATCAACTGAGTTGTTGTACACGATCGAATGATAAAAAAATAATGAATTTGTGATAAGTATTTTTAATTTGTAAGGTGTTAAAAAAGTCTATGACAATTGTGCTGCAGGTGTGCGTTAAGATATCTACGAAGATATTTAAGATATTTAAGATATCAGCTCTCTGATGAGGTATAATATGCTTGGATATCATTAGATTTTTTGATAAAAACATTGATAAAGTGCTACCAGGTACTAGTAAAAATAACGAAAGTTATAGTCAAATGTTAAATTGAGTTGGAAAACAAAATAAAATAATCCAAATAGGTAATAAGGTTCATTTATCTTTTACAGTACTCAAAAATGTTCGTAGTCGTATCAATTAAAATTTTTGGGTAGAAAGTAAGCCTAATCAAGTGGTAAGAAATTATTCTAAATTAAGGCAAAAACGTCTCTGAGATCCCTTTACCCATTTTTTATTGGGATTTCTTTGTGTTTGTGGAGCCCAATAATGGGCGTTATGGTAATTGGTCACCCCATCTTGTGTGGAAATAAATAAAGTCCGGAAATTTGACATTATTTGCATAATATTTTTGTCAAAATAATTGTAAAACTCACAATACCATTGTTTGAGCGGCCTGGCTCTCTATAGTTAATATATTGTGACACGGCTTACCTCTTGAAGTTACCAAACATCTGTGCGTCTCCGAGGAACTTTCCAAAATCAATATGGAACAGGTGTCCTGAAGTCTTGAGCATGATATTGTCGTTGTGTCTATCACAGATTCCCAGCAGATACGTGGCCACGCTGTAGCCCGCACACGACGCTACAAAATACAATGAATAAAGTAAAAAAAAACTTCAAGTCAGGAGTCAGTCATTTCAATAAGATGAATAAGAGTAATTACATGACATTGAAGTAGTATTGAAAGAATCAAGTTATTTGCAAAGTCTTTTATCTGCAAAAATGAATCTAATATGTCAAATGATTTATATAGCTTTAGGTACTTAAAAATTAGGTTGGATTTAAAAAATACAGTGTTTAACAAAATTAAATGAATTCCTTTTTGGTGGTGATTCTGTTGCTGAAATACAACAATTTTTGTATGGGACAAACATCGAAATACCAAATAAAAATGTTGACTTCTCCATACAAACTACCATCAGCTCATCGGCACTTTAGTATGGGAAAGCAAAATATTTTTCTGGGATTACGATATCTGTCCCATAGAAAAAGTTTCAGAATTAGCCCTCAAAAGGAATGCAGTTAATTTTGATAGACCTTATTATTTGAGGCGAATGATATGCTACAGCTGTATAGGGTCATTTCATAGAATTTGGTATTGATTTCTATCAACTTTTTTCATTAAAAACAAATAACTTTTTACCATTGTGCATATAAATCAGTATTAAACATTGTACCTGTAAAGTTATCTCTAGCTCGCTGGTACTCCAACTCTGACGGGTTGTGCTTCGCGAGCCACTCTGCAATCGGCTTGTCTTTAAAAGACCCCGTAAGGCCCCACTCCGTTTGTATGGCTCGTAGAGTTTCCGCTTCTGATACAATTTCTATCATACCTATGAAAAGTTATAACATTTTACTTTTGTTTGTAATGTGTTTTGTCACTATAAAAACATAATAATATAAATGTTGAGAGTGTAATCTCGCAACATTGCTGAGGTCACGCAGCCAGCGTGTTAAAGAAAGCATTTGCAAAATAAAAAGGATTGCCAATGTGTCGATGACTGAGTGGTGTAGGCATGCGCCCATTGGTTCAATTCCTTGCCGTAAACAGTTGCTTTTCAAAAAATTACTGTCAACTCATAATTTAGTACCGTGCTACTTCAATGATATACGAGTAGAAAAAACATGAATATAGTAAAAGAAACTTCAAGTCAGGAGTCAGTATATTATGACGGGTCAGGGGGGTTTAAAATTTTGAAATATTTACAGTGCAATTTATAAGTACATATATAGCATTTAAAAAACAGTTTATTCCTAGCTCATTTAAAATATAATAAATAAAGAAAAATAAAACGTATAATAATACTTGTGGTTTTACTTCATAAATTCAAAAATAAATGCCATCTGATAGAAGTTTATGAAATTCATACCTCTTTTGCTACTCGTTGGTAAGGCTTGGAATGTGACCATTCGCAGATCTAACCCTGCTTTTAGCCACAGATTATCCATGATTTTGATCACTTGAAGTACTAAAGAATCTTGCCGCAAATCATCGCCAACCTGAAAACAATGAGCAAAGATTAGTGCGGTGATTTGTTTGAAATTGTTTTATAAAGAAAGCTTACATTAAAGGTAAAAATATTACCTTGAACATAGCCGGTATCGTGGCATTATCTTCGCCGATAAAGTTGATTTTGAGGGGTAGAGTATTAGATGAGAAATAGGAACATGACCTGAAACACAAAAGAAAAACAATGACTAAATGGAAAATAGTTGCTTCTTCATTCTTCTAATAATTTCTTCCTTCTTATTAAGCTTGGTTGATGAACTAAAGGTGTAACTTTCATTATAGCAGCTTTTCTCTTATTTAAGAAATTGTTTGAGGCCGTCTGAATACTGTGACTGGTAAACCCTAAACGCCAACAGTAACGCAGTTAGTAGGCCTTTGCCCAATCGGCGGGAAAGCGACGGCTAGGAAATAACGGTTACTACGTAGTGAATACGTTCCTTCTTCTTTGAAAAGAGCCTGTTACATACGTACGGTGCCGCTCAGCTAGATTTAGCTATCAGCTTTACTCTGATGTTTAATTAGATAGACTAAAATTACATTTGGTGAATGGCCACAAGTTTAAGTTGGTGTGCAGAAGTATAATAGCATGAATAATAATATTAATGTTTTACCAAAAATTGACAAAATAAAATCTGTTTCAAAGTTATGTTTCCTACAATTGTATTTTTTTCTTATGCATTATTTATAGAAAGTATTAAAAATTTAAAATAGATAAAAATCATATAAGAGTATTGCTATTGCAAGGTAACGGGTTAAGACCTTTTTTACTCAGTAGAAAACTTATATATTTTTTGTCTGTTTTAGCTCTATGCAACGTTTTACATGTATTATTTATCACAATTAGTTAAATCACATTATTGAAAACTCATATCACATGTTCAATTAATCGCGTACAATTCAATTGGTACAACACTACATTTGCAACATTAAAAATAAAAAAACTGCAATTGACGCTGTCATTCTGGTCTATCTAATTAAAAACTCCACTCGCAACCAGTGCGGCTCCGCACCGACCGGACCGAATCACCTACTGCGACCTGCGATACCTGTGACGCTGTTATACGTGTCCCGGCTTCATTACTCTACAAAGGTCGAGGAGATTGTAGAGTATATCCGAATCAAGACCAAATACTCACTGAGGGTCGAACGGTTGGAATCTCGTCATAATACGAATTTTAATTCGTTTATGGTGAGGGTTCAGGTACTTTTTCACTTAATGACGTTATTTATCGTTTCCTCTGCGGTCTCCGGCGCCAAAAGTTTGTGTGTACGCGCCTTTATAATTGGGACGACATAGTGTGTTTTAAAAGCTTTTCAAGTGTTTTATTAAATATCAATGTCTACCTACTTTGTATCGTCGGTTTCGCGGACGGTTACCGGACACCAACATGCGCAACACTACGCCGGCAAAATAGTGTTTCACTTGTTTTTTTTTTATTTTTCAATATTATATGTATGTTAGTCTTTAAGGTATCTATTGTATGGGCCTTTTTTGCCTGCAATAAATGACTAAATAAATAAAAATTAGGGTACAGACTGGTGGATAAACTGCCTTACAGGAACAGGAATGGAAAGGTACTGACTTGACGTCGACGTCGTACACGTAGGTGTGCAGCGCCAGCGGCAGCGCGGCGGGCTCGCTGCGCAACAGAGCCGCCACGCGGTAGGAGTGGGCGTTAATTCAACAAACTGTTTTTTTAAACTGCTTTTGTAATGTTAACGAATTAACTGCTTTTCGTCTACTGCAAAACCAATTAAATTTATCAACTGTTTTATTCAACGATTTCCGAACGCAACGCGTGGATTAACTCAACGAACATTCAACGCGCAGTCGCTTAACATTATCCGAAGCTGCTTTTTCTTAACGTAAAACCAGTTGAATTTATTAGCTGTTTCTCTTAACGACTTGCAAACGGAACACACCGAGCGGACGCGAGGCGCCTATACGAGCGAGCGAGACGCCAATAGCTCAAAGTTGTACGAGAGTGAGAGAGATCTATGTATGTTTGCTCGTTCCATGGCTCGACGCACCGAGCCGACTTACCAATATGAACAGGATTTTGTCGTGCATTTGTTTGTAAACAATCGAATTAGTCTGTAGACAGGTATGTTTTAAGCGGAAAAGTTGTTTCAGTTAACGTCAACTCCTTTTTTAAATTTTAACTGTTTCGACTAATAAACTGCTACGTTCAAATCTGTTGACATTACTGCAAACCAGTTAATAACGTTAACTGTTTTTTTAACAGGTTATTTGATTGTAATTAACAGTTTCATTTCGTCAACACAAAAACCGTCAACGACCCATCCCTACCACGCGGTCGCCTCCTGCGGTCAGCGCGCGTTGCAGTAGACCTTCTTTGGCTGTATAACTGCCTTACAGGAGGAGGTATATAAAGGTACTGACTTGACGTCGACGTCGTACACGTAGGAGTGCAGCGCCAGCGGCAGCGCGGCGGGCTCGCTGCGCAACAGAGCTGCCACGCGGTCTCCTCCTGCGGTCAGCGCGCGTTGGCGCAGACCTTCTTTGGCGGACTTGACAGACTCTGCTACCTCTGATAGTGTCTGTCAACAAATTAAACGGTGAAGATACTGGTGCCCAGTTCATTTGAGAGCAGCATGTCTTTTTCTCTTCCATACAATCTCACTCACTCACCCATCCTTACAGAATCCACATCTATCACAATGCTTTTGTACTTTTTAATTAGAACTAAAGATATGTCTAAATTAACCTTAAAATTACAGCATCTAGTACATCGTGCTACGTATTTTATTCATAAATATACCTTTTAAGGACCGCATAAGGTACTGCAGTATTTAACTTGATAATGTCCTATCCTACTTGTTAATAATTTACTCCTACTTGTTTCCGTCATAATTATGTGTCAAAAAGTTAAAAATTATATGTTACCAATAGGCCCTGAACCTGGAAAAGGATTTAAAGACACGCAAAATATAAAACATTAAAATACAACAAAAAACTTCAAACACTAATCAATTACTTTGACCTAATTATCGGTTAAATTTTATTGGATTACATCAATTAAAATGGCGAAATGACAACGTCTCAGAGATCATCATAAAATATATGGACTAGTACCCTCAAAAAGTCTTACTTCACGACACATTTAAAATTTGTCATTGACGTCATTTCCGGTGTTTAATCTAATGTTCGTTTTGACGTTTATTTATATAAACGTCAGATGTGGAAATGCGTAAATCAATCGTATTCTTTTGACAGATCATACCGTACATACGGTATGATCTGACAAACGGCAGAGCGGCCATACTATTGTCCATAAAATTAATATTCCTATCGGAAGAGCTGAGGTGGAATTGTGTAAAGCAATCGTATTCATTTGACAGTTCAAAACGTACGATATGATCTGTCAAACGACAAAGAACAAAAGGTTTGACAGATCATATCGTACGTTTTGAACTGTCAAATGAATACGATTGCTTTACACAATTACCCCTCAGGTAGTATAAGTAAAAGCTGTCAAACAAAACCGATTTAAGATGACACTAACTAACTTAAGTAAGTAACATTCTTAGCTTAAAATGAGACAGCCTTCTTCCTAAGTTAGACATATTAGTTTACAGCAGATAAACAGTCGACACAAAATATCGAACATGCCGCTCGAGTGTAAAACGAAATATTATTTCTTTATACAAAATATTCGTGGTATGCATTACCTGTGTTATTCTGTCTTAACTTTTACGTAAGTTAACATTTTGTAGGATAGAATAATCAATCTGCGTACTGTAAACTTCGCATTGCTTGCGCTTGCGCATTGGTAAATATAAATAGTATATTAAGAGGCTTCGATTTGGACTAATTTACCTGTTGAATGATTATTTGGTGTGGTTATTTCGCTGTTATGAACAACAATCAAACACCGATCAAGTCACCATGTTTCAGGAGAACTATTCCTTCAAAATATACACATTTTCACATATATATTTTTTTAAATCAAACGCCGCATCGAGCCTTCATGGGCATCCAAAGTGACTGACAGCCCCCAAAAACGGTTCTGCTACATCGCATCTCGCATCTCTTTTTATCACGCAGTTTGCCGCTAGTGAGATCTCGTTCTTGTCGTTTTATTCTAAAGGGATGATAATTTTATGCTATTGACAGATCATATCGTACGTTTTGACTTTTCTCAAATGAATACGATTGCTTTACACAGATTCACACAATTGTTTTACTTTGCTTTCAAGTTTTTTGAAATTCGATTTTGTCAACTTTTGTGAATTAGAATTAATATATACTTAGACGATTTTTCCCCCTTCTGGCAATCCAACTGAATAATACAGAGCTTTGCAAGCAACAGTAACAAATCTAAACATGCATTTTCGAGTGAATTGCAGTTTAAATATTTCGAAATACGAAAACGTAGGGTCATAGAAGGAAAATGCCATGTTTTACGAAATTGATTCTTTTTGTAATAAAATGTCGACATTCCATATAATAACTCCCACATAAACCATAAGTATGCAATCTCAGCCGGAATTTATAAGGCGCTTGGGCAAGTTCCTTTAAGGAGATAACCGAAACCTTCATAAGGACCTCAGTGGTTTAGTGGCTAAGCATGCTGGGTTTCAAGGCATCCCCGATCCGAGGTCCCGGGTTCGACTCCCCAAGTCACTGTAGAAATCATAATTTTCTATATTATCTCGGGTCTGGGTGTTGAGTACCACCGTTGTTCCTGATTTCCATAACACAAGTGCATTGGCTACTTACTTTGGGATCAGAGCAATGTATATATTGGTGTCCAACATAATAATAATCAATACCATAACTTTACTATGGGGTCTTCATTTGAATCTTTTTTTGCTGACTCTCCATACACTATCGTCAATTTTGCTAGCGGATTTGTACAGGGCGTCTAAAATTTTATTTAAGATTTCGACCATGACATAATCAAAATTGTATACATTGATGGTCTCTTTCACCGCATAAAATTTGGTAACACTTTTTAAATTCACCCTATGTACCTTGTTGTAACTAAGGATTATGGTGAGCAATAAATGAATGATTTATACCGGGATGAGATTTGTAAAACACCAAATTTCCATTTACGTAAGAAGTGGAGCCACTGACCTTGACCAGCATCTGCTGGCGGAGCAGCGTGGCGTGCAGCCTGCCGCCGCAGACGGCGAGCAGCGCGCGCAGCAGCAGCCGGTAGCGCCACGCGGCCGTCGCGTAAGGATCCACCTCTGTAGGCTCGCCCGCGCTCTCTTCCAGGGTTATGCCGAGGAACTCCTCGTGCGGTGCCTGTTGGTGATAGTACATTGTGATACAAGTGTGCTAAGTTGACCATTATATACAAGGCGATATTGTGTGAGCGAAAGCGCTTGCGCCATAAGAAAGCCGCGTATATTATGGTCACAACCACACATGTTTCATACGACGTTTTTCAACACACTTGCCATTAATCCAAACTTCGTCGTTTTAGTAAAAAAGTTGGATTTACCATTTATTTAAATAAATATGTACATACTGTTATTTTTCGCATAAATACTGTTTTAGCTAAAATAAAAGTTATAACCCGACTAAATTATATCACTTCTTCTTCCTACTTACTATTTGGTACTGGGGTACAAATGTAAATTGGTCGGGTTAATAAACTAAAGGCACTAGTGCAATAATATACTGCAAAAGCACGCGTGTTTAATATCTAGGATTATGAGCCAAAAATCGGTGGAATAAAGACGTCGTTATGAGCAAGTGTGTTGAAAAGTATGTTTTTCAATTTTTAAATTGCTATAAAACAAAACCAAAACGCACTTATAAAACTTTAATAAACTCCTCACTCTTTAACGTAAAGGACTCCATTTTATGCGAACAATTTTTTTTTTAGAGTCGGTGCCCTGATAGATGGAGCTTGAAAGCGATGGATTGAATTTGATTTTGACTTTTTTTAAATTAATTTTATTTGCAAATTTTAAGTGATTACAGGAGGGATTGCACCTTTTGTCTCTGTTTGTAAATAAGCTACAATTTACCTATCATAAGTTCTGTCATTAAAATCAGTGCTAACCGTTTAGCTCCACCATCAGCTCAGCTCGACACAATGTCGACTATCACACGCAACAACAAGTTTTCATTCAGATTCTAGTAGTAGTAGAAAACCGTGCCTTTTGAATTCGAGGTGTTCCTTCAATTTCACCATTATATCAGCGCGTGACGTGATCGTGTATCAAATAAATACATTCGTTTCATTCATTCATTTAAACGTTTCTTCCGCTAACGTTAAAGTTCTGTTTATGATTTTGGAAATTATTGTAGGTTTTGAACGTGAAACAGAACGGAAGGAGGAGATGAAAATCGAGAAAGTGAGAAGTGAATAAAGAATGCATAAGTTGATGTTACGATTGTCATGTGAGGAGTGTGAGGGCCTGAAGATGGATGCAAGACCGTAAATACTTGAGTATTTTAATGATGACGCTAAATAAGCCAAAGAATTCAATTTTAACCAATGCTTTGTTTTGTATCCAAACCCACCATTGAAGTCCCTCAATGTCCAACCTACATTAATAACAACATGATTCGGTTTTCTTATCTTTTGGACACTTAACTTGATAATCGTGGAAAAAGCTTTTTTAGTCAGTAGATAAAAGTATTGATTTTATCTATACTATAATATTATAAAGCTGAAGAGTTTGTTTGTTTGTTTGTTTAAACGCGCTAATCTCAAAAACTACTGGCCCGATTTGAAAAATTATTTTTACGTTGGATAGTCCATTTATCGAGGAAGGCTTTAGGCTATATAACATAAAGATACGACTCATAAGACCACAGCAGAAATGAAAACGGGAGAAAGATATTCCTTTTGAGAGCTTTCGCTGCGTACGCTGCGGAAACCGCTAAAGTTACACAAAAATCATGTATGACAAGATTGTTCAACATTAAGAGTTCTATAATAAAGTCCGCGACAGCATAAGTCTATCTTTTATGGTTGACTTACTACAACCTTTTTTTATGTTAATAAATTTGTAAAAAAAAATGCATCATTTTTAGAGGTGTATTATACACACAGGTATTTATTCTTATCAAAATAAATACATTCATCATCACGAGCATTTCATTTAGAACAAAGTTGCCCTTTATATCATTTGATTCCAATAAATATCTTAGGAGCTATCACAGTTTTAACATAACTCCGCGCCAAAATAATGTTCGCAGCTTAAGTACAACGTGCGCTTGCGCTAATTATATTATAAAGCTGAAGAGTTTGTTGGTTTGAACGCGCTTATCTCAGGAACTGCTGAACCGATTTGAAAAAATATTTCTGTGTTAGATAGCTTATTTATTGAGAAAGGCTTTAGGATATAAAACATCACGCTGCGACAGGAGGGGAGGGAGCAAACTCAAAACGCGCGGACGAAGTCGCGGGGGACCGCTAGTATTTCGCTATAAATGTAAAACAATTTTATGATTTATGCTATTTTCATTGTAATCAGTCAGTACATACCTGCGCCACATTAGGTAGGCTATGAACTAAAAGCCAGAACAGCTTGTGAGCAACTGCAGGGGCAGACAAGGCGCGTGATAGTAGAAGTTCTGAAACAAACAATCATTATAAGAATAGGATTCCCTTTTGTTAAAATAAGAAGTCTAAAAGTACATACTTTTCTTTTATTAGAATAAGAAATCTACAAGTAAGAACATCATTTTATTGGAGTCAGTTAAAAATTGCACATACCTGACAAATAACAACACTCATAGGTCTCGTGGCAAATGAGTTGAAGCAATATGCACAAAGGTTGTCGTGTTTATTCATACGGCATAACAAACCTGCTAAGAGGCTGTTCCCGTAGGTCTGATAATGAAGCACCTTTACTCTTGTGTTACCAAAGTTAACTGCTTCGTTAGTGTAGCGTCTAACTCGCTGGTTGCTACCCAAGAGGTCCCGAGTTCGAATACCGGGTCGGACCGAAATTTGTTTCTGGGTTTTTCTGTCTTGAAAACACTCAAAAACAGCTCGGAGTCAAGAAGTTGGTGG
Source organism: Pyrausta purpuralis (assembly GCA_963924145.1). Classification (NCBI taxonomy): domain Eukaryota; kingdom Metazoa; phylum Arthropoda; class Insecta; order Lepidoptera; family Crambidae; genus Pyrausta; species Pyrausta purpuralis. Next base: position 18,661,021 of record OZ001645.1, on the reverse strand, counting down.
TGATGACACGCCCGTGTCGGAAAACACATTAAGCCATTGGTACTGCGCCTGTTCTCTCGCCGGATATGTCGAAGCCGTCTCACCGAATCAATGAGAGTGAAGAAACAGATGCACTTCTGTATTGTGCACAAATCTGGGCACTATAATTATCTCCAGCGTACCCTCTCAACAGAGATAGGAGAGGGCCCTCTATTGAGTGGGGCCGCCATAGCCGTAAGCCGGAAGGAGAATATTACTAAACCATTAGATAGCGAAGCGTCATCAATTTCCAAGTTGAATTTATTCTGTAAAAAATAACTACAGCCCATTGTTGCATAAACAGACGGGTAGATGGCGCTAAGCGTCATGCATCCATAACCATAAGAGATCACAAATTTTGCAAGGTCGGACTTACAGCACGGTAGCTCAATTGGTAGAGCGTTTGGCGCGGTTAGCCAGAAAGTTGCTGGTTCCAGGCCCTCCCGTGCGCAAATTTTTGGTTTCTTATTTCATCTTTATGAATATTACTAAGGTTTTAGATGGTTTAGTACATACCTGCTAAGGGACTGCATTCGTAGGTCTCGTGCCGAAGCGCTTGTGTGAGTTGAGGCAGTACCCGGCAGAGGTCATCGTCTGACATATCGTTTAGTAATCGAGCTGCCGTCTGCCGAACCGCTGCGTCGGGGAAACTATGGAAAAAATAAGTGATTTTAACATTCAACGACATACTAAAATTTAATCTTTTAACTTTTCAAAATGTCTACTCTATCCGTTTTATAATGCTAAACGGTAAAAAAAAGTACACTAAACCGATCCCACTTGATACTTTTACATTACATCAGCTATACTTAACCTGCGGCCCGCGTAGCCTTTTTGAGTGGCTCGGCAGCCTGACCCAAGACTCCATGTGGAACTTGTCAGGATTCTTGACATGAGGGATAATGGGAAAAATTTATTATGGGTGTATTTTCTCGCTAGCTATGCACGCGTTCACTATAGTACATATTTGCTACTGTCTAGCAAAATATCAACCATTTTTTTCGCGCTATGAACCTACGAAGTCAGAGGGAGGAAGGGGGATGGGGGGATTTCATCTTCAGCCTGGGTATCATACCTAAAGGTATCTGCTGCCCTTATGAAAAAAAGGTGAATACTGCTGCATAAGATGCATGACCGCTATTCGTAAAACTTTTTGCTTGTTAACAGAAAACACGTACATTTGATATAGTGACGTCCAAAAATTTTTTTGTGGATTCTTACCTGGACATCCAAGGCTATCCAAATATATTTATGACATCCAAATATTTATAGTTTTCGAGACTTTATTGAAAAAAAAAAATTTAACGCATAGGTTTAGCTAACTCATAATTTTATCTAAGTAAATTTAATTTATAAGGATCATACTGCAATAAAAAAAACGATACAACACAGTGGAGGAACTACGTGTTTGAAAATTCTCAAAATTGGCGAAAAAAAAAGCTCGAGAACTACGAAAATTAAGCTAACATACATTAAGGTTATGCTTCAAAAAAAAATTTGGACGTCACTGTTTGGGTCACCTTGTATAACTTTGTCAAAACGCACTCACCAGGGCAGCAGCAGATGCATGGAGTTGAGCGGAGAAGGCTTCTGCCACAGCTCGAGCAGCGAGACGAGGTGAGCGCGATGCTCGCCGTACCAGTTGGTCGCCGCGAGCAGTACCAGCGGCAGAGCGCCCGGCAACTCCACGAGGTATTGCCGCTTCTCCCACATTATCTGGGAGGAAAGCATTGCATACAGTCAGAAGACCGTTTCTTAACCCTGCTGCCGCCTAGGTACCTACCGGGCGCGATGACGTAAACCCCACGCCACTTGAGACACCCCTTATATTTTTGCTGCGCTCGGCGCTTATCGATTTGTTATTGTTCGTGAGGCCAGATGTTTACACTAACGAGACGGTGTGGGTTACGTTTCTGAGAGGCTATTGATACAAAGTAACTACTTACAGTGTTATCGGAGTTTTATGATGTTTACATTATTTCTTATCGGGCAACAAAAACAACAATAAAATTTCCGAATTGCATTTTGCAGTTTGCGGGTTATTTATGAATACACTTTCAATGTACACACTAAACTGCACTGAAATACGATTGTTATAACTTGGACAAAAGATATTATGGCAAATAACTTATTCTTTTTCACACAAAACACACTAAAAGACGGTTTTTTTAACCAGAAATTATGAGCACGTAACCGCCATACAGAAATGTCAAATTTTTTCCTCATCTTTTTTCTTTTAAAGTCTATTTGTCCTTGGTATTAATGAACGGAGAATCTATCATTCATTCTACATAAAAAGACTCAGGCCAACAAGAATTGTAACACTTTAATAACTAGTATTTACCGAGTAACAAAAGTTAAAGTAACAATAGGATGTCTGAAATAGATTATTGTTATTTATTTTGCAAAACCATATTTTTTATCGAAGAATTTCATGCTTGAGGCTTCTTTCTAGCAGCAGTGGATTGCATAAGTCTGGCGGCAACTATGATGAAGATCAATCATTCAGATTTCAATTACGAAAATAACTATCAGTATGACTGCTACTTTTAGCAGCGATGCAGTCGCGATGCTAACGCGCGTTGGTATCGATACAGTCGCATAATCTCAACATTTACACACTGTTTACTTTTAGCATCGATACAGTCGCGATGCAGAAGCTGGAAATTGACAAATTATGTACTGAATTTTGGCGACTGCATCGATACTAAATTAAATCGGTTCATTGCGTAATTCGCGATGCTGAAGCGCGTATTCAAAACGCACGACTGCATCGATGCTAAAAGTCGCAGTGTGTAACGAGTCAGACGGAAACTATTTATCAGTAACATATAATATCGCTGGTTTCAAAGACTTCAGCTCAAAATACAATGTGATCTCACCTCTCTACCCTCAGTGGGCATCCTCTGATACGCGCCTTGCTCGATGAGGTGAAGCAGCTGCGACTGCGTGTGCCCGTCCAGGGAGTCGAACGCGGGCAGCTCGGAGGGCGTCAGCGACCGGCTCTCAACCGCCGACCATTTGACGCCGTTGTGCATGCGTGGGATCTCTGTAAGGTAATAAAAAGAAACAGAAGATAAAGTCCGTTTTTCTTTGGCAATCGAATAAAGTAAACAATCTTTTTATTACTTTTAAAATTATATCAGTGAATAAAATTGACTAACTATTCGATTTAAAAAGATATCAGAGTGAAACGACGATACATCTTTGTAGTCGATGATTTTTGATGACTTCGGAAAAAAGGAATGTCAAGATTGTTTACAATATTTGACAAGCGAAAAGGAACGGACTTTAGTAACGATTTGGTGGTACTGCATAATGTTTATAATGGGAAGTTTGGAAGATCACTGCATGCATTTAACTTACGACTTTTTTAATAAACGCACAAATTGTGTGGAAGACACCTGGTTTAATATCTTTTAGGAACATGATTAGAAAGGTATAACTGATTATTGCAATGGAATCTGTCTGTCAGTTTACAAATAAAAATACTTAGAGATGAGCGGCTCTAGCTACAAAAAGAAGCTCTATACTCTGGTTTTTAATTAGATAGATCAGAATGACAGCTCCAATTGCACTTTTTATTTTTAATGTTGCAAGCGTAGCGCAATAATGGTGTGACAATTCGATTGTTTGCGATTAATTGAACTTGTGATATGAGTTTTCAATATTCTGGATTTTACTTATTAGGATGAATAATACATGTAAAACGTTTCAAAGAGCTACAAAGAAACATTTAAAATAAAAAAAATGTTCTAATGAGTAAAAATTATAGTCCATTTCTTTGCGATAGCAATATTATTGTATTAATTATATTGTAAATAATTAATAATTGATTATAATGATATTTTTAAGACACATGATTTTAAAACAGATCATGTTTTAAATTATTTATATATTTTCTTTACAATTCATGCTATAATTATTTATACGCAATATAAATTCAAAACACAACTTTTTAATGATTAATAATCACATAAAAACCACGATTAATTAAATTGAACTTTTCAATTATTTAGGGACATCACTATTTTTAAAATACGAAAAAGTGGTCACCCACCAAATGTCATTTTGGTCTATCTCATTAAAAATCAGTATATATTAAGTAAAGTATAAGTATACATTTTCAACTTTTTATATATTTATAACTATTACCTGTCTACCAGTATTTTTGTTTTCGTAATCACAACTATACTTTTCTTTATATAATCGTTTTTATCGCGCGACATGTCGCGCGATTTTTATCATGCACACATTATAGTCATGTTTTTCCACATCATAGTCTGACAGCGCGGACAGTTGAGTGGTTATAGCGGTAAGGTGGCTGTTAAGTGAACTTTTTTTCATCGATTAGCAATTGCATAATTTAGTGCACCTTGGATTGTGTTCGATTTGTGCGTTCGATTTCTTTAAGTTATTACTATTTTGTGATTACCAATAAGTGGTTTAAATATTGTATATTGTGTAGCTCACTGTTCACTTGTAAACCCTGGTTAACCTTATAAATAAAAATAAATAAAAAATAAGTGTCAGTATAATAGTATTGTGAGTCTGACCGATGTTGACAGCTGGGTAAGGCGCGGGCGGTGCGTTCATGAGGTGCGGCGCGGGCCCGATGCGGCGGTCGCAGTGCGGCGGCCACAGCGGCAGCACGTACGAGCCCGACGCTAACATACTGCAAGACAACAAAATACCTATGAACATTGCTTCAATATCCAACAAATAAACACAGTTTTGCTAGCAGTACTGATGGACATAGCTGGGCATTAACTCGTTAATCCGTTAATCGTTAATTAACGAAGTTAACATTTTGATTAACGGATTAACTTTTAAGTTAACTTTTACAAATGTTAACGGACTCATTAACTTTCGTTAATATGCAGAAGTCCGTTAATCGTTAATCCAATGCCTACTATTTACCGCACGGCAAAACCGCGGCGCGGCGCGAAAAACAGGTTCAGACAAGTATGAAACGGATGCTGCATTCCTCGGGGATACAATACCGCCATACCCTCAAGCGCTGCAGTTGAACATCTGTATACCACGGGTAAAGACATTTTAACACCAAAACGAGCCTCGCTTTGGTGTTAAAATGTAAAACGCTCAATGTTTATGAAGGGGAATATGCACCTTATGCCCAACGATTAAATTACACATTTGAATTGAACAAAGTATTTTATTTTGTTCCTAGCCTGTTCACTTTTAGAACCTAAATAAACAGGTTTTATAATTTCACTAACGCAACGATATAAAAATGCAATTTTACATATATTACACATTAACGATTAACTTTAACTTGCGTTAATTCTTCCGAAATGTAAAGCTTTAACGTTTAACGAAGCTAACTTTTTTTGTAACGGATTAATGATTAACGAAGTTAACTATTTAATTAATGGTGCCCAGCTATGCTGATGGACGACCTTGTTAAGATCGCGGGATCACACTGGAAGCAGACCGCTTGTGATCAGTGGCTGTGGAAAGCCGTGGAGCAGGCTTATGTTCAGCAGTGGACGTCCATTGGTTGATAATAATGCTAGCATTTATCCGTCGTTAATTAGGTGGGGTTAAGTAAGCGTTGCTTTAGTCTGTCAACAACAAGCTTTGTTAAGTGAATGAATATAAATATAATGCCCGTATAACCGTCTAGGTTAGAAGACAGGAATTTTCTTTCTTATGTTACGATTATCAGACAACGATTATGATTATGAAGGGGGCATCTCCAATTAACACTTAAATACATATGAGCACCCATGACTTCGGTAAAAATGTTTGTGCTCAATGCTCATTACATAAACATTTGCCCTTGCGGAATTCAAGCACGCGACCGCAGGCATAGTAGTCAGAAGCGCTAACCACTACACTAAACGCGTCTTCGTGTAGTGAATACATGGTGTATTAGATACTTAATAGAAAGCTATAGCTGTCTACTTTAGTGTATTTCCAGACTCAGCTTAATTTTATTTCTGCCAAAAGGCGCAGGTTAATCACGAAATTTATAGACGTCTTTCAGATCGCATCTAGCCGCTACTACTCAGCAAAGGAGTCCTCTGCATTAAAAATCAGTCGAGATTACATCACACAGTTCCGTCACTTACCCGTCATAATCAAAGAGTTGTGTAGCAGATCAGCAGTCAGCTGTGTCACCACCGCTTTGCTATTATCGGCTGTCGGCTGCCGATTCACTGGCCATATACCTTTAACGTTAGCCGTTAGTACATCTAGTTTCCATATCTGTCACTCACCCATCATAATCGAACAGTTGTATAGCAGACCAGCCCAGCTCCTCCTGGTCATACAAGACATGTTCTTCGGTGTCGCCGCCGTTCTGCTGACTGTTATCGGCCGTCGGCTGCTGATCCTCGGGCCGTCTCGTGCGTCCGTACAGAGAAATCACTAGTCGCGCTTCTCGCGGTAGGTTGTTTAGTGGCATGTCTGCTAGATTTAACCTACAATCACAAAAGACAGATAGTAACAGAAGTCAATCTACATACAATGCACGCTCGACCAAAGCACACATAGACACCGTTCACGTACACGAGATTTCAGAACACATCAGGACAGTGCAAGCGCTAGTGCCGCTTGTTTCAGACACGCGTCCGTGAACTTTTAAGTTGGAAATAAGCAAGTTTTATGTTATAGTTTCTTATTTTGAATCTGTATAAACGAAGTACTAGTATTTTGTAAGGTACGATTTTAAATGTAATCATGCCATAAAATATTACGTAGGGTGAAAACATTTTTTGTACTTATGTAGATATCGTGTATTGTTTGTGTAATTAGATAGATTTAGACAAAGTTTAGGGCAAAATAAAAGATGTCAATAAAGTTGATCGTTTAGAAAATATAATGGATAATTTGGCAGTACAAATGTAAAAGGAGACGGTAACTGCTGGGCCCTAAACGTAACTAGTTGATTCATGGTTTAAAAAAATGGGCATATTTTTCCATCCTAAAATACCAAAATTCAGCCTATTTCTCTTTATGGAAACTGAGCATTATGAAAAACAAGAATTCACTACATTATCGATTAAATGAAATATCGATTTGAGTCAATGTGATTACACAATTTAAAAAAAGAATCACTCTTGCTCTATTCGTGGCGATAAACCCAAAAAAAATACGTTACAATAACTATTTTAGCTCATAAAATAAAACTCTCTATGAATCACTCGTTTAGTTTGTATTTTTCGTCTTGTGCGTGTATGCTTTGCACTTTTGAGTGTTTTTTCGTCGACCACTGCTTTGTTTTACGGATTCTGACCCTGCCTAACGTGCTGTCGTCTATTTTGTGGTCTAATTGTAACTGCTGACGTTAAAATATCCTTTGCAGTTCGGAAATCAGCTGTTTGTTACATAACCTCACTTTAACTAAACCCCAAATTATTGGGCTCTCAGATTGTCAAAAAACATAGAATTTTCAGTGTAGGTCTACTAAGTATTAAGCTATTAATTGACACCATTTTCAGCTTATTACATCAGGGCCCAAATTTGTATGTAATGGTTTCCATCTCCTTTTATGATTTTGCTGTGAAAATTTCTTGGTTTAACAAAATAAATACTAGATGCGAGTTTGACAACAACGATAGTTCTTTTGTGTATAAGCCAAGGTTGACATCCCTAGCGTCCCTCGCAAAAGTGTGTGTCAAAAGTGAAGTACATGCATGAGTTTAACTTCTGTTAAATTATTTTATATTCTGTCTATATTATGTTCTACAATGTGAGAAAGTAAAGATGAATTTAGATATCAGTTATTGGTCCAATAAATGTTCTTGCATTACATAATTTATTACTTTTTTACATTACTTTTACTATTTTTACATGACTTAATTGGTTACAGCATCTTCTTCTGTAACCAATTAAAAAATGCATCAATAAATCACACCTCTCAGCTACGTTTGTAACTACTGTCAGGTACAAAAATGCGTTCAACGAAAAGGTATATTGTTCGAGATCGGCACGAGATCGGCACGGATCCGGCACGATCGGAACGTGGAGGGCAAAGACATAAGGGAAATTTTTGTTGTCCGTCAAGACTCACCTATTATTCGCCAATAGCTGTTTTCAGGGTTGCAGGTGATCACCGAGGACACAGGCACAGTCACAAAGGTCTTCAGGTAAGTTCTTGGGTAAAACACACGCGAAAATTGAGTCCTGGTAGGTCAGTTAGTGTCAAGGGAACAACGTCTCGCGAGCAACTACTTTACGGGGTTCTCAAGACAAACAAAAAATAGGTAAGTATTCAAAATGATGTGCGTAGGAGCGCGCGCCGTAAGACTAGGATGGCAACACATGAATCGATCAAATTATTGTAGTAAACATATCGCCCGCCCTAAACACGTTAAGTGTTTACGAGAAGAAAAGGAAGGGTAAAAGGAAAGGTTATTTACTTAATTGGAAGACGAACCAGCTTCGTCACAGATCTCTTAACTCTCTCCCACAGGTATCCTGTGGGAATTTTCACATCAACGACGCGAATAATATTGTCTTTTCCAGGGTATAAATGGGCAATGCGACCACGGCGCCATTGCAAAGGTGGGAGATTGTCGTCTTTTATCAAAACTAGTTCGCCAACTTGGGGAGGATCACAAGGAGTTGTCCACTTATTCCTCGCCTGTAAGGTATTTAAGTACTCTAAATGCCAACGAGACCAAAAGTGCTGCGTGACTTGTTGGATCAGTTGAAACCGTGTAAGGCGATGTAGCTTAACATTCTCATAAGGGTATTCAGGTAAAGCGGTTAAAGGCTGACCAATCAAAAAATGTCCGGGCGTCAATACTTCGACATCATTAGGGTCCGGAGAAAGTGTAATAAAATAAAAAATATAAGGACTAGAGCGAAGGCCATACGTATTAGTGTTAAGCTCGTATGTGAGGAGAGGATGAGAAGGGTCCTCACGCCAGAGTACTAGTTGGTACCTTCTGTCCTTAGGGTGTACCCAGGTCATGCGGAACATCATACGAATGTCTGCGACAAACACTACTTCGTGCATGCGGAAATTGGTAAGGATATGGGAGATATCTCGCTGAAGTTTAGGGCCAGTGTGTAAACATTGATTTAAGGACACTTTATTGGATGTCGGGCTACTCCCATCGAAAACAACTCGTATTTTACCACCAACGCTTTTAAAAACTCCATGGTGGGGAATGAAATAATGTTCACGGGTGTGATCATATGACGAAAGGGACATGTGGTTCAACTCAATATATTCACGCATAAAGGATATGTATTTTTTACGAAAGTCAGGGTTACCTTGCAAACGCCTTTCAAGGCTACCAAATCGCTTAACGGCATTGGCCTTAGAATCACCGAGGGGTGGACGATCTTGTAAAAAAGGGAGCCTAACCATAAAACGTCCATCATTTTCACGAGTGGTGGTTGCTTTAAAGAATGTCTCACATTCTAAGTCCAACGGGTTTGAATTAGACAGCTGGGGGGCCTCTTCAATCTTCCAGGACCTTTCCACTATTTGGGACAATGAGACTCCAGTCATAGGAGGTTCCAATTCGGATAGACATCCAGGAACAGGGCCTGACAAGACAAACCCAAAGATTGTCAATATGGCAGTTAGGCCATCAGGTAAAACATACAACTCAGGTTTCAACAGGCGGCCAATGATATCGGCCCCAAGTAGTACACTTATTGTACCAGGTTTATGGAACAAGGGGTCAGCAAGTGGCAGATGCTTAGTACGGATAACAACACTTTTAGGTACATCTACATCCGGGAGGGACCCAGCAATCACGTCGACTACTATGGCGGTAGTCGATATCACAGGTAGGTTAGAATTGACAGGCTTAAACGAAAGGGATACAGTTCCATGAGAATGGACTGACTGTATATTACCTATTCCACGAACGGGCACATGTGAAGGAGTGATAGGTAAGTTCATTTGGTCTGTAACAAACACTGTGGTGAGGAGGCAGCCTTGGGCGCCGGTATCTAATAAGGCACGGGCTTCCGCGTAATACCCAGACGAAGTTTTAACGTGAATTAGGGCCGTAGGTAAAAGAACGAGAGAATTACGTGAAACTGAAGTTAGGGTAGGTACAGATGGAGGGCTGTCTAGTCAGAATCGTGAAGAGTCGTTTGGTTTCGAATAGAAGGCACGTTCATCCTGAGTTCTTGGAGGAGGGGTGTGATAAACACGATCACTATTAGGTTCAGGTGAAAATCGCCCGCCCGAACGCGGGGGTGAAGCTCTGTGGGAATTGCGAGTTGGGGGGCTGTTATAGGCTCGAGTGCGTGAGAAAGTACGTTCCTTCAGGTCTCGCGGCGGGGACGTCCTCGGCGAGTTTGAAGGTAAGGCTGTGACGTCACGGTAGGAGCGTTCACGCTGATATTTCACGGGGGCGTCATCGGCATAACACAGCAACGTATGATGACTAGAACGACGGCAGGTATTACAGCGGTAGTCTCGCTTGCATTGAGAGATGGAGTGTTTATCTAGGCATCGATAACACAAACGGGCGTCTTTAACTACATTAACACGTTGACGTGTAGGGAGGCGAACAAACTCGGGGCATTCACGCACGTAATGCGACGTACTATTACAAACGTGACACTTCGGTGTAGGTGCAAACGTAACGAATGTCCTCGTAGGAGGTGGAGACCGCGCGTTAGACTTCGGGAATCGAGTAGAACTCGTACCAAGTGAGGCAGTAGTATCGACAACCAAAGCACTGCCTACATTGTCGTGATGCCTGCATTCATCCTCTAAGAAGGTGATAGGTTGATCAAAAGTTGGAAGTTTATTAGGGTCATCACCAAAACGACGCTCAAAACGGGATTTCAATTCAGAAGGCAACTTCGCAAGGCATAGGTGTACCAGTAAATATGACCAATGGTTAACAGGCAGGTCTAATCGTTCTAAACAACGGTAAGTTGAAAGAAGAGGGTTAAGAAACGATACGCGTAAGCCGGACAGCTTTGGTGAAATATTAGGTAGCATCATTATCTGCGCGATATGCGTATCTGCCAGGACACGAAGGTTGTGATACCTACGCTTGAGAAGGTCACGGGCCACAGTATAATTGCCCGCTTCAATCTTAAGATGCTGAATCAACCTACGGGGCTCATCAGACAAGGCACCAACTAAGTAATGAAGCTTTAAGGTTGGGGTCAAAGTCGGCTGATTGTCGACCACACTATCGAACTGGTCTATAAAGCTAATCCATCCGTCGGGACGGCCGTCAAACCTAGGTATAGGTAGGTCAGGTAATTTACTAGCAGGGGTGTCAATAATCATGGATTTATTATCCTTCAAGGGCGTACTAGTTCGGGGAGACTCAAACTGGTGAGGTTTTATCTCCTCCAACCTGATTTTAAGGTCATCCACTTTGTCCCTCACAACGCGCATCTCATTTTTAATTAGGACATATTCTTGTTCATAAATAGCGGGGTCAAGGTTTCCTAACAACTTAGAACAGGCAGCCCTAAACTTATCACACATAAGTGGGAGGTCAGAAAGACGCGCACGCATGCGATTAACTGAAAAGGTCTCAAGGACGCGATGGGAATCATCAACCCAATCACTAACATAACGGATTTCACCTAAAGCCTCATGGTATTCAGCTAAGTCCGTGTAAAGTAAGGCCCTTACGGTCTCGTTACTCGCTTCAGAATCAGGCATGTTTTAAGTAGGTAGGTGCTCAGACTATGATCAATGGGACAAGTTTACTAAATCAATACGTAAGAATCTTAAAACGCAGAGGAATGCAGGACGGCTCATAAAATGTGTACTAAATAAGATAGGTAAGGAATAATCGTAACTCGTAAACAACTCGCATACACACACACGTGGCGGCAGGACCGGCGAACGTTATCAATAGCACAACAATAGGCAGGAATGCAAGTTATTAAAATGCGCTCACGCACCCCGTAACACAATTAATTATTTATAATAAATTATGAATTTGGTTATTTAAAAGAACTAAGGTGGCTACCGCGTGCAAAAGGGAAATTCAAATATCAGAAAAACTATATGAAAAAATGAGACGTTGTATGTAAAAGGGTGGAAGCTAATAATTACGTTATTTTAAGATGAATAATTATGCAAAGGTCCAAAATAAACTACGCTCTGCTACCAAAAATGTTCGAGATCGGCAGTGGATTCAACGTGGAGGGCAAAGACATAAGGGAAATTTTTGTTGTCCGTCAAGACTCACCTATTATTCGCCAATAGCTGTTTTCAGGGTTGCAGGTGATCACCGAGGACACAGGCACAGTCACAAAGGTCTTCAGGTAAGTTCTTGGGTAAAACACACGCGAAAATTGAGTCCTGGTAGGTCAGTTAGTGTCAAGGGAACAACGTCTCGCGAGCAACTACTTTACGGGGTTCTCAAGACAAACAAAAATAGGTAAGTATTCAAAATGATGTGCGTAGGAGCGCGCGCCGTAAGACTAGGATGGCAACACATGAATCGATCAAATTATTGTAGTAAACATATATAAAAGAAGAAAGAAAATTATAAGAAATATGAGTCCGAAAACAAAATATTTAAAGATTATACACAAAAATCTTGTAATGTTGTCTGTGTTGGGTGTCTATAATTACCCGGTTTTCGTAATAATAGACCATATCATACATGCCACACCCTTCCCGGTTCCAAACTCACTCGCGTTAGTCCGTTTCGTGTCAATGCAGTTCATTATTGCACATTTTTCTTACCGCGTATTAACTGTGACCGGTTCATTCTAACTATAAACACTTTCTTAACAACACTATCTTTCAATAAATCGGTTTGAAAAGATGACAGGACTCTAATCTGGTGCAGCACAAGATAGATACAGAAAGTACTGCCTGAAGACCAAAGACACGGCATTAGAAACTTGACTCGTGTATAAACATGAAACATGGCTACTGCAGCCTAATATACCGTTACTGGGTACTATTGATACAAACTTTGCATACACCGGCAACACGGCTGTGGGTCTGTCGACGGGAGTGCTACGGGGCCGCCCGTATGGGGGTGTTGCTTTACTATGGCGAAAGGATCGGTTTCCGTGTGTTTCTATTATACAGTGTAAAAATGTTCGTCTCATAGATATTAGGACTGATATAAACAACAGTTCTATGATAGTTTATCAATAACCTGATCACTCACCAAGTATCAAAAATGATTCTCGGATAGAATCCCGCGCACTCGATCTTCGAGGACTGCGTCAGGTGGATCGCTTTAAGCGGTCTGGTCCCGTGGTACACCTGCGCGTGGTACACGTACTCGTCGTGCGCCCAGCACGGCGGCAGACAGTGCACCGCTTCGATGCAGAACAGGAGCGACGTGTCTGTCATTGTGTGGACTGGGACCGCCTCTGGGAAGGTTCATGGTGTGTTTGTGATATATGTGTAGTTTTCTCGTTCTTACCCTAGTTAGAACAAATTGTACTACATGTTTCGCGTACTTTTTAGGGTTCCGTAGCCGAATGGCAAAAAACGGAACCCTTACAGTTTCGTCAAGTTTGTCTGTCTGTCTGTCTGTCCGTCCGTCCGTATGTCACAGACATTTTATTCTGTAACTATGCTTATAGAAGCATCACACTGTTGAAATTGGGTAGTAGTATGTATCTTGTTAACCGCTTTACGATTCTCATACAAAAAATAAAAAATAATGACGTTTAAGGGGGGTCCTATACATGAAACTAAAACCAAAAAATATTTTTGTCAAACCTATACGTGTGGGGTGTCTATGGATAGGTCTGTTTAAATGACATAGAGGTTCCTATAACCATTTTCTTTTAAAGTCTAACGTTTCATAGCTAGACGCTTCCAAAGTGGTAAAATGGGCGTCCCCCCCATCTAACTTCTAAACTAAGCGAGTGTAAGTTTCTCCAAAAATATATAATGTAAATTTTAACAAATACTTTCAACGAAAATTGGTTCGGACGGGATCAAACGAGAAGTTTATGAGGTATAGCACATTTTCAACAACCGCAAACATAACTTTTTTACTTCATACAAACTCTATGAAAAACAAAGTTTTATTTGCTGTCAACCAAATATTGTGGTATTGTATAATTTGGAATAAGTGGAAGTAAGTGGACTCCCTAATTCAGTTAAAGTTGGCACGGAACCCTTAGTGCGCGAGTCCGACTCGCACTTGGCCGGTTTTTTGGTTTTGGAAATAGTTTTCATTGCATTCCAGAGTTCATTCTATCAGACAGCGATTATGTTTAGATACCCAACAGATGCTTCAAGGTGCCATGTACCGAATTGTGTACGAATGTGTATTTTAATGATGCAATGGGCATAGCACATGCATATTCTACGAACTCTCTACTTGACATTTTTAAATATAGTTCTTTCATATTATTAGCCCTCATAATGCGCCTCGTAGCCGAACGCTTTGCAGATAAATTATTACTTATCATGATGCAATGAGCAAGACACGTACATACCTGCGTACTCACGGGGCAAATTATGCAATAGATCTACGCACCAGTCATAAGGAAGACTAATAATCTCGCTCTTGTAGATATAACACCAATAGGCCCCGCAATGCGTCTCAAAACCTTTATTCTTTAGTAAACTCCATTCAGAATCGTAAGTCTATAAATTTAAACAAACATGGCGTCTTGAATACCAAAGACAAAATCTAGTGCTGGGAAAAAGTAGAGAAATTTAGTCAATTGAACTAATGTATAATATAAAATGATATGATTTCACTTATCTTATCACCTAACCTAACCTAAAAGATTTTGAAGAAAAGAAGTTACTGACTTAAATAATTATAATTATCTGTCTTACCTAAAAATTGAACGTAGGTAGTTTTGCAGTGATTTTTCGTCATGAAGACGATTTTAAGGTTTAATGTCGGTAAATGTCTCACGTTTAGAAACAAAATTAAGGTCACATACGCGCGAGTGAGCGAGTAGGAATGAGTATGCTCTATCTATGCGGTCAAATTGACTAACGACGCTCAGTAGGTAATAATTGATTTTTATTCTCATAATCGTAAAGTCGAGATCTTTTTGTAATAAGTTCGTAGCAGGTCGGTACGAAAATCGCATTATTTGCGTACAGTGAAATTCGACAATAAGCTTCAATATTATACTATTGTACCAAGCTGAGCTGTCGACAGTATCGATATTATCGATAGGCCTAACAAAAGCTTGGCAACGCTACTCTGTAGTGAACCTTATGTCCCTAATAACAAGATGCAATGAGCAAGACACATGCACACTTGCGCACTCACTGAACGAATTATGCAATAGATACCACGCACTAGTCATTTGGAAGTCTAGCAATCTCGCTCCCGTGTAAATCGCCAGTAGGTCCCGCTTAGCACATCTTAGCATAATCACTCCGTGGGACAACCTTATATCAAGATACAATGAGCAAGACACATGCATACCTGAGGTGGAATTGTGTAAAGCAATCGCATTCATTTGACAGTTCAAAACGTACGATATGATCTGTCGAACCCTTTGTTCTTTGCCATTTGACAGAGCATACCGTACGTTTTGAACTGTCAAATGAATACGATTGCTTTACACAATCGCACCCCTGCGTACTCACTGGACGAGTTATGTAATAGATATTTCGCATCAGTCATCTTAAAGTCCAGCAGTCGCGCTCTCATATATAATCCTATTAGGCTCCACTCTGCGTCTCTTAGCGTATACTCTGTAGTTGCGGTGCCGCTCGGTAGTCCATTCGATAGGACTACCGATAGTATTCCCGTAAGGCCCAATACTATAGATAAGATCGAAGCTCAACATCGAATCCACTATCGATACTATGCTGCTGACTAATACATTAATAATCAACACTGTTGATAGTTTTGTCCTATCGATAATGACTTTTAGAGCGCAAAGACATCAATTGCTGTAAAAATAGTCAGAGATACGATACTATCGACAATCATGTCCATTATGTAGTTTAATACTATAGATACTACTATAACTGTGAGCTATTGACACAATGAATAGTATCGATAGGCCTAACAATAGCTCGGCAAAACTACTCTGTAGTGAACCTTAAGTACATAATTTCAAGATGCAATGAGCAAGACACATGCATACCTGCGTACTCACTAGACGAGTTACGTAACAAATACTGGGCGTCAGTCATCTGGAAGTCTAACAGTCTCGCTCTTGCATATTAAGCCAGTAGGCTCCGCAGAGCGAACCTAATCTTAATTGCTCCGTGGGACAACCTTAACTACCTTATATCAAGATGCAATGAGCAAGACACATGCATACCTGCGTACTCACTGGACGAGTTATGTAACAAATACTGGGCGTCAGTCATCTGGAAGTCTAACAGTCTCGCTCTCGTGTATAAAGCCAGGAGGCCTCGCACTGCGTCACGTAACCGGGCACTTTGTAACGAGACGTTTTCTCTGGCGGTCGCCGCACGGAGAGATACAGCACAGTAGGGCCCGCTGTCCGATTGGATTTCAGGAGTTACTGAGTTGTTGTTGCCCTGTAATCAGAGTCAAAGGTTAGGATATGTCAAAGATTAGGATAAAAGTGATGTACGAAAGGTGTGCCGTAATAAATCGAGAAGAATATAACTTAATTGTAGGACTTGACTAGTGTTATATTCATCGTCATCTGATTATGTAAAATAATGCGTTGTCGAAGATGCGCATTGTCTAAAGGCTATCATTTACTTTTTTTTTTTGCTAAACCCAGTAGGCCTAGCCTTGAAGTATGCACGCCTCCGTATCATTTATGTATACATGGTTTCCCACATCTTTTGAACTAAAAAGGCAACTTTTATTACTTTTAAAAACAAATAAGTACGGACAACAGCACGTCAAGGTAAACACTGCGGTATCTTATGCAGTTGTAATAAGGGTTAATTTGCAACAAATGTGGGTAACGAGATGTGCTGTCGACTGTTCATTAAAATTCGTAACAACAACCTTAAATATGATGAAAAAGACGTTTAAAATTTATCGATTGCGGCGATAAACGATAAAGAGGCGCGCATCGTAGGCCCGCTGAAGCGACCATTGGTAAGTAGGGCAAAATAATGCCAGTAGGACTTCATGCTCACTTAGTTGGCGGCTTAGCATACGAGCAGTTCAAACACGAAAAGCTCGCGTTTATATTGAGCTACTCACATTATTCCACTTGTTATTATTAATCTAATTACCATCTGCACTTTAATCAAATTAAGTTATACCATATACCTACACGCACACCTTATGTGTCTCTCTCTCTCATTAAAACGCGCACGCAACACACACACACACACACACACGCACGCACACACGCACACACACTCTCACTCACACACACACAGACACATACACACACACGCACGCACACACGCACACACACACACACACACACGCACACACACACACACACACACACACACACACACACACACACACACACACACACACACACACACACACACACACACACACACACACACACACACAAAATGATATGCTTTTGCTTAATCACCACACCAGACTAATTTCACAAAGAAGACAAAGAAGAGGGTACCCTTCTGAAACATGTTTTTTTTAATCTTAAAAGAAGCTGTACCAAAGCTTGTATGTAAATAAATAAATATCCTTTGGACATTCCCACACATCGCCATCTAGTCCCAAAGTAAGCTACTCAAAGCTTGTGTTATGGGTGCCAGACAACGGATATAATACTTAAATAATTTTCGTTTGTAAATACATACATGATATAATATACATAGAAAACACCCAGACCAATACAAACAGACATGTTCATGCACACAAATGTTTGTATTGTGCGGGCATCGAACCCGCACCCGCTGCGTAGTAGGCGATTTCTCGACCACTACACCAGACGGGTCGTCGTAAATTTGGAATTACAATAAAGATTATTGTAGTTATTCTTGCATTAAAACTTACACGTATCCATTCGGAAAGCTATCCTCCTGACCTGTTTTTTTAATACGCCATGTGTTTACGCTATGTATGAAATTCTTGGAATCCAAATTTGATATTCATAAAGCTAAAATAAGAAACCAAAAATTTGGGCACGGGCGGGACTTGAACCAGCAACCTTTTGGCTGACGCAATCGCAATCGTCACGAAATGACATATCCATAAGAGACCACAAATTTCGCAAGGTCGGACTGACAGCACGGTAGATCAAATTGGTAAGAGCGTTTGGCCCGGTCAGCCAAGAGGTTTGCGCACGGGCGGGACTTGCACCAGCTCAAGTCCCGCCCGTGCGCAAATTTTTGGGTTCTTATTTCATCTTTATGAATCTAAAATATTACACTGTGAGTGTTAAAAACATTCTAAACCATTACATAGCGAAGCGTCATCAATTTCCAAGTTGAATTTATTCTGTAAAGAATAACTGCTTGGGCCCTCTGTTTCATAAACAGACGGCTAGATGGCGCTAAGCGTCACGCAATGACGTATCCATAAGAGACCACAAATTTAGCAAGGTCGGACTGACAGCACGGTAGCTCAATTGGTAAGAGCGTTTGGCCCGGTCAGCCAAGAGGTTGCTGGTTCAGTCCCGCCCGTGCGCAAATTTTGGTTTCTTATTTCATCTTTATGAATATAAAATATGACACTGAGTGTTAAAAAACATTCTAAACCATCCTAATTTGACCCACTTCGCGGTCTTCGATTAAGATGAAATTTTTCACACGCTCTGAGTTCTGAAAACAATACATGTCTAGCTAAGAAACATCAGTACAAATCCAATATGGCGGCCTCAGCAAGATGGCGGACAGGCTATTCGAAATGCACCCCCATGATATGGGTATCACTAAAAGGGTTTGCTGTCAGGAATACGGAAAAAATAGTCACGTCATTTCAATCCAAGATGGCGGATTAACTATTTGACATATACCCTCATGATATGTGTATTAAATAAAAGTGTTTGCTGAATGGGATACAAAAAATATAAAAAAGCGTGTTTTTTTAGTTTATTAACTGTTATAATTATTTTTTCATAATCTCACCTGCGCGGTGCAGGCCTGCGCGAACGCGTTTAGCGCGTTGGTGACGTGCAGCGTCTCGATGCGGCCGGCGAGCGCGCAGATGGCTTTCACGGCCTGGAACACGGCCTTGGGCGAGCACGCGCCCTCCGCGCCCGCCACGCCTGCCGCGCGGGATAGCTCGCCTTCCAGGGTCTCTGGTGATATAGGCAATTCGCTAGATCAACGTTAGATCGTGAGGCAGCGTGAAACTTCAACCTGTGACTGCTAGGTAATCTGGTTAAGAAAGCATATCAGTAGATATACAACGTTAGATCGTGAGGCAGCGTAAAACTTTCGACCTGGGACTGCGAGGCGAGCGCGCAGATGGCCTTCACGGCCTGGAACACGGCCTTGGGCGAGCACGCGCCCTCTGCGCCGGTCACGACTGCCGCGCTGGACAGCTCGCCTTCTAGGGTCTCTGGTTAAATAGGCAGCTCGGTAGATATACGTTAGATCGTGAGGCAGCGTGAAATATTCGACCAGTGACTGCTAGGCAAACTATAGTCTATTTTTTATGATGAGTGCGGAGACATTTCTTGATATGACTTATTCTTCCGTTTTACGCATACTACATTTCAAGAACGTAAATATTATAAAATAACATTTTAATGTTACTACCGAAATATAATAAGACAATGCCTTATTAAATAAAACATTTATTTTGATCCACCATGAAAGATTTGTAATTTTCTTTAATTGTAAAAAAAAACTAAAATTATGCATGGAACGAAACTTGATCTATAGTGATTGACGAAACCTAATCGGTTTAAAATCGTTTATGCCCGAATAATCGGTATGGCCGTAATAATCATTTACTATATTTATTTATGAAACCGCATGAAAAATATAATCGCTATCGATTAATAAGCTATATTTATTTGAATAAACGGCATCCTACTTGTTAATGTTTTACTATTGTTTTCTTACTTGTTTTCGAGAATATTATCTGCCAAAAAGATTAAAAATTATAAGCCTGGAAAAGGATTTAAATACTCGCAAAATATAAAACATTGAATTACAACGAAAAAAAGTAATTGACACTAATCGTACGCTTTGGCCAAAAAGTATCGGTTCAATTTTATTGGATCACATCACTAAAAATATCGAAATGTCACCGTCTCAGCGATCATCAAATAAATGGACTATACTTGATATTTCTTAATACACTAATCAATAATTCGGTGGAGTGATTTAAAGTTTACGTATTACCAGTTCCTGAGGAATAGAAAATAGCGATGTGACTATAAGGCCTTGATAGGCCTATTAGTTACTCACTCATTGACTATAATTACGTTCAGCATCAAATCATATTACTCATTTTGTTAAGTCATCTTCTGGGCTAGAGTGCGACATGGATCTTTTGGCCGACGGCGAAAATCAGGACTAACTAAACTCATTAAATCAAGGTAGATTTTTGTATTGGGTACCTACCCTGACTAATTGAATGCTAGCGTCATCTATCGGCCAGAAGATCCTTATCGCACTATACAGTGCGACTAGTACGACTTTTGCCCAACTGCAGTAATCAGATCTAACGCTGTCAAATTCTAACATGCGGTTGCCAGTACGAATGTAGCGAAATCTCCCCAATCCTACAAGAGATTTTCCGATTTTCCCTTTTGTCTTATTTCTGTACGTGTTTTGTGTAAACTATTAAAATGATTGTTTTATATACCGCAGAGCTAAACTCCTTAAATAATGTTATAATTTTTAATGTTTTGTTATTGTTAATACAATTGTTTTTCAATGACATAAATAAACATTTATAGTGTACAGGACGACTTTAAACGAATGCGCGAAATACCGTAATAATAATTAAATATTTTGTTTACAATACTTATACGATAGCTGTACGGAGCGCGGGCGCCGAAATACAATAGACAACTTTCGAAAAGCCGCAATCACCGCAGCCGAATTCAAGCCTCGCGCCCAATAGAATAAAGTCCACTTTCGCCTGACAGGAATCCCAGTAAACACGCGTCGCGTTCCAGACTCCGCCGTCAGTTGACCGCCGCAAATACACCGTATGTCTCTAAGATAAGGACTAATTTCGACTGGCAAAATAGAACCGCGAGCTATACCGAAACTTCTATCGCATCCCGAAGGACGCGGCGGCGCTCGAGTTTTCTAGAAAATAGTAGATAGACGTCGCACCGGGTATAAAAGCCGAGCGTTTATTCGGTTCTCTTATTCAGTTCTCATAGTTCAGTTCTCTAGATACTCAGCGAGCAACAACAAGCGAAGAAGAGCTAAAGGCGACTCCGGAATAATTTCGTACAGCCATAGAATAGTGAATATAGTATATCGACGACCTCTGCACCGAACAAGGACACCGATCGACCTTGACGTTTGGATACCGTACCGAATCGACTCCGCTGCTGTTCCACCGTAATCCGCTGCCGTTTATAGTACTTCCACTAGACGTAACAACGATCCACCCACCGTCTACGTGTGCTACGGATATTGCATACACCGCACACCGGAGCTACCCATCGACACCGTCCCAGCGCACCAATACAGTCCACGCCGTTACTCCGCATCACTCCGGCTTCCACTCCAATCCGTCCCACACATCTATATGTGTGTTGTATGTGATAGTACTATTACAATTATAATCATTACTGTTCCCATTGATCCCATTCGGACGGGCAAACAATATAAGGTAATAAATAAAAAACCCTAATAAATAAATAGACTCCCTGAATTGAAGATTTTCTTGCACTGGCTACCCTGATTGAATGCTAGTGCCCTCCTGTCAATGTCATCTATAGGCCAGAGGAACCTTGTCGCACCTAACTTTGCTGAGCCGAGTAGAGCGTCAGACGCGTGTCTCTTGCGTCGTCTCACTCACTCATACATATAACTCATTTTGTTAAGTCATCTTCTGGGCTAGCATTGCTAAGCCGAGTAGAGCGCCAGACATGTCTCTTGCGTCGTCTCACTATAAAAATATGTATTTAAAGATCATTTACCTAATAAAATAGAGAGGTTGTCAAACGACAGCATGGGCGTGGCGCCCTGCGTTGGCAACAAATCATCGAGCGTCAGATGCGCGTCCCTAGCGTCGTCTCGCTCACTCCTAGCGAGCGCCTCGTCCCGCCCCTCGTGCAGACACAGTCGCACGTCCTTCTCTAGCCTAACGCATTCGCGCACGTAATCGTATTCGCTGAGCGAACTGCCCGGGGTCAGGTACTCTTTTACTCCCCAAACCTGGGAATTGACCAAAAAAATATGATACAAGTTAAAATAAAGTTAACTGAGTTGCACATAGGCACAGGCATAAGTATTGGTATGAGCTTGGATTTTATATCATTCGGAATTAAGTATAAAATCGTGAATTCAAATAAAAATTAATTAATATTGGATACCAATAAATTGTCTTACATGTTTACAAAACTTACCCGTAACATATACCCAGACATGTCTTCTCTGATATCCTCCTCGAGAGAACAAACTACAGTTAATATCACATGTTCTACAGTTGATTCCACTGAAAAAAGAAAATCACTACATAAATCTAGATTTAATTACAGGTAGAAAGAAACCTAAAATCCATAATAACTGACATATTTTTCTCCGTTCATGTACGTCGTAGCGTTATGAAAGTATTGTACGAGGGTCAAACTAAAAGTTCTTAGAACTGGCCACTTATAAACAATATAATAAAGAAAATATTCTAAAATTTGAAAATAGAACTCTTTGCCAATATTACTGAGTATATATTTCATTCATTTGTCATTTGTTTTACGATTTGGCGGCAAATTGAAAATTGTCTGTGTCACGTCAACATGAATTTAACACGAGAAAATTTTCGTGCAATGATTTTTTATGACTTTCGATGTCATTCAAGTCAACAAGAAAGTTATGATAGACTACGATTGGCCTTTCACGATGAAGCCCCATCTCGTGCGACTGTTTACAACTGGTTTAATGAGTTTAAACGTGGTCGCACTAATCTCACTGATGATGTACGTGAGGGACGGCCTTCTACGGCGACGACTGTGACCTATCAGCAGATTCGGACAAGCTTAGGCATCTGTATGAGTCAAGTGCACAAAATCCTCCACGAACATTTAGCGGTCAGGAAGCTTTGCGCCCGGTGGATACCTCATAATTTGACTAAGGCTCAAAAACTCCATCGTGTGGATTGGTGCCGTAAAATGATTGAAAGATTTAACGGAGGTGACTCTAATGCTGTGTTCGACATACTAACAGGTGACGAAAGCTGGATTTACTGTTATGATCCTGAAACCAAAAGACAATCTGCTCAGTGGGTGTTTCCTTTCGAGGAGTTGCCAACTAAAGTGAAGAGAGATCGAAGTGCGGGGAAAAAAATGGTGGCCTCGTTCTTTGGAAGGATAGGTCATTTCGCAACAATTGTGTTAGAGGATCAAAAAACAGTTTCTGCAGAATGGTACACTACCAATTGTTTGCCACTTGTCTTGGAAAAAGTTCGAGAGAAACGACCTCGCAGTAGGATCCTCCTTCACCACGACAACGCCTCGTCGCACACCGCCAAGCGAACGATCGACTATTTGGCGACATCAAACGTTGAATTACTGGGTCACCCGCCGTATAGCCCCGACCTCGCGCCTTGTGATTTTTATTTATTTCCAAAAATTAAAGAAAAACTTAAAGGAAAGCGGTTTATGAATGCTGAAGAAGCGGTGGCTGCGTATCGCGATGCCATTGAAGAGACCCCTAAGGACGAGTGGGTAAAGTGCTTTTCCCGGTGGTTCCATCGCATGCAGCGGTGTATTGACGTCAATGGACAATATTTTGAAAAGATATAATAAAACTAATAACTGGCTAATGAAATCAGTTTTTGATTTTCTAAGAACTTTCAGTTTGACCCTCGTACGTAGCCTTTGAGATAACTTTCCTTAATAAATGAGCTATTTTTATCATTGATCTTCTCGTATGGAACTGACATCACGAACAAAATTCGTGCTTCATAAATTGACACTTGTTATCATATCAACTCATACAAAAGATTTGATATTCGAATGTCAAATTCACACTTTTTGGTTGGCATAGCTTCTCTGTACGTAGTAATAACAACTTACTGTCTCCAATACAGATTTTCGGAGAAAAAGACATCGAAAGACATCTGAGATCGGACAAAAAGTTTCTCAGATTAGCGGGTTCATACTAGCTTTACAGTTTAAAAATATTTGTATCTAAACTTATATTATAAAGCTGAAGAGTTTGTTTGTTCGAACGCGCTAATCTCAGGAACTACAGGACCGATTTGAAAAAAACCCGTTTGTTTTTGATAGCTTATTTATCGAGGAAGGCTTAAGGCTATAAAATATCATGCTGCGACGAGAAGGGAGGGAGCAAGCTCAAAACGTGCGGATTCAGTCGCGGGGGACCGCTACTTAAATAAATAAAACCCTTGTTGAGCATTTATGCACAACAACGAACTTTTCAATATGGGATTGTTTTAGTTAACCCGTTAGCCACTAGACGGCGTTGCTTAAATCAGGGCTTGGAAACCGGTATTTTTTCTGAACCGGTTTAACGAAAATATAGGTGGAACTTTTTGAAAAAGGTTAGGTTCCTTTGAACCGGTTCTTAAACCGGTTTGGAAAAATATGGGTATTTTTCATTAACCGGTTCAACTTATTGTTCAGGCAGGACAACCACCTCAACTTCGTTAAGATCTGCGGCTGCGGCGCATTTACGTTTGTTTTTATTCAATAAAACGTATATTGTTTATATATCCAATCAGATACGTACTGTGGTAATTTATCGACATATTTTTGAAAATGTTAATTATATTATAAAAACAATATAATGGCAAGAGGAATAATTCTCAAGAATCTGATTGTTAGTATAACCTCTTTCGAAGAATATTTGGTCAAAAAATAAGTTGCGTTGCGATCGTCGCAAGCGTCTGGGAATTAACCGGTTTATTTAGGTTCACAGTATTGCTCTTATTTGGTTATGCTCCGGAACGGAATTTTACGATAAAACCGGTTTAACCGTTATAATACCGGTAAATCTTGAACCGGTTTCAAGCCCTGGCTTTAATACCATATAAATGCACTCGATGCGATTGATCGAGTAAGTCTCGCTCCGACTCGCACAACGGCCTCAGGCACCTTCAAGCAGCTAAGCTATAGGTAATTCTACAAGCAGGAAAATTCAAAGTACAGATAAGAAAAACCATATAATTGTGTATACTAGTAACTCACCGTCAGACGTGAACGTAATCGGCTCATCGGAATGAGAGTGATGGACTAGAACCTTGATGCTCGTGTTGGGCGGGTAGCGGCCGCCCGACCTCGCTGCTATCACGTGACCCGGATTTGTCTTCGTATCGGAGTGAACGAATCTTTCTAAAAAATATAAGTACACATACAGGCTGTTGTTTTGGTCAGCGACTAAGAGGTGGCTGTACAAACGATACTGATGCCTAATATTTTATTCTGAAATGGAAAAAATCCACAAAATCAATTTTGATGCGATACAGCGATCGAGTCAAAACACCAGATAGCCTCTTCGTAGCGTACTAGCTACGGCATAAATTTTCGTAGATGCGTGGTAGCTACATGCGAGGATGGAAGTTTCCCCATTCGTTTTTAAGTTTTTTAGGATGTTGTGAAGAGGTTTTCTTTTATAAAACTAGCATATAATTTAAAGATTAAGAAAAAGCATAACTGGTATTATCATCCCTGAGTTGGATATCACTGACCACAACAACATCCTGTATGGATGAGCATTAGACCGGTGGACGGACAACAGCATATTAAATTACTTCACAGTGAGCCTAAAGTCGCGGCCTCAAATGCGACGAATAGTATCTCAGTCTACAAGAGGCTGTGGCCGATAGGACTTGACTTAAAAAGACATTAAAGCATCTTAATGCAATAGTGATAAGGGTGATTTCACAAACCAATACGCAGTTTGAGGTCTAAAAAGATGTTATAAAACATAAAGTGTACTTACTCCGTACGTCGAGAACCATCTTCAAAAAACCTCTATGTTCGCTATCGTAGTTTCTCGTTCTTACTTTGACTATACAATCATACAGCTTATTCTGAAAACAGTGTTAACGGTTTAGTATATATGGTAGACATAATCCTAGGTTATCCTAGAAAAACATTTAGCACTAAATTATTTTAATTAATACTTCAACAAGAACACGCATTGAAGCTAAAACATAGAAAGACGACAAAATCAATACTCACGGTAGTAGATCTCATATTCACATTTGGAGAACTGGTGACAGACTTAGGCGGAGGCGACGGTACTATGGTGCTCTCTCTCTTATTCACGGTCGCGTAGACGGGCGCATCTCGCATCTCTGTCTCTCCATAAAGAAAGTTCAACGGGTCGTATTCTTCGTACACACTGCTACCGCATTCGCTTGCGCCTGTATACTCTGGAATTAGTTAAAAAGGTATAATGGTATTATTATTTGGGCATTTTTGTAGTCACATCCAGGTAAATGAGACTGTACACAGACAAATTCTTATGGACTCGTGCCTGTCACAAAAAAGTCAGTAATTGTATTTAGCCTAAATATTTAAAATAAGAAATTATTGACAATTTATAGGGCGCCTTAAAAGTGATTCAATCAGACTTAGCTTATTATAGAATAGAATTTAATTCGAAATAAAAACTAACACTTAAGTTACTAGTTAAGAACTCACGATCAAAACAGATGAGCGAATCAAACATTTTAAATCACAATAAACCACAAAGACATTGTAACACAAACATTTTAGGATGACATGATTATTAATAAAATAATTTAACACAAAAAAATGCATAGCCGATGTGTACACAACCAAAACAAAAACCCATGTGATAAGATGGAGAAGATTTTACACTGGCAATAAGAGTGCCTTGAGCATCGTTTGGGAACCCGAGAAAAGTGCAATAATTGTAAACAATCACAAATGAAACGTGAACTCAGTGATTTGTGCGAATGAAATTCTTGGTGGATAGAATAAGGTTTGAAAGCTTTCAAAACCCTTTCATTTGATTTACACGGCACAAGGCGTAAACCTACCCGGCTATTTACATTTTAAGGTGGCGTAAAAGCGCCGATCCGCGTGAAAAGTAATATAAACAGATGCAAAGCCCTCAGGCTATACATTGATCATATCTATCCATAGTACGTTATAACAAAAAATCTTTCATGCAACCTGGGTAGTCATAAAATACCCAGGTTGCAGACCCATGTCCTCTTCGAAAATATTTTGTCTTTGGTATATGAATAATGGGCCATAGGGTGTGACTCTAGCCCACAAAATCTTTGTAATTTGTTGCCCACAAAATCACATTTATACTCTTTAGTTAGATTTTCAATTAGACAGACCAAAATGACAGTTGGTGAGATACCTTTCCGCAATTTAAAAAAGTGTTGTTCCTACATAATCGAAAAATCCAACTTTTATTCAACGGATAATTTATATTAGTTTAAAGATAGTAGTAAAAAGTCAAATTAGGTAAAAATCATAAAAGATTATTGCTACAAGGGAAAGAGCATAGACGATTTACCCATTAAAAATCATCAGTTTTTTTTTAATTAGTTACGTCTGTTTACAGCTCGCTTTACAATTATTATTTATACATCTGAGTAATATCATATTATTGAAAACTAATTTCAAAGTTCAATTGACTTATTACCAGACTATTGCACTACGCTTGCAACATTAAAAAACAAAAAGTGCGATTGTAGCTGTCTTTCTGGTCTATCTAATTAAAAATCAGAGTATAGAATTAATCCGCCATCATACAAAAGATTAATAAAAAAAATAATGCATTACACTTTTGTAGATATGGTAGACTTAGATCGTCAATACTTCAAATCAAATCAAAATCAAAATTTGTAGTTAATACAGATGTTTGAAACATTTAGATGGACAGTGCTCTGTGATCTGCCACTTGAAGTACAAATGTCATAATTATAACTAGTTTAAATTACTTTCTTTCGTCATTTCCTAGCTCAGAATCACACCCCACGGATTAAAGGATTTGGCACACTGGTTTCCGTGTGCGGTCCGCTCCTTATAATATTGACCAATTGCGAGCCGTTTAGTAAAGACCGAACCGCAGACCCCAGTGTGCCAAATCCATAAATGTAATGGGACACAAACCACTCACCAGCGTTACTTTGCTCAATTAGCAGTGGATCAAACGCCTCAAGCACACTGACTCTTACGCTACCTGGCCCGCTGGGCTTGTGCGCGCCGAAGTCTATCAGGTTGAGCGACTTGGGCAGGCTGCCCACTGTGTCGTTTGATTCGTTTGACTGGGGAATAAAAGGTATTAATACAAATATAGTTTATATGCATGAAATGTCGCTTAGTTTGTAGTTACATTACTTTTTTTTTAAAAAAAACTACACTCGCTTAGTTTAAAGTTAGAATACGCCCATTTAACCACTTTGGAATCGTCTATCTATCAAAAGTTAGACTTTAAAACTAAATACTTTAGGAACCTCTATGTTATTATAAAAAACCTATCCATAGACCCACAGGTTTGACAAAATAAAAACGGTTTTAGTTTCACGTATTAAATATCATTATTGTTTATTTTTTGTAAAAGAATCGTAAAGCGGTTAACAGGATACATCTTCCTACCAAATTTGATCAGTATGATGCTTTTAGTTACAGAATAAAGTGACTGTGACATACGGACGGACAGACAGACTTGACGAAACTATAAGGGTTCGGAACACTAAAAATCTAGTAACATTGCCAAATTCAGGAAACTTTCTGACGTTCATTCCGTACACTTTATATCAAAATTGCTAACTTCAAATGCGCATAATCTGAGGGCAAACCTATTATTTACGGCGCTTTAGCTATGATAGAGTATAAAATAGCACAAAAAAACTCACCGCTATACTGACTTCAGATGTCTTCCTCGACTTGTTACCCTCGACGTTATCCCGGTTCAATTCGTTCTTAACCACCGGTGGATTATTATTGTTGTTGTTATAACTTGTGTTAGCTGCCGGGGGCGGGTAGGAATGCACTTGATTCAGTTGGGGATAGATACTCGCCGGTCTAGGCGGACGGGAGATCATGTTTGTGGTGTTGTAGTTGTATGTGGGAGTTTGCGCGGGAGGGGGATACCCCACGTATGGTGTTGGGGTTGCCATACGCGTCTGACTGTACGGCATCGTTGGACTATAGATTGGCGTGTGGACTGGGTTGTATACAGGCGGAGTGTCTGCCTGAGGCGCTACTGCTGGGGGATGATAGTAATAGTTAGGTATTGAAGCAGGTATGGGCGCCGGCATCGGACCAGCCATCGGCACCGGCATACCGTAAGGTGTGGAAGGTGGATACGGGGGCATTTGCCCGTAAGGCTGCTGGTAGTACGCGTATTGTGGCGAGTACGGGTACCCCGGTATCTGATTGTAGGGGTTCATAGCGGCAGGCGGTATTTCTGGTGTGTTCAGTGTAAGCTCCTCTGCTTGTCTGGAATGTCAATTAAACGTGATCAAATACTTAAGCATGAACATTGACATAATTGAGTTGTAATTCTGAATACATAACACTATATATTAATCATTTAGAACGTTATTAGTATTATATGTCTTAATAGAAAACTTTCAAAACAAATCGCATAATCAGCTAAAGCCAAGCGTTTTTTATCAACACGCCTTATCATTTTGATATCTTTTATCAACTACACGTAAGTATAACATCCGAGATGTAACAAAATAATAAAATGTACACATTACTTTTATTATATTTAAAGACTTTGTCACCTCGAACAATTTATTAAGAACGTGTACGTGTATCAAATTTTGTGCGTTCAAGGTATCGGCCACCTAACCACTTTCAAACATAAATCGCTTGCGCGCACGATACATATACAATTTTGTCTTTTAAGGTGGTAAGGCGACAGTGACTTCGATAGCAAATGTCCTTACTTGTTTATCTGATCAATGTATTCCTTGAGCGAGGCATGGGGATCCTTAGGCGCAGATTTGCTCGTGGGACTCGCGAATGATATGAGATCGCTGCTATCATCTCTCGTGGGGCTAGCTCCTGTCGACCGACTGAAAATAAGATGGATATTGTTGCAGTAATTTAGACATAATAATGCATCTTGCCTATTACAATGACGGTACCTAAATCAAGCTAGGAAGATGGAGATTTGGTTAGTCCTCCGGGAAGAAAATATTTTGATAAAAAGTAAGAATCTGTTTGCAAAACATAATTTTCTCAACTAGACACACAACACAGTCGTTTCATTTTGAATCTTGTTCCAAAAATTAAAGCCATCATCATCAGTGTTATGTTTTTTTTTTATATTCCTTGATGTTATAGTCTACACTGTCTACTGTTTAACGGATATTTTTCGCAAATATTTATTAAATTTGATCCCATGATCACAAATACTGTAAAGTGTTCGAAACGTCGGGATAAAATTTAATAAATATTTGCAAAAAGTATCCGTAAAAAATAAACTTTAAAAAAAAAGTAAAAACCGACTTCAAAACCAAAATGCACTAAAAAGTCTTAAATAAACTCTTCACCATTGAAAGGAAAGGAATCCGTTTTAGGCAAAAAATTTCGTTTTGGAGTCGGTGCTGTGATAGTTGATGCTTGATGGTCAAAGTGATGGCACCGACTCCAAAAAGAAATTGTTTGCCTAAAACGGATTCCTTTCCTTTCAATGGTGAAGAGTTTATTTAAGACTTTTTAGTGCATTTTGGTTTTGAAGTCGGTTTTTACTTTTTTTTAAAAGTTTATTTTATTTCTTTATTTATAGTGATTACATAAGAGGGGGGGGGGGGGGGGGGGGGGAGTTGCACCTTATGATTCTATTTTTTACGAAGCTATAAATTACCTATCATAAGTTTCGTCATTATAATTACTGAACTCCTAAGCGTTAAGGAGTTCCACCATCAGCTCAGCCTCACAAATTGTTGACTATCAGACATAACAACACGTCAACATTAAGATTATAGTAAGAAAACACTATACGTGCCTTTAAAATTTGAGGGTTTCCCTCGATTACACCAAGTTCCCATCATCAGATCCCAAGTTGGAAAAAATGGGACCAACTAGAAGGTATACCCTCTAAGTAGGCGAAAAAATTTTCGAATCGGTCAACAAACGACTGAGATATGAAGTAACATACATACAAAAAAAAAAATAATAATAAAAAAAAAAAAACATACAGTCGAATTGATAACCTCCTCCTTTTTTGAAGTCGGTTAAATAGTCCTTTATTCCATGAGTAATATTCGAAAAATCTTAATCAAGTATCCCGTGATGTACTCTCCAAAAGAAAAAGAAACCATAAAAGAAAGTCGTCTTAGTTACACAACTTATCAATCGAGAACGGGCGGACCGATTTGCTCTGATGCATTCAGCTTTGCCCGGGTACAGGACAAAGGCGAGTTTGCCGTGTCCGCTAGTAAATAAACAAACTGTCTACCTCGGCGCATCAGCTGTGGGGGGGCGGCCTCGTGGGGGTTTCCTCGGCGGCGGAGGCAGCGCGGGAGGGGGTCCGTCTCTGTCGTCGCGTCGACGCACACTGACGCCGCTGCTCACATTGTTATCTGCGAGTTTATCAATGGAATCGATTGATTAGCTAGCATACTAAGACTTTCAAATGCCAGATAAAGTATAAAGCGATCTATTTAGGGATGACATTTTATATGTATACGCAAATATAGTACGTTTTTCTTTGATAGTCGAATAATGTTAACATTCTTTTCCTAACTTATAATAATATCAGTGAATAAATTTAATTAACTATTTTTTAAAAAAATATCTTAGTATTCAACGATAAATAACCTTTGTAAGTTTTGAGTTATGTTCATCTTATTTAAAATAAATCATTTTATTAAAAAGGAATGTCAAATTGTTTACGATATTCGACTAGCAATGTATTTGACGGTTATGATGACTTTTGCAAATTAGCCATTCTGTCATGGGTTATTAGTGTTGTCTTATTTGTGTTGTTGTTTTTTTTTTTTTTTTTTAACTTAAATCTGCTTATGGATTTATTATGTTAAATTCTTTTTAAAATTCTGCTCCCTTGCAAAAGCTTCACACGTGACATTGGCGGAATAATTGCGGTAACGCACATTGCCATTATCATCAAAGAAGAAGAAGAAGAAGAAGAATTAATATGAATATTTCTCATCTGAACATTGATGTATCTGATAATCTGAACTTACAAAATTAAATCAACCCACATTTAACACTAACTAGTATTACTAATCTCGACAGTTTATCTAAAAGCAGTCTTTAGATAAATTTTAATTTTTGGATAAAGATTGTTGTATGTAGAAGTTTAATCTTGTAAACAAATCTTGCATTTTTAAATGGCAAATAATGGCTGAGAATTTTCGGAGTTGATATATTACACAATCAGTAATTATTTAACATCACATTTGATGAGCAATTAACGAGACCCAACAAATAATACACCCAATTCATCACATTGTTAAATTCATAACATTTCAGTACAAATAATATGAGTAATAGGGAAAATTGAGCAGCATAATTGGTATTTAAAGTATCTGTGATACAGTGGTGTGCACTGAATTAAGAACAGTCTGCGCTCCTCAGCACTTATAGAATATAATTTCGTATATACTTCGTAAAACAATATCATTGCCAACTGTTGATTTATTTTCAGTATAGATTAACATGTACTTTATTTAAACCATATTTATTATATACTTCCTACATTTAAAAGTTTGAACTCATATTAGTAAGGCCTTTCCATAATCAGTATGTTGGCGGGTGTGCAAATAATTAAGAATGCATTTTCATTTTAGTTGAAAGTGATTATTCGATTCATAAATTATATGGTGTCTGAAACAGCTACTTTTAAAATGTCTTATGTTCTCAAATTGTGATGATTGTATCAAAGAAAAAATACGATAATTGGTGACATAGTCCTTCAACCAAGAACATTAGTAGATTAATAAAACTTTATATTACGTGAAATTTCTAAGAACTTCAAACTCGTTTAACATAACTGTTTGAGACATAATATTTTACAGGAATTTAACTCTTGTACAAAGAATATTTTATAAACCAGAACACAAATGTGTCCTTAATTATTCGCATACTCGCGAGTGTCTCTAATCTAATCTAATAAAATCTATACTGAACATAGCTTAAAAGTTGTCACTGTTTTTTTTTTGACGTATAAGCAAACTGGTATATACAAGTGATAAGCACAGACTGTTCTTGTTTCAGTGCACTCTACTGCATATTGAAGAAAACAGATTTGTGCACACATAGGACCAGATATAACAATAGCTTTACTCAAATTTGGCCAACAATAAAACCTATAATAATGAATGATCAATAGGAAAGAAACATACTCGTCCCACCCACATATTTATCTTTCTCAATCATTCAGTGTTAATCAATGCTCTATTTAGCTACAGGCTAATGACCCCCTCTTCCTCTCACATTGATACCGAAGAAATGGGAATACTTGATCAAACTGATGTTGATACTTAATGTTGGACAGCTTCAATTGATTTGATTGTTTCAATATAGTTGACCCAGTACAAATATTGGTGATTGATGATGAGTCACCAAATTGTCTCTTAAATGGCACATGGAAGTGGTGAGAAATCATTTTGATCTTTATCTTTAATAAATACTAAATACATACCATATTTATACAGAATGTACTGATGACAACAACCATAGTTATGAATTAATTAACTCCCACAAGATTAAGTTATGGGCCATTATTTGAGCACCGTTTTTTGATGGTCACACGTTTGTAATTCCAAACATATTCAATGTTTAATTTAAGAATAAATTTTGTATGTTTTATCATGTATCTATCTACAGGGTGTCCAAAAAATGAAGGATAATCCTGTAACAGGGGACAGGTCACATTAAGGCCTATTATACGGCAAAAAAAAATTCAGGTAAAAGTCTCACCATTTTCAAGCTATGAATATTTTTAATTTTATTTTGGAAATTTTGTACTCGTTTATTATAATTCATGCCATTTTTACAAATGATGACTTTTTTGAGTCCTGTTTTTTTTGTAACCCTCACAAATGCTTGAGTCATCTAAAGCAATGTCCCTTTTAGTTTGGAAATGGTACGAAAACTAAAAAAAAAAACATGTTTTGCAAATACTTTAAAAAAAATTATTCAATAGCTGACTTTCATAGCCTGTGGTGTAAAAAAAATGTACCAAGCAGATTGTGCCAATTGGTTTAAAAAGTTGCTTGTTTAGTGACAATTTTAAAATGTTATAATTCTTTCACGTTCCTTTATTAATTATTTTTTTATTAAAATTTAAAGTTCTTAAAAAGTATTTCTGCATTTTAAACAATTCTTTGAAAATTGGTTTTGTAATAGTGTAAATGCAAATAAAAATACAGAATAACTATAAAATAATTTTTAATTTAACCAATACAATTTAGAAAATCACTTAAAATCACAGTAAATGTTCAAAGTGGCCGCCATTTGCCCTTATGCATGCCCTAAATCTTTTAATGCAAGACCGATTTATACGGCGAGCATAACCCTCGCGTGAAATGTGTTCCGCCGCTTCTCGAATTTTTGTTCTCAGCTGTGTAATAGATGTCATTTCTTTAGAGTACACCAAATCTTTTAAGCAGCCCCAATAAAAAAAATCCAAAGGATTCAAGTCCGGCGATCTTGCTGGCCATGCAATAGGGCCGAGGCGCCCGATCCACCTTCTTGGGTACCTTTCGTTGAGATAATCTCGAACCACTCGAGCGTAATGGGCTGGGCAGCCATCATTTTGCAACCACATGCGATGCCTTGTTGCAAGCGGCACGTCTAACATGAGACTTTCCAATTGGTTTTGTAAAAAGTCTAAATAAATTTCTCCTGTTAAGCTTGGTGGCAGCTCGTACGGGCCAATCACTTGTCCATTTATTATTCCGGTCCACAAGTTAATTTTAAATTGTGTCTGAGAGTGGTCTTCTCTTATGGCATGGGGATTTTCCATCTGCCAGCTATGTACATTGTGCATATTTAAATATCCGTCTTTTCGGCACGAAGACTCGTCGCTCCACAAAATCTTACTCAAAAATGTAGGGTCTTCATTAATTTTAGTAAGCATTGTCCTACAGAACTGAACTCTTCGCGGGTGGTCGGCAGGTAATAAAGTTTGCACCCGCTGCACGTGATATGGGTGCAATTCGTATCTTTTTAACACTTTATGTACGGTGCTTTTTGGAATTCCTGTAGCGCGTTGTATTTTCCTTACGGAAGTAGAGGGGTCTGCTTCCACTTCACCTAACACTTCATCATCGATATCCATTCTTGGTCTTCCTTGGCTGCCTCCTCTTCCTGGAGTCCGTCCTTCCGAGTACGTGCGATGGACGTTTATAAACACTCGGTAGCCTGGAGAATGTCGATTAGGATACCTACAACAAAAAGAAATAACACTAATGTTTGTGCAACGTGCGTTGTATCGTCGGAAAAGGAAATTTACCGTTTAAAGATGTTTTTTGCATAAAAACCCGTAACAAGACGTAGTTTGAAAAAGAAAAAGTTTTTAATTAACGTCCAAATAAGATTTGTAAGACTGCTCTGATTAATATGACTTGATAGAGAAGGCTAAGTAAAAACTATCTTACCTCTCACGATAGAGTTGAGCAGCTGCGGTAGCGATGCAACGGCATTCTCCATAAATTAAATGCATATCAGCATACTCGCTAGCCGTGTACACGTGTCTAGGCATAGTGGCCCAAAATAACCTCGAAGGTTAGATGTCCGTTGAAAAGCCAAGTCGTCGAGATCACCAGTATCAAAGTCCAAATCACAAAGCACAACAAGTCCAATTTCAAAGCACAAAACGTAAAAGAAACTAATCAAAACCCAAAAAAATCACGTGCGCGTCACAACTGAGCAGAGTCAAGCAGGACACTAAAACATTTTTTTGTTTATTTGAGATTCGGATCCCTTCCATTTCCAGTGCGATAGCGCCGCGCTCTACCAATCAGGTAGCTATTTTAAGGTCAACCTCGGGCCAGGTAGAAACCCTTTTTGCGATTTCATTGTTCATAATTATGAACAATGAAATCGCAAATAAGGTTCCTACCTGGCCCGTACATGACTCACACAACGACAAAAGACTTGCATAGTTACTTCGTTTCGATGTAACTTTTTTTAAGAGTCCGAAATAACGACGTTTGTTCATTAGAATTACAATAAAAAATTAATTTAAAAGTAATTGCTAAACAATAATACCTTTCTCAAATTGTCAGTAAACTAGCAACTTTTTAAAGTAATTGGCACGATCCGCTTGGTACATTTTTTTTACACCACAGGCTATGAAAGTCAGCTATTGAATATTTTTTTTAAAATTATTTGCAAAACATGTATTTTTTTTTAGTTTTCGTACCATTTCCAAACTAAAAGGGACATTGCTTTAGATGACTCAAGCATTTGTGAGGGTTACAAAAAAAACAGGACTCAAAAAAGTCATCATTTGTAAAAATGGCATAAATTATATTAAACGAGTACAAAAATTCCGAAATAAAATTAAAAATATTCATAGCTTGAAAATGGTGAGACTTTTACCTGAATTTTTTTTTGCCGTATAATAGGCCTTAATGTGACCTGTCCCCTGTTACAGGATTATCCTTCATTTTTTGGACACCCTGTATATGAATTCACTTTAAAATGTGTAATAATATTTGTAGTTTTGTAGGGAAAAATATTTTACCATCGGAATTGGGAGTAAAACTGCTGTTCTTCGCGCGTCACACCGAGTTGGCGCTCAGTTTAAACACTTATGTCTTGCTGAGCTTTTACATTATACTAACATAGTTTATGTCAAAAAATTGGACATATAGTCAGGATAAGTTATATTGAGGTGGAAAAAATCCGTCTTTAGATTTAAATTTAATATAATTAATTTTGTGTCGGTCACACGATTTTAGCATTTTCGAAAATGTGACACATAAATGCTCATAACTTCAAAAAGGTTCAACCTATCGACACAAACCATAGGACCGCAGAAACTTCAGACGGGTTAAAACACCAACAGAAGACAAATAAATATCTCACAGCAATGGTATAGCTTATTACAGCTCCTTGCTTTTTATTTTTTTTCTTTAGACCCTAGTTCATGTGACCCTTCATGGGTGATGTTTTAAG
Source organism: Pyrausta purpuralis (assembly GCA_963924145.1). Lineage (NCBI taxonomy): Eukaryota > Metazoa > Arthropoda > Insecta > Lepidoptera > Crambidae > Pyrausta > Pyrausta purpuralis. The sequence continues at coordinate 18,623,953 of OZ001645.1, read as the reverse complement.
ATTATAAGTCAGCGTTACGAATAAATATCTACTATTGAATCATAAAACTCATAGTCAAGATTCATTTGAGCTGATTAGATTACATAAGCGTTAGTTACTTAATTTAATATTTCTGAAAATGTAAAATTTTTGTCACTTGCGTGGCACAACTTTCGTGGTCAATTGCCCACGAAAGTTACAAATCATACCACGAAAGGTTATCAAAGTGTACTGATCTCACTAGAATTTATATTTTATGGTTTGTAAATGCAGTTAAAATAACCGCCTTAACGTTTTATACTTGACTTTTTCTACTAAGACAGTTTCCAGAGGCACAGATATAATTAATAGAAATATTATAGCTTACTAGAAAAATATTGAGAACATGATGTCTTAAATCTTGATTTTCATTCCGCTTTAAATCGCCTGATCAATCTATTTACTAATTATATAACAGCGTAAAGTAATCACAATAAGTTACTCTAAAACAAAACATAGGTACTCATTAATTAATTAATTTTCGTGCATTATTCGTAATTACCCCAATTTGTGTAGTTTACATCAGAAAATAATGAATATCACAGAAGCAAACCTTGAAAATAATTCTTTGCCCATAATAAGAATGATGGCAGTTTATGCCAGTCATCTTAATTTAATCAACCAAGCGGCATGGCTAAAATTTGAGCCTAGGCTAAAGCTGGAAATTGTCGACTAGACCGATAAAAGAGTCTTCTTTGAGGCTACTAGATAAAGACTTGAAATCATGAGTTTGCTTCACGGGAAAAAATACAATAAAAACTGATACTATAACATCCAAGGTTTGACAATAAGTGCGTGTCGTCTGGTGTTTATTTCCAAAGATGCTAAAGAAATAGTTTAATTCTTAATTGGATAAGAAATGGTCGTATTTTGAACGCTCTTACGGCTACGATCCAGCAGCTAGTAGTCTAAACACTCCAGACAAGAAAAATGTCTGGAAGACTAATTTATTGCTTGTAAAGTTTATGAAGGGAATCACTTTATGCATTTATTTTTTTATTTATAATCAGGCTAAAAATAATTACATAAGCAATTATGCCCATAGAATAAATACCTTACAGACTAACATACATGCAGCATGACATAATAATAATAACAAACAGAAATAATATTAAAATAAAACACTATTTTTCCGGCGTAGTATTGCGCAACTTGGTGTCCGGTAACCGTCCTCGAAACCGACGATACAGAACACCATTCGGCCAAAACTCTGCTTTCATGAAGGTCGACAGCTTTTCGGTCGGAACTCTCACTATTCTTTCTCACTATTTACAAACGAATTGAAATTCGTGTTCGTTCGACCCTCAGTAAGTATTTGGTCTTCACTCTGATGTACTCTACAATCTCCTCGGCCTTTGTGGACTTGACTTTGAAAATGAGTTATGACTCTTCTCATAATAGCCGGCAAATACCTGATTACTAAAATACAGGGTTACCTATATATAATTTGAGGCACTACTTTGGAGGGTAAAGAGTTGAAGAGCTACAGATTTGCTACCATGTACCTCAGCTTACCCTTATCTTTATAACCCCAGATAATTTCGACAGAATGCAAATACTTACCAAGATTGGTCAAGGAAGTGATTAGGTTACAAAATACTAAAAATTCGATCGTGAGTATGGGTTTAAATTGTCGAATGTCATAATACCATTGAATCGAAAGTGTGAAACCGTAAAATTTAACAAATCCTATCGCTGGCAGATACTGTCAGTGTTATGTGTCGAGAACAAATGCGAGTAAACAGTGAATTTGAGGTCAGTGATACCGCAAGTGAGTGCAATTAAAGACTTCGAAGGAGGGTAGATCATTAAGTCTGCAAATAACAGCTTACATCAATAGTTTTAGGTACCCTGTGATTATGGCACTTGCGACAGTGTTGAAATATCGGATACTCATAAATAATTTGGTACATAGTAGCAATGTCGAAGGTACTTTTTGTCTAATCTTCATTTAAATTAATGATTATACTCATGGCTGTAAAATAACCAGTCACATTTATAGATATGTACTTAGATTTTATTATAATGATGTTTGTAAGCTTGTAAAGGCTAATGAACCGATAATAACATTCAATTCATGTTATGTCAAATTATCTTTTTAGCAGCAAGTATAATAAATGCAGTATTTGATTATGTATAAAGTTCAATATGAGGTAATATTTCAAGTAATTGATACTTTTATTACCGAATTATCTATCCAAAAAGACGCTGCGTAACTTTCGTGTCACGGTGAGTAACTTTCGTGGCTGACGAAATTTCAATATTAAATATCTACATGAATAATGAACCGATTTTCATGAATTAACAGATTTTGTTACAGTTTGATAGCTTCTTTAAAGCAGTATTTTTTTCATTTGAATAATATCAGTATAAATTTTCGCCACGAAGGTGACATGAAGAACACTTTCTGAAGAAATGCCCTTATACAGATGATGGTTCATGTATTAAACAAGTCTTAAAAAATATTTTTTTTTAATAATATGCAAGGTATATTTTAAAATAGTCCCAAATAATGTATTGAAGCAAATATGATTGTAAACCTTCTTGTTAGCAAAGTGTTTGTGAATTTGAATATATTGTAAAAGATTTTCCGACAACAATGTCAAATACAGAGCACACAATGCACTTTTCATCAAAATCACTTTGATCTCAAGTGATTTAACCAGTTAATATTAAGTATCAATAAATGCAGCTCTAATAAGGTATTCCAGCTAGATACTCAAAAACAAAGTTCTGCAATATTTTTCAAATATTTGTAACAATGCTTAGACCTTAGGATCACCAAGTGTTATTGACACAGAAAAATTAAGTATTATGATCACCAATGATTGAGACCCCTCAATTTTGAGTCTTTATTTTATTCATATTTCCCCCAAGCAGAAAGTGTTTAAGGCTATGAATCTTCATCAAATCTCTTTGTAAACAAAGTTACGTCAGATAAGTACCTGTGCTAGATATCTGCTTCTGTCTACGAAACTGCTCCAAAGCCAGACTTTCTAAACTCAAAGCCTGTGCCTTCTCCAGATCGGCTTGAAATTGAAGATCGTAGTCAGACATATCGGACGTCCCTCAACAGCCTACAATGCAATAAAATGAGCGTGGGAATTATAACAATAAGAACACTGTTTTTGGATGCACTAACATGATACAAAAACTTTGATATCCCGTCAACGCCGAGAACAAACACCACTCAGTTTAGCACTGCATTTACAAAGTTTTACCTTTTGAAATCTTCCTGTTGACTCGTACGTTTATTAGTTCCAAGACATTATACGATATTATGTTAAAAAGTACCGAAATCCAATAAAAAAAATTATTTTACTGGGTCAATTCTTATACATCGGTTGGGTAAAATTATTGGACTAAATTAAAAAACCCTTTTTGACGTTTTATGTAAGAGTGAGACCACTGTGAGACATTCGTTCGATCGACAATGTCAAATACTAATAGGCCACCTTAAATTGTCAGGGTAAAATAGTGTTGTGCTTTTGTAATCTTGTTGGTTCAATTGAACGTCAATAGTATCGATAGTAATGTTGGTACTCGTTAGTAAACGGACTCTACTGCTCCATGCGAACGTGTCTAAAGTTCGCATGGAGCAGTAGAGTTACCTTTATTTAATATTACATGTTATGTATTTATTGTCTAGCACTTACTTTCTTAAATATTTTATTTTATTGGGTCGGGTATATGAAATATTCAAACCTTAATAAATGACCTGCCTGGCTGCTGACCGTATAGTGTTGATGTCATAATAAAAATTGATCGTCGTTGTAAATAATATCGTCGTCGTGATAAAAGTACCTTTACTAACCATTTTTTTTCCATTGGCCGACATTTCCTGTTTTTTTTTACAAAATCTTCAAGCTAAATAACTGTTTGGCCGCTTTTTCGTACAGTATTGGCAACCATCATAACAAAAGTTTATCGTAATGAAGTCAACTATTGTAGTTGTTGACATTATTAGTCGCGTGCGTTAAAACTAAAATTATATTTAACAAACATGTTAATTTTATTCATGCAAGCAATGAAAAAAACTAGCAATCCAAGAGTCGGACTCGAACGAAGGGTTCCGAAAACAGGCAAAAAATGCGTTTTAGTATGGAAGAAAATGTCAACCACAAAATGTAAATGTCAGCTACAGTGCTACAAGGATCTTCTGGCCAAAAGATGACATTTACAAGGTAGCATTTAATAAAGATAACCTGTGCAAGAACTGTGTTATAATTTAAATATTCTTCCTATTTTTTTAATGAAGGATAAAGTGCGACAAAGATCTCCGATAGATGACATTGACAAGGTGGCGCTGGCATTCAATCAGGATAGCCAATGTAAAAATCTCCCTGGATTCAAGGAGTTCAAGAAGCTGTTTAATGAATATTTTTTTACCCAACTATGACAAAGTTGCGAAAACAAAGAAAAGAAGCAGTATAAGCTATGTATCTTTGTTTCATATACGATCCATCAATTTAAGACACCAACAATAAAAACCATTGAAAATTATAACTTTATTTGAAAAGTTGAACTTTACTGTATTTAAAAACAATATTTTTAATAGTTTACACAGAAAACGTAAGACAATAAAACAAAAGGGAGAATGGAAAAGTGTCTTGTAAGATTAGAGAGATTCCCCTTATCTCGAACTGGCAACCGCATTTTTCAATTTGACAACGTTAGTTCTGATATTTGCCATTGGCCAAAAGATAAATTTTTACCCTTTAGGCACGGAGCCCATAAAATGGTTGCCGCAACATTAAATCTATACCAATGTAATGTATCATTTATTATCAATGGCCAGCACTTTCATATTTTAGACCAAAATGACTGACGTTCTTTCTTATTGTTAAAAATTATGAAGGTTTCCTAAATTACAAAATTATATTTTCATAATCTGAAATATCCATCGAACTTAATGAGCTAAGAAGAACAAACTTTGATGAAGAATTAGAAATAGATAACGTCTCGCGAACTAAAACAGTACTCAAATATGGCACCGTCTGATTAAGGATGTCATGGATTGACATATATCAAACATCAGTTTCGGAACAAGGTCATGAAGTCGCTTTCTCAATAATATTTTTTTAAGCATCTATGTACATTGAAACAGGCTAGTTGACCAAATTTCAAAAACTAGTTAATACTTCACTTTCATAGGACATTAATCAAAAACTTTTTATTTAAAACATATTTTGCATTTAGATTTTTAGGTCATAATTTTAAAAATGCAATTAAAGTGGGTCTCGTAAACGTTCGAACTGAAATGGCGCCAACATCAAAGAGGTGATGTCACGTTCTCTGATAGGTATTTACGGTCACGTGACCATTTGTGTAATTTTATTATCAAAAATGTTAGTCCTTTCTTGGTATTTCCATAACATCATAAATCAGTATCAGAAATCAGTAGAAATGGGCAGGTTTTTCATTTTGCACACATTATCATAATATTAAGCAATAACAACAGGTTAACGATTAAATTTTTACCGACTTCATTTTATAAGAATAACGGATCAATCAAGCAACCGTGTTATGGTTAAATTCTTTACTTTCAGGAAAGGCATCTGGATTAATGTACGACTTTAATACTGCTATAGAAATGTTTAGATTTTATTTCTTGCAAAAATTGAACGCTATGTAATAGTAGCATTTATTAAATTTAATTCTTATAACTTAAATTATAAATAAACCATAGATATTTCAGTGAGTAGTCGAGGAACAGCAGGTAGTCGTTTGCTTGCCGTAGGTACTATTCGTGCTGGTCACCGTATATACATTCATAACACATGCACACGGACTCAGTGGTTTGACGACCTCCGTGGTGTAGTGGCTAAGCACGCTGGTTCAAGGCGTCGCCGCTCCGAGGTCCCGGGTTCGCTTCCCGGTCGGGTCAACATAGAAATCAATATTTTCTATGTTATCTTGAGTCTGGGTGTTGTGGTACCACCGTTGTGTCTGATTACCATAACACAAATGCATTAGCTACTTACATTGGGATTAGAACAATGTATGTGATTGGTGTCCAATACAACTTTTAATACAACAATACAACGGACGGGTGCAAACATATCCATGCATATAAATGTAAGTGCCGTGCGAGTGGGATTCGAACACGCGTCTACTTAGCTTTGTAGTTCGGAACAGAAAAAACTACAACAGAAAGGCTGTTAAATTATTGTTCGTTGGTAAAAAAAATCGATATCACAGTACTCCATGTATGGTGCTGTCTTAGAAAATTGATTTTTTAATAAAGTATCGGCCTTGTTGGTGTGTGGGTTAGCTAAGAAACTAAACTCAGTTATTTTATTGAAAATACTTAGATTCTTAATATTTAGGATTTTTAAATGGCATTGTTTAACCGAATACTTGTTATTCTTGCAGTTTTAAAATGCGTAGACGTAACTGACGCCGGCAAAAACAGACTAAGTCTTATTTACGACCCCAATTTGAAGTGAGGTGTTGTTTAGCTCGGCCATCTTTTAGAGTCTCACCAAATATCTAGTTCTAATACTTCGTCTGAGAGCAAACAAGATGATATACTTTTTTAACAATAATTCTTAATCTACTATATTTTTAAAAGAACTATCGATACTTTTCAAACAATCACTGTAGAAATGAAGACATCACCAATCAATGTCCATATGACAGCTGACAACTCGCTCGGATATATTTTTGCAGTACAATCCTGTAGCAAAGGTACCACCTGTAACATGCATATATTTTTATTAATTTAACACTAAATTAAATTAAATAACAATGAAAGTAAACTCACGTTATAGGGTTCCTAAGACTAACAAGAAAGTCCTTTAGTTTAGTCCGTCTATCCGGCCGCAGTCCAGCGCAGAGATTTAAGGTGCTAGAAATATGAAAATTTGTGCAGATAAAATTGTTATCTCCTTTAGTTTTAGTAAAATAGTTTGTCTCCAGATATACATATTAGTCTATGATAGTTTGTTCAAGTCTATCTGTCCGTCCGTATGTCACAGCCACTTTATTTTGAAACTATTAGTATTAAACAGTTGAAACTTAGTAGGTAGGTAAATGTATTATGTTAATCACTTTCGAAACTAAAACCTATAAAAAAAATACAAACCTTTGCGTGTAGGGTGTCTATGGATAGGTTTTTTAAAATGACAGAGAGTTATGCGCGGGGAACGAAAAGGGTAGTACGGTCCTTATTTCTCCGTTTTAGTAATTGTTTTTTTCCGGGTTAATTATTGTGATTGTGTGGTGGAATAGTCATGATAATTTGTGCTTTTGAAGAAAACAATGCAATTAAAGTGGGGAATTAAGTGAAGCGATCTGATCGCGCCGTCTTACCCGGATCGCTGTTACTGCGCTTAGCTTCCTTGTTGAGCATTGGAATGCGGACCACATTGCATTTCAATGAGTTACGTTAAGTTAGGCTAGTTTAGTGTTAGTTTTAGTTTTAAGTGTTAAAAATGAACAATTTTCACTTAAGAATAGTCTGTATGGCCTAGAGCCGAAGACGTAAAAGCTTGTATGAAAAAAAATAATTAAAATGACATCAAGGTTCCTCAAGCCATTTTCTCTTAGTCTAAAGTTTGAGAGATAGACGCTTACAAAGTGATAAAATGGCTTAAAAGTTGTATGAGGGGTTCATACAACTTTTAAGCTAAGCGAGTGTAAATTATGAAAAAAAAATGCAAAAGATGTAGACTTGACAAAGACGTGCAACGAGAATCGGTTTGAACGAGATCGAAAAAATTAGCTGTTTTTGAGATAGAGCACATTTTCAGTAACTGCAAACATAGCTTTGTTATTCATACGAATACTATGAAACACAAAGTTGTATTTGCTGTCAACGAAATATTGTGGTATTTTGACTCGTTGGAAGTAAGTGGATCTCTTATTCAGTTAGAGTCAGCGCGGAACCCTCAGTGTGCGAGTCCGACTCGCACTTGGCTGGTTTTATGCCATTCAGCTACGGATCTCTAAAAAGAGCTCCTACACGACGAGACACGAAACTCAAATCGCCGTATTTTTTATGAGTTAGGTAGGTACAGTCGCCGTCAGATATATTGGAGCAGACAAGGTGACCAAATACTTGTGAACAGTTTAAAATGTCAATAAGTTCCATACACTACAAGTTACCATTAATATCAGAACATTCATAATTTCATTAATATCTGAGCAAATGTTAGTCAATAATTTCTATACGCACAACCAACCAATAATATCTGAACACTCACTTGTCTGAATTTATTTATTGCATGACACTTTCATGACAATGATGACAATACTGAAAACTACAAAGCGTTACAAACTGCCAGCGTCATCTTCATTCATCATCATTCTCAGCCAAAGGACGTCCACTGCTGAACATAAGCCTCCCCCACGGCTTTCCACAGCAACCGATCACTAGCGGTCTGCATCCAGTTTGATCCTGCGATCTTTTTAAGGTCGTCTGTCCATCTTGTTAGTGGACGTCCTACGCTGCGTCTTTGGTCGAAGGATCTCCAATCCAGAACTTTCCTGCCCCAACGGCCATCAGTTCTTCGCGCTATGTGCCCTGCCCATTGCCACTTGAGCTTACTGATTCTCAAAGCTATGTCCGTTACCTTAGTTCTTCTACGTATCTCCTCATTTCTGATCCGATCACGTAGAGAAACACCCAGCATAGCCCTCTCCATCGCTCGTTGTGTGATTTTGAGCTTCTTTATGAGGCCCATAGTTAGAAACCATGTTTCGGATCCGTATGTCATCACTGGTAACACACACTGGTTGAAGACTTTCGTCTTAAGACACTGAGGTAGATGAGATGAGAAGACACTCTTGCGTAATGTCCCGAACGCTGCCCAGCCGAGTTGGATTCGTCGATTGACCTCTTTCTCGAAGTTGGACCTACACAATTGGATCACTTGTCCCAGGTAGACGTACTCGTCGACGACTTCGAGAGTTGAGTTCTCAATGGATACTGGAGTGGGTACAACATACACCTACAACAGTGACATAATTTTCGTCTTCTCCATGTTCATTTTAAGACCCACTTGTTCAGCGTCATCTTACTATAATATAAACTATGAAAAGAGTTCCTATTTAAAAATAGTATTTATAGTTAAGTTGGAAGCACTTCCTTCTGCAATTTTCCTCGATTGCTCAGATATTTATGACCGGCTGCGTAGATACATTTGACGTTATGAATGTTCAGATATTATTGGTTAGTTGTGTGCATAGAAGTTATTGACTAGCATCTGCTCAGATATTAATGAAGTAATAAATGTTCTGATATTAATGGTAACTTGTAGTGTATGGAACTTATTGACATTTTTAACTGTTCAGAAGTATTTGGTCACTTTGTCTGCTCCAATATATCTGACGGCGACTGTACCATAGAAAAAATGAATAAGGTTCATGTTCGTATTCATTTTTTCTATGGTAGGTACTATCTTTTGTTAAAATAAAATAAAAAACACTACCGTATGGTAGGGTTATAGAATTGACCCCCATATGAGGTATTTTCCTCGATGAAATTCATCTAGATATTGCCGATAAAGAGTTATTACTACATGCCTGGACATACTTTATATTAATATGATCCCGTGCTATAATATTTTGGAGCGATTGGAGCATTCGGGAAAGATATACCTGCCTATGTTATCTCCGCCCCGCCCCGCGGCGGTGGACGATCCCATACGAAACATACATAAAACGAAACGTAAGAAAATATACAGAGTGTAACACTTTTGTTAATGTATCGTGTAATTCTTTCCGCTTCGTAAGGCTTCAGACTTAAACCATCGTCTGTAACAAAAATAATCTCTGAGAAAACAAAGTTGATTTTTATGCATTAAAAATCATTTATTTATATAGGGTCTAACAAAATTAACTGAATTCTTTCCTAGGGCTAATTCTGACCCTCAAATACAACAACTTTTTGTATGGGACCAACATCGTAATCCCAAACAAATATTTTACTTACCAATGCTAGAGTGCCGATCAGCTGATTCTAGTTTTAGTGATTCTAGCTGTACCGCATAAAAAAATGATTTTGTAGGTATTTTCCATTTCAAAAAAATATTTTTCATATATATAAGTATATACATATATATAGTATACCTACCCCTGAGTTGCTCGTCACTAACCAAAACAGGGTGTTGCTGAATAAGCCGCACTATAAACGCGCACGGAGCGCTCCTCAGGCTGCAGGCGTATTATGACGCGCTTAATTGTATGCGTGCGAGCTGTAGCTGTGTGTGATAATAGGTAGTTTTTAAAGAAGCAATACTGTCATTGACAAATAAAAACGTGTAACAAAACTTGTCAAGTGTGGTTTCGGGGTTCCGTAGCCGGATGGCAATGGTTTTTTTTCATGTATTATAAGCAGTGAACCGATGCAGGGATCAATTTACTGTGAAACTATATATGTATTATAGCCAAAATTTTCAAGCGCTCGCAAATGGAGAAAATATAATAATAAAATAAGAAATGAGTACAAATAAGTCTCCGATTATTTAGCCAACATTAGGTTATTTTGTAGGTACAAGTTACATAAAATAACTGGCAGGATAGTTTTTACTAGTTGTTTTTGGTGTAGGTCTGTAAAAGAGACTTCAGTAAGGTTTTGACTGTATGAAGATCATTCATGATTACATTTTAAGCCAGATATAGTGTTTAATGTGTTTTAGGGTACAATACATAAAAATGAAATTCTGTATCAGGATTTACAATTCGCCATTTTTACAGCCATAATCTTAATAACGCTTTTCGTTGCCTTACTTATATTGGAAAAAGTTGTCATAAACTTTTGATCTATCGTCTTATTTGACTGTACCTACTTATGAAGGTTTTAAAATATTCTACTAAACAGATTATTATCTGTTGCCAGACTTTTATAAAGCTTAGAGTTTTAAAAAGTACAGAATCGATTCTCTTTTACATCTTAAGCCTTATTTTAGTACTAGCGGTCCCCCGCGAATTCGTCCGCGCGTTTTGAGATTGGTCCCTCCCCTCCCGTCGCAGCGTCATGTTTTATATCCTAAAGCCTTTCTCGATAAATAAGCTATCCAACACAGAAATATTTTCTCAAATCGGTCCAGCAGTTCCTGAGATAAGCGCGTTCAAACCAACAAACTCTTCAGCTTTATAATATACTAGCGGTCCCCCGCGACTTCGTCCGCGCGTTTTAAGTTTGCTCCCTCCCCTCCCGTCGCAGCGTCATGTTTTATATCCTAAAGCCTTTCTCAATAAATAAGCTATCTAACACAGAAATATTTTTTCAAATCGGTCCAGCAGTTCCTGAGATAAGCGCGTTCAAACCAACAAACTCTTCAGCTTTATAATATAACTAGCGGTCCCCCGCGACTTCGTCCGCGCGTTTTGAGTTTGCTCCCTCCCCTCCTGTCGCAGCGTCATGTTTTATATCCTAAAGCCTTTCTCGATAAATAAGCTATCCAACACAGAAATATTTTTTCAAATCGGTCCAGCAGTTCCTGAGATAAGCGCGTTCAAACAAACAAATTCTTCAGATTTATAATATATTAGCGCAAGCGCACGTTGTACTTAAGCTGCGAACTTTATTTTGGTGCGGAGTTATGTTAAAACTGTGATAGCTGCTAAGATATTTATTGAAATCAAATGATATAAAGGGCAACTTGGTTCTAAATGAAATGCTCGTGATGATCAATGTATTTATTTTGATAAGAATGAATACCTGTGTGTATAATACACCTCTAAAAATAATGCATTATTTTTTTACAAATTTATGAACATAAAAAAGGTTGTAGTAAGTCAACCATAAAAGATAGACATATGCTGTCGCGGACTTTATTATAGAACTCTTAATGCTAAACAATCTTCTAATACATGTTTTTTTTGTAACTTAAGCGGTTTCCGCAGCGTATGCAGCGGAAGCTCTCAAAAGGAATATCTTTCTCCCGTTTTCGCAACATTTTTCATTTCTGTTGTGGTCTTATGAGTCTTATCTTTATGTTATATAGCCTAAAGCCTCCCTCGATAAATGGACTATCCAACTGAAAAAAAAATTTTCAAATCGGGTCAGTAGTTTTTGAGATTAGCGCGTTCACACAAACACACAAACAAACAAACAAACTCTTCAGCTTCTTCATTCTTCATTCTTCATTCTTCGCAACTATAATATTAGTATAGATTAGCTCAAGCGCACGTTGTACTTAAGCTGCGAACATTATTTTGGTGCGGAGTTATGTTAAAACTGTGATAGCTCCTAAGATATTTATTGGAATCAAATGATATAAAGGGCAACTTTGTTCTAAATGAAATGCTCGTGATGATGAATGTATTTATTTTAATAATAAAAAATACCTGTTTGTATAATACACCTCTAAAAATGATGCATTATTTTTTTACAAATTTATTAACATGAAAAAGGTTGTAGTAAGTCAACCATAAAAGATAGACTTATGCTGTTGCGGACTTTATTATAGAACTCTTAATGCTAAACAATCTTGTCATACATGATTTTTGTGTAACTTTAGCGGTTTCCGCAGCCTACGCAGCGGAAGCTCTCAAAAAGAATATCTTTCTCCCGTTTTCGCAACATTTTTCATTGCTGCTGTGGTCTTGTGAGTCGTATCTTTATGTTATATAGCTTAAAGCCTTCCTCGATAAATGGACTATCTAACATAAAAATATTTTTTCAAATCGGGCCTGTAGTTTCTGAGATTAGCGCGTTCAAACAAACAAACAAACAAACAAACCAACAAACAAACAAACAAACTCTTCAGCTTTATAATATTAGTATAGATTAGCGCAAGCGCACGTTGTATTTAATCTGCGAACATTATTTTGGTGCGGAGTTATGTTAAACCTGTGATAGCTCCTAAGATATTTATTGAAATCAAATGATATAAAGGGCAACTTGGTTCTAAATGAAATGCTCGTGATGATGAATGTATTTATTTTGAAAAGAATAAATACCTGTGTGTATAATACACCTCTAAAAATAATGCATTATTTTTTTACAAATTTATTAACATAAAAAAGGTTGTAGTAATGAGGGTTTTTGATATTTTTTCTGCCACCAGACGGCGCCACGTAAGCGCCAGGTCCAAACAACTTGCACATAGTATTGATTTCTACCGAATTTCGGTAAATTCTACGTATTTGTGAATTCAATGTGCTTTTATAATGGTTTAGAGACAGAAAAAGGTTGCCGAAATAAATAATGATCTAAAAAACAGAGGCGCCAAAGAAACTGGCACTAAAGGAAAATATGAATAATAGGAGATACTATAATAACTAATGAAGAATAGGATTGTGTGGAATTTTGGACAGTGCTACCATGCAATATGTGATACATGACCATGACTATCTGCCTTTTTCTTTACATCATCAACTTATACATAATAAAATATTTGTAAGCCTATTCCAGGTGCATATTAATCACTATAGTAGCTATGACTTGTAATAACACTGAACTGATAAAAATTGTAGTAACTTTTTTTTATTCAGTATGTATATTATGTAATAATCAATAATAGGTGATCGTATTTGCATAGGGATAGTAGATAGTAGGAGTAAATTTATCTCTGTGAATAGCTACAAGCCACTGTTTCAATCAGCTTTTATCAGTTATAGGGAACATATGCCCTCCTGTTTTATTTGCACACATAGGCACTGTACAACACTGTAGTATTTTAGAAAACAGTACTCTTTTTGCAACTATTGTATGAATAAATAAATAATAAAAAATATCAGAAAATACAACATATTATGTATGTATTTTGACAAGTGGTTGGACCTGACGCCTAGGTGCTGCCACCTGGTGGGCGTCATTTTTGACAACCCTCATTCAACCATAAAAGATAGACATATGGTGTCGCGGACTTTATTATAGAACTCTTAATGCTAACAATCCTGTCATACATGATTTTTGTGTAACTTAAGCGGTTTCCGCAGCGTATGCAGCGGAAGCTCTCAAAAGGAATATCTTTCTCCCGTTTTCGCAACATTTTTCATTTCTGATGTGGTCTTATGAGTCGTATCTTTATGTTATATAGCCTAAAGCCTTCCTCGATAAATGGACTATCTAACGTAAAAATAATTTTTCAAATCGGGCCAGTAGTTTTTGAGATTAGCGCGTTCAAACAAACAAACAAACTCTTCAGCTTTATAATATTAGTATAGACTAGCGGTCCCCCGCGACTTCGTCCGCGCGTTTTGAGTTTGCTCCCTCCCCTACCGTCGCAGCGTCATGTTTTATATCCTAAAGCCTTTCCCGATAAATAAGCTATCCAACACAGAAATATTTTTTCAAATCGGTCCAGCAGTTCCTGAGATAAGCGCGTTCAAACAAACAAACTCTTCAGCTTTATAATATACTAGCGGTCCCCCGCGACTTCGTCCGCGCGTTTTGAGTTTGCTCCCTCCCCTCCCGTCGCAGCGTGATGTTTTATATCCTAAAGCCTTACTCAATAAATAAGCTATCTAACACAGAAATATTTTTCAAATCGGTTCAGCAGTTCCTGAGATAAGCGTGTTCAAACCAACAAACTCTTCAGCTTTATAATATAATTAGCGCAAGCGCACGTTGTGATGTTAAAACTGTGATAGCTCCTAAGATTTTGTTGGAATCAAATGATATAAAGGGCAACTTTGTTCTAAATGAAATGCTCGTGATGATAAATGTATTTATTTTGATAAGTATAAATACCTGTGTGTATAATACACCTCTAAAAATGATGCATTATTTTTTTACAAATTTATTAACATAAAAAAGGTTGTAGTAAGTAAACCATAACAGATAGACATATGCTGTCGCGGACTTTATTATAGAACTCTTAATGCTGAACAATCCTGTCATACATGATTTTTGTGTAACTTAAGCGGTTTCCGCAGCGTACGCAGCGGAAGCTCTCAAAAGGAATATCTTTCTCCCGTTTTCGCAACATTTTTCATTGCTGCTGTGGTCTTATGAGTTGTATCTTTATGTTATATAGCCTAAAGCCTTCCTCGATAAATGGACTATTCAACGTAAAAAAGATTTTTCAAATCGGGCCAGTAGTTTCTGAGATTAGCGCGTTCAAAGAAACAAACAAACAAACAAACAAACAAACAAACTCTTCAGCTTTATAATATTAGTATAGATTAGCGCAAGCGCACGTTGTACTTAAGCTGCGAACATTATTTTGGTGCGGAGTTATATTAAAACTGTGATAGCTCCTTAGATATTTATTGAAATCAAATGATATAAAGGACAACTTTGTTCTAAATGAAATGCTCGTGATGATGAATGTATTTATTTTGATAGGAATAAATATCTGTGTGTATAATACACCTCTAAAAATAATGCATTATTTTTTTACAAATTTATTAACATAAAAAAGGTTGTAGTAAGTCAACCATAAAAGATAGACATATGCTGTCGCGGACTTTATTATAGAACTCTTAATGCTAAACAATCCTGTTATACATGATTTTTGTGTAACTTAAGCGGTTTCCGCAGCGTATGCAGCGGAAGCTCTCAAAAGGAATATCTTTCTCCCGTTTTCGCAACATTTTTCATTTCTGCTGTGGTCTTATGAGTCGTATCTTTATGTTATATAGCCTAAAGCCTTCCTCGATAAATGGACTATCCAACGTAAAAATAATTTTTCAAATCGGGCCAGTAGTTTTTGAGATTAGCGCGTTCAAACAAACAAACAAACAAACAAACTCTTCAGCTTTATAATATTAGTATAGATTAGTATAGATAAGTACTAAACCAAAACACTAGAGAAAAGTTAGTTGCTGTATAAAATACAGCCTTCATCTGTAGATTTCATTTTTCTAAAACTTTTATAGGGTTTATAGCTCTATACCATTTATGTCAAGACTGAAATATAGCTAAAGGCCTTTATAAATCTAATAAATTCTGTAGACCAGCTAGAACACAACAAGAAATCCTTTATCAAACCATAATTGAACTTTAGGCAACGACCTCTATGTTACATATAAGTCTATGACTTTAGGTGGTTATGCGACTTACATCATCCCGTTTACCTGCTAATGTGCTAGTTGGGAATATACTACATACAACAGTGCAATTAGCGCGCAGTGAAAATGTATGGAATACTTAGCTGTATTTTTCCTTGAATTCACTATTGCCCCCATAGTAAAAGTTGTTCATATCCATCAGTGGCCTATTCACACAAAATTTGGTCACTGATTAAAATTTCAGCCCGTGTATCTTTAAAAAAAATATATCACTTTTAGTCCAGTCAAAATAGACTAAATTATGATTCCAGTTTGCATTAATGCCCAACAAGCTGGATTTTTGTGTAGGCCTTGAATACGTCATTACAAATGATATGTCAAAAGTCCCCATCGATCCCGCTTGTGCGTTGTTTTTTATTCGAGGTCAAAGGTCACAAATTTGCGTTTTTTGCGTATATCTCTGAAACAACGAGAGCTATCGAAAAATGGTTCAGACAAAGTTTATAGATCGTAAAATTGTCTACAGAAAATAACTCAACACTTTTTCTTCTACGGTGCACTGTTCTCGAATTATGGCTATTTTTAACATAGAAAATACGAATATACACTCATACGTGGCCAGTATGCATCATCGGGTTAACCATTTGAACACAAAATATTAGAACATAGTTTTATTTGCCCCATGCACACAAGTACGTGAAAAATATACAATTCTGAGTGAGTCATCGTCCGTCCCTAATTATATTGGGCAGTTGGCCTTGAGAAACATCTGCCTGCGACACTCCATTTTTCGGGTCGAAACCTGTTTATACCTGCTTTCCGAAGGAAATAGCTCTAGTAAATGCAGTCAGTTTTGAACGGTTTTTCGTAGTGAACAGACGTGTTTGTGCATTATATTCTCTTTTTAAACAGTGCCGTTACAAAATTTTGTAAAAATGTCAGAAGTTTGCTTTATTTGCAATGAATCTTTGACTGAAGGTGAAATTGTGGTTGTTGATCGTGGGCTAAAGACTTTAATGGATTCAAGTACTGAAAGGGGTGATGGGTTCGATGAATATTTGAAGGACAAAACAACTGAAACGATACATAAGCAGTGTCGTAAAGCATACACCCGGAAGAGCAGCATCGCTGCAGCTAAAAGACAGCGTGAGGCGGAGATAGCAACCACATCTGGGATTAGTCCTCCTCGTACTAGAGTACGAAGTAGTGAATCGTCTTTTTGTTTCAAGAAATACTGTTTGTTCTGTGGCAATGAAGCAGATAAAACGGCTGAAATGAAAAAAGCACAGCATCTTCGACGAAGAGTGTCTCAAGTTTCAACCCTTGACTTCAAGAAAACCATCTTGAAGGAAGCTCTGACTCGTTCTGATGAGCTAGCAAGAAGTGTAATTGCCCGCATTCAGTATGAATATGACTTAGTTGCTGCTGAGGCTATGTACCACAGTGATTGTTACACTTCGTTTCTAAAACCCATTAGTGGAGGTAAAATCGGTCGTCCTGAAAATGATTCTATTACTTCAGCGATGGAAGAAATATTTGCATTTATTGAAAATCATGATGATAGTCAATTTTCAATACAAGAATTGAAAGATATTTGCAAAGAGCCATCGATCGATAATAGAACAATTAAGTCAAAACTCAAGTTAAAGTATGGTAATAGAATCATTATAACTGAGAAATTGGGAAGTTCAGCATTCATTTGCTTCATCGACAATCAGCATGACGTCCTCAGCAAAGCTTGGTATGAGAAGAAAAAGCAAAATGAAAAGGAAGAGAGGTTGAAAGTACTTGAAGCAGCTGCAGCAATAGTTCGAGAAGATATTCAGTCGATAGTGTTTGACACTGATAATTATCCTCCACCTACTCAGATGTTCGAAGATATCAATAGTGATATTCCAGAATCTTTGACTTACTTGTTAGGGCAAATAATTTTGAAAAATAAACGGTGCAAATTGGAACACTTGAAATTAATATGTACAAATGTCAGCCACTGTATTATGGCTGCTGTTCGGCCTAGGTCTTTCAAATCACGGTTACAATTGGGTCTCTCAGTATTTTTTCATCGACGGTTTGGATCAAAACGTCTTATTCAAATTTTTTCATCTTTTGGTTTGTGTGCATCGTATAATGAAACTATATTGTATGAGGCAGCAGCAGTTCTTCATCGTCCACCTCATATTGTACCACCAGAAACTGGAACAATTATTCAATATGCTGCAGACAATGCTGACATCAATGTACATACCCTAGACGGTCATAATACGCTCCACATAATGGGTATCATTCAAATTATAACTCCAAAAGCAGCAGTTATAGCCGAAAAACCCATATCACGAGTAAACAGAGTCCTTTCAGCGAAAGATTTTGCAGCAAAAGCTCATGTACCGATAAAAGTCTATCAAAATGATGGCGCAGTTGGGTATAGTAAAATAGTTGCACAAAATTTTGATTATGAAAGTAGCACAGCAGTATCTTTACTGAAAAAAGTTGATATTTTGTGGTTGTATGGGAAATGGAAAGATTTACTATTACCTGGTTGGAACGGTTACATTGAACGTTTAACGAGTAATATCATGGATTTTTCAAAGTCTCAAATTCTCTTTTTACCATTCATTCAGCAACCAGCAAGTAACTACTATACTATCTACACAACTTTACTCTGCGCTTTGGAAAATTCAAAACGTTATAATCACGATGTATGCATTATTACTTTTGATCAGCCTTTGTATGCAAAAGCTCGAGAAATCGTATCAGCAGCACCTGAAGGATCTGAGGTATCGAAGATCGTAGTAAGACTTGGAGGTTTCCATTTACTCATGTCTTT
The DNA here is from genome assembly GCA_963924145.1 of Pyrausta purpuralis. Classification (NCBI taxonomy): domain Eukaryota; kingdom Metazoa; phylum Arthropoda; class Insecta; order Lepidoptera; family Crambidae; genus Pyrausta; species Pyrausta purpuralis. The sequence continues at coordinate 18,605,202 of OZ001645.1, read as the reverse complement.
TTTTGGAGCAATTGGTCAAATTATGCAGGGAAGTGGCATAAAAGAGGTGCTCTCTTTGATTTATGCCACTAATTCATTAGACAAAATATTGAATGGCCATGCTTATGCAAGAGCAGTTAGAGCACACACATTACTCCATCTCACTTTAGCAACAATAATATCAGAAGAACTTGTCATCGATGACGAGATGCATGCTAATCTACAAGATACTGTTGACCTTATAATGAATAACACAATTTCGTACGTTGATATTGAGAATGGCGATGAGATGGCTGAGGCATGACTTGAGCAGTTCAATCAAAAATTAAAGGAATATGAATAACGCGGACCAACTGCAAAATTGTGGACGCAATATTTTCACATGGTATCAATTGCTAAGGAGTTTATAAGAGCTGAACGTATGGGAGATTGGAAAGCTCATTTGAATAGCATTCGAGAAATGCTTCCTTACTTCCATGCATCAGGACATTTTCCGTATGCCAAATCTGCACATTTATATCTACAAGATATGTTACAATTGGAAAACTTGATTGATGATCCTGAGGTTTTCGAGAGATTTACATTGGGATTTTTCACAATTAGACGTTCTGATAAATTGAGTTGTGGAACTTCAACGGATATGGTCATTGAGCAATCGATGATGAAGTCAATGAAAACAGATGGAGGTGTTGCTCGAGGAAGAAGTACGCAAGAGAGCGTCATAAGTAAATGGATTTATGGCATGCATGCAATGAATACTGTGTAGATTGGAGGATTTAGCGGGTGTAAGCATAGACACGACAGATCAGCATGTCGATGCAAGGGATTCCCGCGTAAAGAGAGATACTGGAGACATCAAGAAACTTCGTGAATGGTTTTCGTCACATGATCCTTTTCCTGAATTGAACAAAGTCATGTCCATTGCCAATGGAGTCGTCGGGGATGATAAAATCAATTGCCATAATGCTCGTGAAGTGGGTATTGCATCTATGAGTAAAATGATGGGCCAAACATTTAACAATATTAAATTGAAACGTGCTGACAAAGTACTACCTCTATTATTTATGAAGAGTACCATGAAGATTCATGATGAGAAGGTACCAATAGATCCTGTATTATTATTTCAACGCATGAGTATTACGAAGACATTTGAAGATGAGCTTGAAAAATTCTTCGAGTACGAATTAGCCCCTTACCCTTTATCGCTCTTTGATGCAATTGGAATGCGTAAGACACAGAAGTCAGCCATTTATGATTGCTTTGAATGTGTGAACATTGATATCGAAAGTGCAAATGCTACCTACATCATCGATGGAGGATACCTGTTACATCGTGTTGTGTGGGATCGAGAGAACACATTTGAGGATATTTTGGACAAATATCTTCAGTATGTTCGTAGACACTTTGGTCACAACGTTACTATAATATTTGACGGTTACACTGATTATACAAAAAATATCAAAGCTGCAGAACAACGTCGTCGAGCTAAACAAACATCTTCATCGTCTGATATCGTTTTTGATCGATCAATGACTGTTCCGACAAACCAACAGCAGTTTCTTGCTAATACTCACAATAAATCTCGTTTGATTTCGATGTTATGTGAAGAATTTGCAGCTGCCAATGTTGTTGTGAAACAAGCTGAAAATGACGCTGATGTCCATGAGGACATGAACATGAGATGTTCAATAATGAATTGAAACCGCAATTGAACAATTCAGTAGCACCAATCCAACTATCGTTGTTGGAGAAGATGTAGATTTGTTAATAATATTAACTGCACGAACACCTAGTGATAAGATCATTTACTTTTTAAAACCTGGGAGAGCTCAAGTTCAAACAAAAATATATTCTTCACAAAGTTTAACTGCATATCCAAAATGTCAGCCTCATATATTATTCCTTCATGCGATAACTGGCTGCGATACGACATCAGCAATTTTCAAAAGAGGCAAAAATACAGTATTCAAATTGTTTGAAAAACGTGAAGACTTGATTGATAACGCAAAAGTATTTACAAATATTAACTCGTCAGCAGATGTTATCCTCACCAATGGAATTCGTGTTCTCCTTGCTATGTATGGAGCTCCAAAAAAAATGGAATCGATAGACAAGTATAGATATTTGAGTTTTGTGAAAAATACAAAAAACAATAAGAGAGTGCAGTTATCTTGTCTCCCTCCAACATCTGCTTCTGCTAATCAACACTTATTTCGTGTGTTCTACCAAGTGCAAGTGTGGCTAGGCAATGATCTAAATCCTGAAGATTGGGGCTGGAAATTGATGAATAATAGTTTGGAGCCAATCCAGACTTTACTGCCACCTGCTCCAGAAAAATTACTCAATACAATTTTTTGTAATTGCAAAAAAGGCTGCACAAACAATTGCGGGTGCAGAAAAGTTGGATTGTAATGTTCATCGGTATGTACCAATTGTCAAGGCCAATCTTGCACCAACATTGAATCAAATACAACAGATGAAGATTGTTTCGAAATTGATGAGGATATAACTGATATATCTCTCTTCTTGGAGCAGTCTACACAAATCGAGCAAGAAGAGGAAGAAGACAGTGATGAAGAAGAAACAAGTGACTATGAAGAATTTGATGTTGAATGATAATGTAATTTTCTTGCTGTTAAAATTTTCATTAAATTTAAATAAAAAAAAATTTCATCAATAAAATAGTGTCCCATTACATTCCCTCGATCAAAATATATTGTGGAGTATTCCTACTGGGGAAACCACGTTAAAAAAAAGCGCCGTGTACACTACCTCAGAGGTGGTGCGGAAATGTGTGCATATAGTCGAAAGTACGACTTTCCTGCGTTCTAAAGTCACGATATCTCGAAAGCGATGCTTTGTAGGAGAAAAGTGTTGAGATATTTTTTGTAGACAATTTTACGATCTACAAACTTTGTCTGAACCATTTTTCGATAGCTCTCGTTGTTTCAGAGATATACGCAAAAAACGCAAATTTGTGACCTTTGACCTCGAATAAAAAACAACGCACAAGCGGGATCGATGGGGACTTTTGACATATCATTTGTAATGACGTATTCAAGGCCTGCACAAAAATCCAGCTTGTTGGAATTAATGCAAACTGGAATGTCTATTTTGACTGGACTATTTGACGGCCAGTAACGGGTCATGTTCCAGGTATAGTGCAGTGCCTTCGAGAAAAAATATCTAATTTAATGGGAGAAATACGTGGTTTTCGGCTTCGCCTTTTGTTACCTGCAATATATATATCCCATAGTCTGAGCGGGTAAAAGCTATATCTCGGGATATACAACATATTGTATGCATATGCATATAATAAACTTCTATGCTAATATTATAAAGCTGATGAGTTTGTTTGAACGCGCTAATCTCAGGATTTAATGGACCGATTTAAAAAATACTTTATGTTGGTTAAAGCTAATTTGTCGAGGAAGGCTTTAGGCTATAAAACATTATAATACGACTTATAAGAGCAGAGCAACAATAAATATTTCCAAAACGGGGGAAAATATTCCTTTTGAGATAGAGAGATACAAAATTATGTATGTCACGGGATTGTTTCGATTAACCGCTATGGTTACTTCCCATGAATATGTGTGTTTTGCGTTGAAATATTTTACAGGAAATCCAAAATTTACGCGGGCGACGCCGCGAGGGACCGCTATTAATATTATAAGGCTGTAGAGTTAGTTTGTTTGAACGCGCTAATCTCGGAAACTACGGGGACTGATTTGTTTTTTTTTTTGTTTCTGTTGGATAGCTTATTTATTGAGAAAGCATTTCTTCAACACATCGCTATACGACTTATTAGAGCAGAGCAACAAGAAAAATATCTTACTCGCTATCACAGTTTTGAAATAACTCCGCACCAAAATAATGCTCGCAACATAAGGTAATCACACGCTTGCGCTAACCGCTATTATGGTCTCTGGTCTCTTAATTCCCATGAAAATATGTGTTTTGCGTCTAAGTATTTTACAGGCGATCCGAAATTACCGCAGGCGACGCTGCTGGGGATAGCTAGTATTATATATATCCTACAATCAAAAGGCACCTTAATAAGTTTGTTTATTGACAAAACAGTACAAAACAAAAATAAAATTAATAAGGTTTCAAATTCCAAGTGCATTATTAAAGGAAATATATCTTACAAAAGGACTAGCCTCCTTTTAAGTAGGTATAGATAGGGAAGAGGGTGATAAGATAGGGTACTTAAGCTTTGAAGATCGATAAAAAAACAGTCAATTTTTGCGACAGTTGGATATTACTCTACATCGAGGTATTACTATTACGTATAGAAACGCTATGCCGAGCAAAAAGTGTGCGCAATTTGATGACAAGATTTTGACGTGAACTGTCAACAGAACAGACTGACGTATTCCTTGAAATTTGAATGTTGAATATGAAATTGCAGAAGCGAACACAGGCATTTCTGCCTATTATACCTGACTGTATTGAATGTATATCACTTTATTTAAATGTATAATAGTAGTTACTAACATGGATTAATATTTATTTATAAACGCTACGCTACAGCCAATGAGGGTGGTTTAAGTCGCGGGGAATCGTTAAATAATCATAAAACGAAGTGTTTAGTTAGTTTTATTATTTTTCAATTCATCTTTTTCTTTATTTAAAATTTTCACACAAAATTACTCGGGAAAAACTACCGAAGTAAGAACATTTTATTAGAAGAAGCACAACATCGCATTTCCTTATCTCATTTATTACCTACTTTTCCATTTTATGCGAGTCACTTTTTATAATCTTTGATTTTAGTATAAAATGGCGGCAATATAAAATTTAACACATTTAAAACTTTTAAAAAAATATTTAGTAGGTTACAGTTAACGTTTCATTTACTTAACGCTGAAAAGTAACGCCGGTTTTTTTTTTTCTTTCTAGGTTTTACTGTTGTATGTTTTAGAAACGCAATACGGCATTTTTGACGAATTATTTGACCAAAATATGTCATATTACATATCGCTACGAGCGGGAGTGAGTGACTGTGATTCTGCACATGCGTTGATGTCCAGGACCATCAATTCGTTTCGCACGAGGTTCCTTTGGGATGTCATTTCCATACGTAGTAGTATAGTTCAATGTTACTATATTAATATTTGGCATTTGGAACTTGTACTCGTAGTTGTCCATTTTAGAAATAAAAATAAAAACCCTTTCGCTGTGGCTATGCCACAAAAACCGTGCTAGGTCAAAAATCCTAAAAAAAAAACTCTTACCTCATGGTGCTGGTAAGATGGGGCACCCCCCTAAGGTTAGATGGAACAATGAAAACTTTCAGTCAAAAGATATACCAGCTTCGCCGGCTTATATGAAGATTTGGTATTGAGAACCTAGAAACATAAATAAAATATGACATCTATTGTGCTTCATACCGCACTGAAAGAACGCTTGATTTTTATCTTGTGATGGGAATAAAGGAAAGTTGCATTAACGATAGCATGATATTATTAATAAAATAAAAATGATGAAAAAACCTGAACATCATAAAAAAATGTCCTTAGTCTGTTCGAGACATAAAAGTATTACAAAGGGTCTCGGAAGGAAAGCCTGTAGGTATTTTAATTATGTCTTTTTTCCGATTCACTAGAAGAATCTAAATCAACAAAATGAGTGTCTTTATGCACCGGTTTTTTGCTTTCATTCTATAATACTAAATAGGCTTAGGTGGTAAATTACTATAAACCCATCCTTTAAAAGAGACACTTAAGACCTCACGCCGCACTGAACTTGAATGATTAAATTTCAGTCCGTATGCGGTCATGCGGTCAAACTCAGGGAAGTGTATTGGGTCCAGTGTTGTTTCTTGTATATGTTAATGACATAAACTTAATAACTGACCATCAGTGTATCATGTTCGCTGATGACATTTCAATCGTAGTGACTTCTCATAAAAAGGACAACACAATTGTTGACCACGTAAATGACATAAATAATACTCTTTCTATATTAAATAAATGGCTTGACATGAACAATTTAAAAATGAATCTGACCAAAACTAATTAGTTTTAATTCATTCGACATTCATTTTAATAACTACAAAAATATTGAAGCCAAAAAAATGACATTCACTATAACGACGCAGAAATTGACGAAGCAAATTAAATTAAATTCTTAGGTTTAACTGTTGATAGAGATATAAACTGGAAAGCTCATATAAATAACGTCGTTGGGAGAGTGAACAAGTTTACATACGCCTTGTGACGAGTGCGAACCGTTACTAATGTCCAAACTTCTTTAGTAGTTTATCATGCCTACATAGAATCCATTTTGCGCTACGGTCTAGTATTTTGGGTCAATGGCACAAGCATTGATAAAGTATTTATTGATCAAAAGAAATGCTTAAGGGCAATATTTGGTCTTGCACCCGACGCAACATGCCGCTCATGGTTTAAAAAACATAGTCTCCTTCCATTAACGTCTCTGTATATTCTTGAAATATGCTCATTTGTGAGGAAAAATAGTAGCTTGTTTCCACAGGCGTGTAATATCTATCCCAGAAATTCAAGAAATGCCAACAGACTTGTAATAAATAACACACCTAGGAAATCGCAATACAATAAGAGCTGCTTAACCATATTTGTGAGAATTTTTAATAATGTACCTAAACACCTCAGAACGTTAGATTTAAGAAGGTTTAAGATAACGCTACAGAAATGGCTTGTAATGAAATGTTTTTATAATTGAAAGAATTTTTTGACCAAAAGCAAAGGAATGAAACATTATTTATAATAATAATATAATAAAAATGTTATTAATTCAAATGTAAACAAAAATGACTAAAACCTGTGTTTCTGTTAAAATATTTGCATGCTATTCGTTAGTAGCTAAATGGGCTGAACATAAAATGTATTTATAATCCTGTGTACCCCAATTAAGGTAAATAAATGATTCTGATTCTGATTCAACCTCATGTCTAATTAAGTATGCCATTGGCATATACTTCTTGAGAGAACCTATAATGAATATCGCCAAAGAAGCACAAGCAGAAAACTTGCAATAAACTCATGGATAGTAATATTAAGACCGTCACCACAAATGCCTTGCCGTCTATTTTCTGCAATTATACGAGTATATTTGTCTACGTCTTTCATAAAGAAATGCGAAAGTAGTAGCCCCCTGCATGTCAAACAGAGCGCGATTTTGTCTGCCGCAACAGCGAGAAATCACGCATGAGGCCTTTTCGACCTCATTACGCAATCAACGTGGTAATAAAGAAAACATTGATTAATTGGTGAGTTTAGTTGATTGAAGTTGTCGACGAGTAGGTACGTCTACCTGGGACAAGTGATCCAATTGGGTAGGTCCAACTTTGAGAAAGAGGTCAATCGACGAATCCAACTCAGCTGGGCATCGTTCGGGAAATAGCGCAAGAGTGACTTCTCATCTCAATTACTTCAGTGTCTGAAGACGAAAGTCTTTAACCAGTGTGTGTTACCAGTGATGATATACGGATCCGAAACATGGTCTCTAACTATGGGTCTTTTAAAGAAGCTCAAAATCACACAACGAGCGATTGAGAGGGCTATGCTGGGGGTTTCTCTACGGGATCGAACCAAAAATAGGAAATACGTACTATGATAACATAGGTGAGAATCAGTAAGCTCAAGTAGCAATGGGCAGGGCACATAGCGCTAAGGATTGATGGCCGTTAGGGCAGGAAAGTTCTAAATTGGAGTTCCTTCGACCAAAGACGCAGTGTAGAACGTCCACCGACAAGATGGACAGACGACCTTGTAAAGATCGCAGGATCAAACTGGATGCAGACCGCTATTGGTCAGTAGCTGTGGAAATCCATGGGGGAGGCCTACGTTCAGCAGAGGACTGATAATGACATAGAAAAAATAACCTTATTCATTTTTTCTATGGATAATGATGATGATGATGATGATGAATTGGTCAGTTGATTGTGACAATCACATATTTTAATGGCTCATGAAATGTTTAGCAATCTTACCGTCTTTGTTATTTACCTACATTATCTTCTTTGGATACTAATAATGTCAGAAATTTAATTAATATACATTTTATATACTGTGTGGAGCGTTTAGGGCGGATTAACTGTCACACGTTCTAATTCAGGCTTTGTGATAGTAACTGAAAAACAACAACAGTGGAAAGTAATATTCAGGGTTTATTTCGAACTATTTCGGCCCGTTGAATTGTACCTGGGGGTTGAGACACCTGGCTTAAGGATTGCTTCTTAGTTTTTGTACTTTTCTTCACGACTTTTCGATGGGAAGTCATCTTTTTCGGTGGATTTGTTGCCGATGCCCTTATAGTGATGACTTTTGGAGTCAGCGTAACTTTTGCAGTTTGTTTAACTTTGTTTATTTTTAAATTCTTCGGGGTTTTGTAGGCGAGTGTTGCGTTGAGTTCGTCGTGCCCGTTTGATATCACCTCAGCGTCCGCTGGGCTCCGTTGCGGCGAGATAAGGCTTTTGGACTTCTTTGTTTTATTTTTAGATCGAACGATTTTACCTTTTTTGATTTTCATATCGGGCCTTAGATGGTTCCGCTCATAACCTTCCACGTTCATCTGTGGAAAAAAATCAATCAATTTCGATACGAATTAGTTACAATTATAATGTATAAAAACCGGCCAAGTGCGAGTCGGACTTGAGCACGAAGGGTTCCATATCTACTATGCACTTTTATTTCCCTAAAATTTTTCTGTGAAATATGACAGAGATTGGCAAGGTTTTTTGATTCCCTTAAAATAACAAAATATCCGAAATTATGAGACAAAACCGGTTATTATTTTTGATTGCGCTGACTCACAACTTGACAGTTAAAAGTAGCAATCAAAATCAATATTTCACTACAGTTTTAGTTTCATATCTTAACGCGTTTTGGAGGTAACATTTTTTAATCGAAAATTTACATAAAAATAATTTTTCACGCTATCTGATCGGCAACGTTCAATTACCTACGTGTCATGTAATGTTGACTTAAAGTGCCTCTTCTCGGCTCACGGGCTGAAATATTTTCACTTTACGCCCTTGGTGAATAATCTACTATTCTTTAAGTTTATGGACTACACTCCGTCATTTGTTTAACTTATCATAGCCGTGATAGTTTCCCTTCCAACTCACCAGCAAGTGTGAATATTTATTTATATCTAAGTACCTACTACCTGGGAGAGGGTGGTGACATTCGGACTCATAACAAAAATTAGACACTTTAAAACTGAATGTTACGGAAACGGGACACTTTATCGAAAAGTGATGTTGGAAAACTTACACGATGGGTTTGGCAAGCGAAAAAAATCATCCCCACGTTACTTGTCAGAGGTACCTACCATATTATTTTTTTCAAAATTTTATTTTACCACTTGGGCGGGGAGATAAGAATACATACCCATTGTCAAATTACAGTTTTCTAGCACCTCAGATATTTGCGCTGAATTGCCGACAGACGGACATGGCGAAACTCTAGGGGTTCCTCGATGGATTACGGAACCCTAAAAAAGGATGGGTAGAAGAAGCTCTACCTTTTCATTAATCATATCGTCCACCTCTTGCCGGTCGCAGAAGTCCAGAATTTTATTGCAGACTTCCCTTAAGTTTCTAAGCTTCAACTTATTTTTCTTGCTGTTCACCTCCAAGCGGTCCTCTTCATCATCTAGTCGTAATGTTCTGAAACAATTATATGAATGTTTCAAAAGCTTTGTTGTACCTTCCTAAATAATACCGGAATAAGTTACCTAATATTTTCGTTATGTTTTCTGTGCGAATTAACCCAGTTCTTACAAGAAAAAATAATAATTAAAGAGCGTAGGAAAGTATTTAGAAAGATTTCAGTTCTCTCTTACTATCGGATTACAAGACTGTTATACCTACCTACCTATCCGCACCTAGCTAGCTATAAGTTAAGGGCTTAGCCCTAGTAATTAAACATTGAGCAAGGGGCAACCTTACATTACATTACATACATTGCGACTTTTAGCAGCGGTGCAGTCGCGATCCAGCATCGAAGCAGTCGCAAAATGACAACCTTTACACACTGCGCTACTTCAAGCATCGATGCAGTCGCGATGCAGAAGCTAGAAATTGACAAATTATGTACGGAATTTCGGTGACTGCATCGATACTAACGCGCGTTAGCATCGATGCAGAAGCGCTTCTGCATCGATGCTAACGCACGGCTGCATCGATGCTAAATGAAATCTGTTCATTGCGTGAGTCGCGAGGCTGAAGCGTGTTTTCAAAACGTGCGACTGCATCGATGCTAAAAGTTGCATCGGTAAGGGTAAGTAAATGCACAAACTTACTCCTTGAGGGGTTATTAAAACAAAATCTAAAATATGTACAATTTGCGGTGTTTTCAAATTTTGTCAACAAATGATTACTGCAAGTTTGACTGACTGGAACAATACCAGTCAGTCAAACTTGCAGTAATCATCATAATCAGTCGATCATCTTAAACGTGTGTGAATAAGTACGTACTTTATAACTTTGGGCTTGCTCACGACATCGTTATTCTTATCTTCAATATTCATGGCTGCCTCCCAGATATTCTTGAACAGCTGCCTGCGATCAGCATAACTATCTTCGGTGTTTATCAAATGGTCCATAGTCCCGCCTTTCAACAACGACTCAACGCAACAATCTTACATTAAATAATCTTAGACTGAAACAAACATTTTATTGGGAAGTTGAAGCCATTTTCTGAATAGATTTACTATTTTTTATGGATGTCGTAACATATTTTTGGTTTTGATTTTTTGACAACAGTGACTGAGTGACTGTGTTTGGCTAACAAATGACACAAGAGTTAATTTTTATAAGTACTTTTCTAGTAGGCTGTAGGGAGGTTATACTGTAAATAGGTAATATTGCGCTAAAGGAGATTCAGCAAAGAAAGAAAACGTGGTAAGATGGATGATGCTTTATGAAGCGGTTTGCAATACCTAACTATGTATAAGCTACTTAATTGGTATGTTTGCCTCGTTGGTGTAGCGGTAGTACGCTGGTCAATACGCAAGAGGTTCCGTAGCCGAATGGCAAAACACGGAACCCTTATAGTTTCGCCAAGTCTGTCTGTCTGTCTGTCTGTCCGTCCGTATGTCACAGCCATTTTATTCTGTAACTATAAGCATTACACAATTGAAATTTAATAGGAAGATGTGTCTTGTTGTCCGCGTACCGATTCTCATACAAAAAATAAAAAATATTGACAGTTAAGGGGGGGCTCTCATACATGAAACTAAAACCAAAATATATTTTTTTTTGTCAAACCTATGCGTGTGGGGTGTCTATGGATAGGTCTTCTAAAATGATGTACAGGTTCTTAAAACCATTTTCTTTTAAAGTCTAACGTTTCATAGCTAGACGCTTCCAAAGTAGTAAAATGGGCGTCCCCCCCCCCCCCATCTAACTTCTAAACCAAGCAAGTGTAAATTTAAAAAAAAAATGTAATGTAGATCTTAACAAATACTTTCAACGAAAATTGGTTCGGACGAGATCGAACGAGTAGTTTTTGAGATATAACACATTTTCAAAAACCGTTAACATAACTTTGTACTTCATACAAACACTATGAAAAACAAAGTTATATTTGCAGTCAACAAAATATTGTGGTATTTTACTAAGTAGAAGTAAGTGGATTCCCTAATTCAGTTAAAGTTGGCACGGAACCCTCAGTGCGCGAGTCCGCTCTGTCCGACTCGCAATTGGCCGGTTTTTCTGTATTGAAAGTACTCAAAAACACCTGATGTCTCATCGGTCATATCTGGATTCTGGCTGCCGTTTCACAGAATTAATGAGAACTAGTGAAGGAACAAAGAGTGCACTTGTGTATTGCACCTTAGAGTTCAACTCAATGGTTCCAGCATGTTCTTCAACCCTACTAGTTCAGACGAAATTCAAAAAATCATAATTGGGCTTAAAAATAGCAACTCAGTTGGATACGACGACATTCCCACTAAAATAGTTAAATTAGTATCTGGACCAATAGCCAAAGTCTTGAGCCATATAGTAAATTTATCTCTTAGTGAAGGAGTTTTTCCAAAAGCATTAAAAAATTCAAAAATTAAACCGCTTTTTAAGAATGGAGACAAAAAAATCCTAGCAATTATAGACCAATTGCCTTAATACCGGTCTTTTCCAAGGTTTTCGAAAAAGTAGTGCACACTCGACTTGTTAACTTTGTAGAGAAAATGAACATTATCAAAAATGAACAACACGGATTTCGGCAGAAACATAATACAGCTCTGGCCAATTACACCTTGGTACAAAATGTTATCGAAAGCCTTGACTCAAGAACTCCGGTAGTTGCACTATCTTTAGATATGAGCAAAGCATTCGATTTTGTAGAACATGATAAACTCATACGGAAATTAGAATGTTACGGAATTAGAAGATCAGTTATGGATTGGTTCACTAGCTATTTAAGTAACAGGTCTCAATATGTAGTAATTAATAAAATAGAAAGAAAAGGCAACAAATTTGTAAACAACGAATACAAATCAGATTTAAAAGAAAACAAATTTGGTGTGCCGCAAGGCAGCATCTTAGGACCAATTTTATTTATACTCTATATTAATGACCTTCCCAATGTTACAAAACACAAATCAGATCTCTTTGCCGATGATACTACATTCATTATCAAATCTAAAAATAAAGAACACCTTGAACAGGAATTAAACTTAACTTTAACAGCAGCCACTAAATGGTTAAAAGAAAATAATTTAAGAATCAATATAGACAAGACTAAAGTAATACAGTTCCACACACATCATTCTCCTAAAACAGACATTAATATAAACTATGAAGGGCAAATTATCAAGACTGTTATTACAATAAAATTTTTAGGCATAATTCTAGACACAAACTGTACATGGAAGCCTCATATAGAACATGTTTGTAGTAGACTCAGCCGATACGTCTTTGCCCTTCGTCGGCTGCGAGAAACTGTATCAACCGAGGTTGCTATGCAAGCGTATTATGCTTATGTGGTTTCTATCTTACAATATGGTCTTATTATCTGAGGAAACTCTACAGATATCAACATTGCCTTTAAAATACAAAAAAAGTGTATCCGAGCAATGATTGGTGCTGACACTACAGATTCGTGTAGGCCCCTGTTTAAAAATTTTCAATTACACTTACCGGTTTATATATCAAACAAATCTGCCTTTTTGTTAAAGATCATCCACATTTCTTTCAAATCCGTCAATTTTTTACAGAAAAATCACTACGAAAACAACCTTTCAACTTATTACAACTCCCATCCTGCAGATTATCTTTGTTTAAAAATAACAGTTATGCTATGGCAATAAAAATCTTTAATGCCTTACCGGAACACCTAAGGAAGCTCTCAGGCACCACTTTTAAAAGCAAGCTTCATTCATGGCTGATAGAGCACACTTTTTATTTCCTGAATGAGTATTTTACACACGAGTCTACTCCCACATAAATTATTTAAATACCTTGTTACGCGTTGTTTTTTTATTTCTTCTTTCTGTGTTACTTTTATTTTGTTTCGTTACTTGTTATTTACTAAGAACATTGTGCAATAATTTTATAAAAACTTAAAGTATAAACTAGTGATTTATGTGGTCTAAGTAAATGCTTTAAATCAATAAATATTTGTATGCTACTGCTAGCAATTTTGGCGCACTCATGTCTAAACCATAAGATCGTTATTGTACCTAAAATTTTACAAATAAACTTTTGAGTTTGAGTTTGGTATTACGCACACATATATGTATATTTATATACACAATATTTATGTTATACATTTATAATATAAATATTGGACAGAAATCACATTTATTGCTCTGATCCTAAAGTGAGTAGAATGCACTTGGGTTATGGAAATCAAACACAACTGTACAACAACACCCAGACCCGAAACAATATAGAAAATTATGATTACTACATTGAGCCGGCCGGGAATCGAACCAGGGACCTCGGAGCGGTACCTGGCCTATCTCTGATGAAAGGGGCCGCCGTTACCGAAAATCGGAAGGAGAATATTATTTGTTTATACAGAGGATTATGATTAAGAATAAAAGATGTTGAGCCAATAATACAATGTCTTATCGCGCTATGTGAGCGCACACCAACCGCAAGCAACAAGTTACTAACGACTTGTCGACGCTTCAGTAGTCGGTCGGCCCTCAGCGGAAAAGCTTCGGCAAAAAGCTCACGCCACAAACTTCGCTGCACCGAAGTTAAACTTTCAATTATTCCATTTACAAATTGAAATGGTTCCACGATGTCGGAGAAGTATGATTCGAACGCGTTGTGGGTTGCTCTCAGCGAGTATAGCGATGGGAACATTTTCGAAGTGTACCCTAAGCTCCTGGCTCAACTGTTGGTGGAGGAAGACGCGGCCAGGCAGTTGGGGGACACGAGTGAAGCTGAAAAGCTGGTGCTGCCCAGCGATAAGGAATGGCGGCTGCAGCAGTACTTCATGTTGGTCGAAATGCAGAAACTATTGGATGTGGACTCGTGAGTACCTACTCATAAAAGTGGTAATTTTCGACTTGACGCCAAGTTCTATTTTTAACTCCAAACGAACTCCTGATGCGATTTATCGGGAATAACTAGTACACAAACATAATTTATCTTAGACTAGCGGCTTAGACCCACGACTTCGTCCGCGTGTTTTAAGTTTGCTTCCTAGAGGAGGATAGGAGGGGTCCTGTCCCAGCGTGAATTTTATATGCCTAAAGCTTTCCTCGATAAATTAGCTATCCAACACAAACATATTTTTTCATACCGGTCTAGTAGTTCCTGATGTAAGCGCGTTAAAATAAACAAACAATCTCTTCAGCTTTATAATATAGTATTGATTATAGCAACCCCAACCAGATTTTATCAATAACATCTTGTAATCGTAGGATATAAAGTGCACTTGTAATAAGCGAATGGTCCAGAAAGTAATAGAACCCAGTTTCATACGCTATCCAGGCGCATGCCTAAACCATTCGGCTACCAACACATTGGAAAGCCTGTTAAATTAATATTACAAGTGATTTCTTTAACGCGTAGGAAGGCTGCGTGATAATATTAATACAATGTTTTAATATGTTTAAAGGATGATAACATGTGGGTATCCACAATGAAATTATCATGACTAAAATAAGTAACAAAAGTCTATAGTCATGTTATAAAAACTGATTTAGGAAAGTCAAAGTCATGAAAACCAATTATCTTTTGAATGTGCAATGTTTCTCGAGAATAGCGAGTGAAATTAGCAGTTTAAAAATAACCTAAATACGGCTGTGTCGGTCCCTTTATTAGCGTATATGGAGCGGCGACCGTGACCCGCCCTCTACTCACCCTCATGTTTGTGCACACGTAGATACTAACACCTTATAAAACTCCATACGGAAAAAGATGGGTAACGATTTAAGGTATTTTAACTATTATATAGAAACTCAGCCGTAGTAAAGCAGATATAACGGCCAATATGTGTCAGAAAAATAGCTTAACTGATGGTCATAATTAGAGTAATCGGTCCAATAGGAACTGCTCCTAGGTATAGTGAGTAAAACTAAGGAGATCCACTCACAGTCTCCATAGTTTAAATAACAGAGCATTAGGCTGCTAATTGAGGATACACAAGATTAGGTAAGTTAAAAACTTACTAATCATGTTTCATTATTCATCTTGGAGGAAATTTTATACGACCCCTTCGTGGTATAAGCCCAGAAGATAACTATAGTAAGGTCTCTTACACCACGAGTGGGTGGGTTCGATTCCAGAGAAAGGTACCGGTACCAACATACCTAAATCAAGGACAGAATATGTAAAAAATTATACAATATACAAATAGAGGAGGACCTTTTGGGCAGCCGTTGCGAGTGGTCGTGTCCTGCATGTGTTGCGCAAGCCGCCGGCAGACCCTAAAAAATCTATTGTTTGAGTGCCCGACGCGCGCGCAAGGGCAGCTTTACAACGAATCGTCTCTCAGTTATTTGAGTGTTATTTTAATACGGAGTGATAATAATTAATTAAAGCCGCGAAGTGATTTTTAGTGAATGTGTAGTGGTGAATTAACTGACAACTGTTTGTTGGACTCAAATGCGTGAACGCTATTTTCGAACGGTGTAATTTCTGTTAAAAAGTACCGGGTTTAAGTGATTAAATAATTTCATAGCTCTCTTTTTAAATTCCACCAGTCTTTTTTGTCTGTGTTTTGAAAGTGTCTTACCGAATCACGTTAATTTTATAGTGATCGGCGTTAGAATCATTGCGCATCACGTTTAATCCGACGCGGATAACGTAGTGAATCGCGTAAATTTCAGTGTGATTGGTGTGAATGTTGTTAGTAATTAATGGGTGCTGGTACTGTGAATCGCGTCAAATTGAATCCGTGTGTAAAATCTTGTAAACAAAATAATATTTTATTAAGAAAGATTATGTGCTCTATTAAAACGCTTTATTAAGGTAAATAATAGTCGTCGTAGATAAACACCTGGTGTTTTAGGCGGTACTCAAAAGCAAACCAGACTAGTATATAATAGCCCGGCAGGGCCAGTGTAGTGTTAAAGTGTGTGCGTGAGTTTCATGGTGAGCCTCATCAGGCGTGAGAGTGCAGTAAGGAACGTGTCCAGCTCCATCCTCAAACATAGAGTCCAACTACTGATCCAGATCGAACTCCAGGAAAAAAGCCACATAGTGACACAAATTCGGTGAGATCCATCCATAGTGTAGATTAAATTCCACATCACATTCATCAACAAAGGTTTTAGAATTTAACTCAAACAAACATCTACTAAATACTCCTGAAAAATATGTCACACTAATACTCATACTCAAAACATGACTCTAATAATTTATCACCCAAAACGATGGCCAAAAAAGTAACATTCGCAGTTAATTTAATATTTTGTTTTTCATGATCATGAATTCATAAATTCTATATAAAGTCGTAAATAAACCTAAGTCTAGGTAAGTAAATACTCATTTAAGAATTAGAAAAGCATTAAAACAGTTTAGCCAAAAAAATAACTTCAATAACAAAGAAAATCGCAAATATTTTATAAGGGTGCTAGGAGCTCTCAAATAATTGTTGATACAACTTTAACCTTGTCACCTTGCCGCTAACACATTGAAATCCCGCAATCATAAGGAGACATCGTAGTAGTATAGGAAATCACAAAAAGTATTATGTTATACTACTATCTTATACCTATGCAACATGCAACTCGATCAAGTTTCTACGACCTTACATAAGTTAACAGCCATTCATTTTTTTTATAGCCATTACACAATACCTTCTTTGTATTGTTAGACAAAGTTTTTATTATTTTTAAAGGAGTGATAATGCTCGAAGGCTGGGTAATTTGTCGACGTACGTACAATAAAACAAAGGTTACATATTTTTGAAAGAAAAATACCTCCTTTTCACTATTTCGTCGTATTTGGGTTAGAAATTACTCGCACAAATAGTTTTGTACAGCAGTGTCCAACATGTGCATGGGATCTGGCCATTAACAAAAAATCAACGGGACAAGAAGCAAAAAATGTATATTGTTAAAAGCCTGAGAAACTTTCTAAGCGGCGGAATATCAGTCCAATAAAACAATTACCAGTAACACACCTAAAAAGCGACTTTAAAACATTTCAAAAAGTCTTTTAAATTACAACGAACACGTGCACCGTTTAAGTATCTTTGTCCTTAATTTTTCCATTCTTTTTTCAAAGAAAACATAGCACCTAAGGCCAATAAAATAAGATTGCTTGGCATCTGTCATAAACGCTTCTTTAGACGCGTGTAATATCGTTGGTAAAATATACAAATAAAATTTAAGTTTTTCGCGTAAATAATATTTTTTTTTAATCTTATTAGCGCCTGTCCCTACCTAAATACAAGTTGCTGTCGAGATTGGCATGTTTTGCACTAATTTGATATTATTTTCAGGTTGTTTTAAGACATCTTAACATAGCAAGTAAAGTCGACATTAAATCTGCAGAATCAAAAAAAATGTGAAAATTGCAATCCTAAATTGCAGAAAACAGCAATGTGAAGCAAGTAAATCGTGTTTTCATTATGTGTGTCTGTGTGTAAAATGTGTGTCGCTTCTTGTGCTAGTGGTTTCTTGTATATGTGCTGTGTGAGGATCATCAAGCGAAAAGTTTCTGGCAACCCAACAAACAATAAAAATAAAACTAGCTAAAGCAGGTGCTTAAGAAAGGATGTAGGTCGCTTCTTGTGCTAGTGGTTTCATGTATATGTGCTGTGTGAGTTGATTTATTGTGTACATCAGTGATCATCAAGCGAAAAGTTTCTGGCAACGCAACAAACAATCAAATAATTCTTGCTGAAGCAGGTGCTTAAGAAAGGAAAGCACAAGCTGGCTAAACCCAATAGACTAGGATTGAGCACCAGCTACATTATTTAACAGCAGTGGAGCAAAGTGAACTATAATGATCAACGTCGGAGCGCCCGCGAGCCATAAGCCGAAGACAGCTTCAATGATCAACTTTAATTAAGCGCAGTGACCCATAAGTGGACGACAGCTATTATGGTCAACGCCGCTATAAGCGGACGACATTTGCAATGGTCAATGTAGAGGGAGCGCAGCGTGCTGAAAACTGACAACAGCTATATTGGTCTACGTCGAGAAAGCACGGCGAGCTATAATCTGGCGATATATACAATAGTCAACATTGAGGGAGCGTAACGAGCTAAAAATTTACGACAGCTACATTGGTCTACGCTGAGGGAGTGCAGCGAGCTCAAAACTGGCGACAACTATAATGGTCTACGTTGAAGGATCGTAGTGAGCTGAAAACTGAGGATATCTACAATGATCTACGTAAAGAGCGTAACAAGCTATTAGCGGAAGACGCCAACTTTAATCAACATCGGAGCGCAGGGAGCTACGAGCAAACGAGTACTTTGATGGGCAACGTCAGGAGAGCCATTCAAGTTATAAGCGTACGACAGTCATAATGACCAAAGTCAAAGACCTTGAGCTAAAAAAAAAAGAAGCTAAAAGAAAAAGCTAGAGTGCACCTAGCTTTAAAAGGACGCCAGCCAAAACATTGACGTAAGTGGAATGCACCCACTTATGAAATTTACTTATTAAGTGCAAAATATATGTACCGAAGCAGTGCATCGATCAAACACCCGAATCAAAAGGACCAAAGAAGATCAAGAAGAACTCCTAAGCGTATCCACAAAGGCAGATTGCCCACCTCATCAACGCTCAGCCCTCTTATGATACCCGTCTTTCTCCCAATATTCCTAGACCACACTCGATGCATATCTTGGTGGTTGTGGCCGATAGGCTCCGGCTAGTCGGTCTCCTCTCCCATCCTGGAGCGTGTCCCTCCTTCTAAAAATCGTGCTATTTGGTGTGCCGGTTTTACCGGATCAGGCTTTGATCCTGGCTGAATAGTACTTCGTATCGTATCGTATCGTATCGTAATTATACAATATACAAATATGTATCCATGGTTTGCATGTAACATCTCAATATAGCCGCCTTACCTTGTATAGTGATTGTATCAAACAGGGCACCATTGTTTCATGATTACGTGAATACGAAATACGAATATGATGCAACAAAGAAGGTAGAGTTGGGCCTGTAGCAAAGATTACCTGAGGCCTTAAATCAAAGATTGAGACTAGGTATAATACTCTGTATTTCGCTAAGGGCATGTTTCACCATCGACAATTAAGTACGAACAAATGAATAATAATAAAAAATAACGTTATTTCGTATGTAGTACTTATTGGCCAGCCAACGCTAACCAAGTTCTGGTTAGGACATTGTAAAACAGCCTGTAAATAAAGTAGACCTCAAAATTCATTACAATGTTTCTATACTGGAATGCATAAATCCTTTTTGGTACTCGAATTACTGGAATAAAACTCAGACATGTAAAGAAAAAACTATTGGACAAACAGTTGCCAAATGTCACCTTTCCGAAAAAGTAAAAAAAATCAAGATCTCTGTCCGCTTTGTAAACATTAATTTTAATTAAATATTTCATCATCTTGGATTTTAATTGCTAATTGATGGTACATAAAAAACAAGCCGCTAAACATATCAAAAGATGGGGACTATGTAAATGTGAAATTCGTGTTGTGTGTTGTCAATAAAATGGATTATCATTCCATCATTTGAATGGATGATAATATTATGATAACAAATGATCAAACTAATTTAACAATGTAAGTATTAGCAATTTTTCTTTTATTACCAATAGTTGTAGTAATGGTTGTAGTTATTGTTCTACGATGATGTTCGCATCCATCTACTCATTTCTACAATATAAGAAAATGTGTAGATCGCGCATCATCCATTATTGAAAATATCGAACCTTTTAACTCTTTTTTACTCATATTTAATTTTTTCAATACTTTTTCTAAATATTTGAACTCAGTATGCAATCGCAAAAATCACACAACAAAATAACAAAATTTTATCTAGAGGGTAAATTCAAACCTTTTTGACTTTTAGTAAAAAGTACCTACTTTGTTATTTTTTAAAGGAGGCATCGTCTCATTCGATAATGCGCAAGATAATACATTAAATACGATACCACACTTGCCTTGAATATGAAAATTGCATTAACTAACATTGTGATTTGTGGTCCATGCCCATACCCTCTGGTAGGGAGAACCTGATCCCTAGCTATCCCTGCCCAGACGAAGTTACAAACAAAGGTTTTATTGATATACATATTTTGCCGCCAAAATACCCTACTTTTCTTATTTTATTTTTTTATTTTTATTTATTCAGGACAATAAACAATTGTACAATTATAATTACAGGATGTTTTACATTAATATTACTTATTGTACAACCAGCACCATTATCCCCAACTTACAAGTAAGATTGTGAGAGATTGTAAGAGAGTGTGTAAGAGATTGTGCAGGTATCAATGAAAAGTTTTAAATAAACAAGTTCTACGAAGATGATAAACACAAAATATCATTATTATGAAAATTTAATTTGAGCAACTGCAGTCACGTGGATAATACCTTTTCTTCTTGAGCTATGATTGTGGAAAGAATACAAGTAGCACCATCTAACTTGGATTTTTTTACTAAGATTAGCATCTTCACTTCACCTCTTCCACAGCATAAAGTGATTAGCATCATCCATCACAGCGGGCCTAAGATGCGCGCCTATTTATCATGTATCGCCGCAATCGATAAATTTCAAATGTAATTTTAATCAAATTTAAAAAGCTTTTTACTCACCTAAAGCATTCTTTTATTTTTAATAGCAAGTCTCAAGCAAGCAGCCTTACAAGTTTAAAAAAAGGTGGGAAAATATGTTGTAAACGCGATAAACCTACATGGTGCCAATTCTGATGCAGTTCGCATTCATGTTGCTGCTAATACTCGTACTTTTTAATTAGAACAATGATGTGAATGCAACGTATTTTTTTTGATATCTTTATTTATTTATTTAATTACTTTACATCAATCGACAGCTCTTAAGACTAAGAAAGTAAACAATATTTATATATATTACCTACAGCCAATAAAGGATTGACATTTTAAAAATTGCTCCTATAAATTAATTACAGCGAATGGTTGTAAAAGATAAATTTACAACAATAAGACGTATATAACTCTTATTAACTTCAGATTATTTAACAAATAAAAAAGAAATAAATTAAGCACGAGTCATTTTTAGAATAATAAGTAAGTAAGGATAAGGAAGTAGGTAAATAGCAAAACGCCAAAAGTTAAAAGCATACAGTTAACACTTTATTTCTTTAACCTTTTACGCATAAAGATCATGCTATCCACACATTAGCGTAATACATGCACTCACAACAAAGCAAATCAAAAATAAATAAATATGAAACATGAAATGCAACGAGGAGTGTACCGACTCATCAGGTTCTCGTTTTATTCCTCAAACATTTTTATAACTAAATTTCTGAATGCCGATTTACCCAGGTGAAATATGTCAATAGAACTAAACTGTTTATTATAAGTTCTGAGTAAACGGCATATTACCGAGTTTTGAGCATAGTTCTTAATTATAAGGTGAGTCCTTACCATCAATTACCATGAAATCGTGGCCCAACTTACCTTATATTGCGAACTACGCTAATTTGTGGTGGTCACCGTAGCCGAAAGCGGCTCGGGAGGGTTCAGTGTGTGTAAAGAAAATGTATGGTTACCAGGGAGGCAGTCGCCGAGGGCAACACGGTGCCGAAGCCCTTGGAAGAACAGCCCGAGGAGTGGGCGCCGTGGAGCCTGGTGGTGTCCACTAAGAACCCCAACGCCCCCCCGCCGGTTGCCGTCAAAACCGCTCCCGGACCAGCCTGGGATATCGAACAGGTCACTTGTGTGGTTCCTCCAATATCATTATTCACTTATAAAGAAGGTTAATGACTAAAACCTAGTTTCTAGTCCATCATTGACGACCCCCGTGGTGTAATGGCGAGGTGTCAAGGCGTCGCCGCACCGAGGTCCCGGGTTCGTTTTCCGGTCGGGTCAATATAGAAATCTTTTTTTTATATCGTCTCTAGTTTGGGTATTATGGTACCATCCTTGTCTGATTTCCATAAAACTAGTGCATTAACTAGTTTCTTTGGGATGTATGTGATTGGTGTCCAATATTTTTTTTTTTATTTATTTTTATAATTATATCCTACCCTTGTTTGATGAGTGGTGTAAAGGCCCACTGATTTGATTGTTAGCATTCAAGTAGAAGATAGCAATTAAACGATCATGTAAAATCTTAGACTGTGCTGTACCGACAGGTTTTAAAAGCCGCTCGACTTCTTTGCAAGCCACCGCTCAAAGTGGAATTCTTGGATGAACAGGAGATGCGCTGTGTCTACTCACTCATCTACGACGTTTTCCGATGTAAGTGGGCACAGACCTGAATAAAAAAACATACTTTTTTTACTTATAGGACAGACACCCGTAAGGTTACTGTTCTTCTTGGCGATCGTTTCACGACAACAGACGAAACTCGTAAAAAGTTTCGAGATTTATGATGGAACTAAATTTTATTTTACTGCCATCCTCAGTTGTAAATCAGCAAGGGCAAGGTGTTCTGAAATAAAATAAAATATGAACCTGAAAATCGATTATAGCTTTCATCTTGAAAAAGTTTTGAATGTAAGTACAATATTTTTTCGAAAGACATTGTAAACAACGTGATGTATTAAAAACCGTTCTAAAAAATTAGCAGAACAAATTTGTTTTACACGTTCAAAATACAGTTTTAAGGTCTTATGAACTTTGCTTATTAACATCCCTCCCTGTTACGACTATGCATGTAATAGTATGTATTGCAACACCCTTAAAGCTGTAAATTACATCACGCTATGTTCCACCCGAACTAGTTTGCTGCCGTTCTAAAGCGCTATTTAACTTTTATCACGATGCCTACACGATTATTGTCGCGATAATACAGTTTACTTGGAACTTCGAAACTACTTTTATAGTAGCCATCAACGCGCTTACTCAAGTTTTCATAAGTTCCGACTCTATACGACGAGGAACTAAAGTTACACCCCAGATAATATAATACTACGTTACACCAAATATTTGATAAAACAAAATGTCTAATCAATCGCTTGTAATGAAATAAAATGAGCCCTATTGGACTATATGTATGATTTGTAAATTTACATAATCCTGATATTTCAGAAAAATCAAGGTTTTCTTTCTTTTGTATATGTATAGGTATTCATTATTTTTATTTACATTACAATACAACCATCTGTCCCTGTAAGGAAAGAAAGGCCTCAGACTGTTGAAAACGTAATGTTGGCATTTTTATTCGCGAGAAACTTTCCTGATGACATGTGGCTGCCTCGCGAAGCACCTAATAGAATAGAAAAGCTATAAACAGTATTTCAAATTTTTTGTTCAGCCTTTTATTATTCGACAGGTAGACACTCAACCTATTTTACTATTTTGTGACCTATTCATGCGATATGTTGATGTCACGCGACTTTGAAAAGCATTTGCGATTCATACAAGGACTGTATTGCAGGCAGTTTAATACCGTAATATATTTTTTTCTGCAGATAAATCCATTTTGGATCAAACTATTGTCGACACAGAATTCTTCGCAAACTATCCTGAGGTAAGTTCAAAATACTAGCTAAATTGGAAATCATTCTGCAGAAAATTCTTCATTAATTAATTAAGATGCCCAAAATACTTCCTGCATACATAAATATCTCGCTTTATTTGAGCGCTTTTTAACTAAGCTATTTTCCAATTGTGCAATAACAAGGCCTCGAACTTGTTCGATGATTAATGAAGGTCTATATTTTTTCTCAAGGTTGCATATTTAAATGTCATTACCATTCGTAACGTTCAGTTAGGGTAGGTTCGACAAGATGTTATAAAAAGTATGGCCCATTTAAGTCGCATTACTCGTATTGTCGTTACACCGCCCTCGTGACTGAAGCCATTTCTTTTCCGAATGTGGAGGACGCGCACGAAAATGAGCTTTATATTTATGGGCCATGTTTTTTGTTACCGAAAAGAATCGGAATCGGTAAATTTAAGGTTAGCTGAAGAAGACCTATTAATAACGACGCGGCCTAATGCGAAGGTTTCAGCAAGGCGCCTCGCTTGCATAGATGAAAGATAACCGGTAGGCGGGGAGGTTCTTTTAGAAACTCATTTAGCCAAGTACCTAAATAATTCGTCAAGAGTATGATAATTTATTGTAATCAGACCAGAATCTTTATTAACAGCCTATATCAGACTGCACAACGTGTTGTTGCTTCTGGAATTCCCATAGCGAACTTAGATACCCTTTACACGCACATGTTCAACCCGGTTATCATTACTCTATCTGTCAAACATGTCAAATACCTCCCGCTTCCCTGATCATCCACCCGCGTTCGTATGTTGCTTATCAATACAGTTCATTTTTGCCTACCTTTTTCACCGCGCAGTGACTTTGACAGTTAACCAAGTAGTACTTTGTTTGACCGATTCACACAACACTCGTCACAGACGTAGGTATCACGCTATTTGCAATTTGGTAAAATAGTTTACAGATCACCGTCATGCAGTCTGGCTGTTTCTGATGGAGCTGGCCCGACGGCGCTGGGGATCACGGTCCCGGAGCGAGCTCGAGAGAGCGGCCCGTCTCCTCAGCGAGGCCGGATCACCCTTCAAGGACATCGAGGCTGCTGTCTGGGATCAGAGGGTCCACTTGGCCGCAGCCGTCGCTAGGATACGCATCAAGAATAGGGCTTTCTCGTAAGATTTTTAAAAGCCTAAAACCACCTTAATCCTAAGCCTAAAAACAATTAAGGTTCTATCGGAAAACATTACACACTGACTTGATTCGTAATTCAGACTTACTCGTAACATATTATCATCGCAACCATGGAAATTGCTTTATATGTATTTCCATATCGTATGTTTACACTACAATCAATATTTGAATGACAGATCTTTCCTGTCCTCGCTTTAAAATCTCTACTAAATCTTTATGATTTCTAGTGCTAATATGGTCTTCTTACAGTTTATCAGATCTGCTGCCTGCTCATTTGCGTGACGAACGCATGTCAGCTTGCGTAAACAGAGACAGCGTCACAGGATGGGTTAACACCTTTAAAGCCAAGTACTATTTCAAACTATTTTTATGTAGCTTTCATAGATATTTCTAGTACTGCAACTTATGATGAAATCTTTTTCAGAAAAGTGGCACTGCTGGTGAAAAGGTTGCATCAATTAGGATACTCGTACAGCAATTCCCGTCAACTTTGTGCTGGCGAATACAGATTCGATCGCGTGTGTCCAAGGTAACTTACAATAAACGATTCGTTTTTTTTGAGTTTGCCTTTCATTATTATATCTGATAAATATTGCTTTAAAGATTCGTGACTGATTAAATGTTTATGACAGGTTTATCACACTACGTCCGCCGGAAAATGCTAGCATAGGTCAATTGGATTTGGTGAAAAGTGGCGTTATCGTTCTTCAGGTTAGTTCTTCTGAAGTTTTTTTCCTCAATGAATTATTTTAAATCCCCTTCAGTAAAAATATGATTTTCATCATGGATGGTTTGTATCAACTTCAATTGTTCAGCAGTCGTGGGCTTAATACAGATTGGTGAAAGGGAGAAATGTACTTCTAGAACTAGTGAACGACGAGCATATTGTAATCGCTTGAGAATAGGTAAGCACGAACGAGGTGCTCTATACAGCGGTGTCCCAAAAATAGTGGCAAACCGAAGTCCAGAGGTAGCTTAGAACATTACTAGGGATGGCCGAATCACCCCTATGTTAATTTTCGCTTTTTTATGATAGTTTTAGAGTTATGTTTTATTTAATTTCTGTGCTAAGGCACTTTTTGATCAATGTGGCGCAACAGGCAGGAAGAAATCCCATTGTGTAAGTCTTAAACGGTCAGAAAGAAAACTAACTCCCTAGTGGTGTACATATCCCTTTCTACATAACTAGTTTCTAACATTGACTAGTTAATCAATACATATATGTATTATCGTTGAAATTTTATAATATTTATGTATGTTGATCTAGTAAGGCTTCAATTCGAAACACGTTGCAAAATTTCGAATGTGGTTGCATATTTATGTTTGTCCACGGATTTCTCGAAAACAGGAAGTCATGGCGAGATGTTTTTTTTTTAGTTTAATTAGGGTACAGTATAAGTTTTATTAAAATCGGTCCAATAGTTTTAGATATATGTGTAATAAAATAACTAAAAGTCATGAAATAACAAAATTATTTAAAAGCTTAAAATAACACATTAGTCTTCTATTTAGGAGAAACAAATTCTTTTAGAGTCAGTGTATTATGTCAAGCTTACGTATATTAACAGTCTATCTACACACATGATGCACCGATTCCTAAAGATTTTTTTTCTTTTTAATAGAAGACGAATGCATTATTTTACTATTACGAATGTAGTCAGTTTTTTGATGGCGGTTTATTTATTTTTTCTTTATTAGATGAATATTCAAGGGTGACACTAGGATTCAAAAGTATTCCCATCCATAGCTCAAATTTACCCTTATAAAAAAAGATTGAAAAAAAAATAACTCATCGCGGAACAGCAACGACTAATTTGCTTGGCTTCGGCTATTTTTTTCTGTATATAATGTATCTTATCTCATAGGAGCGAGAGTTCTGTGAAGGAGCATCAACTCTATGCAGGGTACTACGAGCGAATTCCCTCCAAGGTGTAGTTGCTCAGACCCACGCGTCGTCCCCTCGGTGCTCGGCGTACCTCGCCGCTCAACTTCGCGAGTTGGCTGCGGTACTGAAAGCGAAGGCACCGGCTGCGCCCGCCACGCCCGAGCTGGGGAAACTTGTGGTCTTTGGCGCTGGGGATAAGTAAGATATTTCACTGACCTGCCACTATTGCTTAAAGCCTCATTGTCCAGATTGCAGTCTAAAAGCATTTATGGAGATGACTGTGCTTTACATTCTTGCCAAAAAAGTAGCATCAGCTTTGCTTCGTCGCGACGCTTGACCTACCAGATGTTATGGAGACGGTTGTGTTTTACGTTTTTGATAAAAAAACACGTATCAAAAGTTATATAATACGTCGCAACGCTGCTGCATAACGAATGGACCAAGCAAATGCCAAGATATATAGGGTCTATCAAAATCAACTGCATACCTTCTTAGGGCTAATTCTGATGCTCAAATACAACATAATCCTACAAAAATATTTCACTTTCACATACTAGAATGTCGATCAGCTGATGCTAGTTTGTACGGAGAAGTCAATTTATTTTTTGGGATTTCGATGTTGGTCTCACACAAAAAGTTGTTGTTGTATTTTAGCAACAGAATAACCACCTAGAAGGAATGCAGTTGTTTAAGGTCTGTACATTACAATACAGTTTGCTTTAAGATTGTTGTACTAGATAGTCTGCATCTCTTTCTAATTAGCATCAGAATCCGGGATATTACCTAGGTCTTTTTCAATTTGGTCAGATATTATGAAAAGTTCTAATCTATTTTCGTTTTCTGCAGTAGTTCGAAAAGTTAAATGAACAAATTTACTAATCTCAGAGTGGAGAGCTACGTGTGTGCCCTCCGCGACCTCGGCATTGAGGCCTCCGAGCTTCCCCACTCGGGTGCTCCGGTCTGCGTGCTCAGCGACCCGGTGCACTGCGACACGCCCCTCGTCACCAACGCGTTAGACGGAGTCGTAGCAGTGCTGGCAACGCCGCCCAACTCTTACTCCGCTGTTACAGACCCTATTGATCTTGTCTGTGGTCGCGGAGGAGACTTGGCTATGCTGGAGGTAAGATTTATCACCTTTTGGTAAAACGGTCGTGGTGGACATCTCACATGAAATCGCATACATTGCTATGACCGTAAAGAAAGTTAGCTAAAGCACTTTTGAGCTATGGATAATGAAACATAGAAGTAGTAATAAATAATTTTGTTGCAGATCCTCACTGAATCTGAAATCGATACCAATGGAAAAGCTCGCGTACAGTCTATACTTGAGGAACAGAAGAAAACTTTGAAAACCCTTCTTTCTAAACCTCAGGTAAGTATTGGTACCTAGCTGGTTATGGATGCTGCATTTTTCTGTTGTTGTATTTTCATTTGGTTTTGATCAGATCAAGTAAACTACGACGTTTCCTTAGATCCAATTAATCCTGTACGAGACTCATTCGGCGCTGGAGGCGGAGAACCAGGCTCAAGTTACGCGAGCCGTCGCGGAGGCCAACCGGCTAGCCAGAGAACGTCATGCGCTGCTTAAGAAGAAGCACCGAGATCCTCACCATGTTAGTAACCTTTGATTTAAAAATTAAAGTAAAGTTAGCCTGTAACATCCCACTGCTGGGCAAAGGCCTTACCTCAACTATGAGGAAGTTTAGTTTACGTTCGTTAATCGCAGGTATCGAAATGTTCATGAAACCAAACTTGTAATTGAGGTACCGTTTTTGTCTTATATTCTGAACCTTTACATTCAGGTGGCTTCATCCCAGTCAAACATAGAGTATAATGTATCTTTCAACTGGAATTATGCTTGCGTTAGATATCCAACCAAACTGAGCTTTGATGTCTGTTAAAATATTACAGAGTGCAAAAAAAGATGTTGCGGAAACGATAGTAACAGACTCGTCGACGTCTCTCGAGAACACAATAGACGACACCGGCGGTCGATCAGACGCAGATAGAGATGATGATGAGTTCTCCGTCAGCGACGCGTCACCGACTGGGCGTTTGCACTCGCCGCCAAAAGGCAGGCCTCCCAGCGGAGATAAAGTGCTAAAGAAACAGCCAGAGACTGAAGTTGGCTCACGACCTGGCACAACCAAAGCAAGGCCAATCCCGGAGATGCCAGGCGGCGATGAGTATCCCCGGGATCCGGATAAAGATAGCCCGGATGTTATTGTAAGTCGTTGTTAAAATGTTTTGATAATAGTTGTGGAGTTCCAATCTTTAAGTGTTTACATTGATTTTTATTTCCATGATGTTTTGCAGGTGCCAGACTGTGATCTGTTTGAAATACAAACTCTGCCAAATCTAGGAAATGGGCTCGATATCAACTACATTTTAGACAGAGACGGTTGCTACCTCGGACTCATCCAGAGGAAGGT
Source organism: Pyrausta purpuralis (assembly GCA_963924145.1). Classification (NCBI taxonomy): domain Eukaryota; kingdom Metazoa; phylum Arthropoda; class Insecta; order Lepidoptera; family Crambidae; genus Pyrausta; species Pyrausta purpuralis. The sequence continues at coordinate 18,575,691 of OZ001645.1, read as the reverse complement.
TGGTTTATTGCATTCGTTTAAATTACATGTAGTCATATGTTATGACTTTCATGAACTACTCTTACATAAAAAAAAAATTGAGTTTCGTAGCCGAATGGCAAAAAACGGAACCCTTATAAGTTTCTTCATGTCTGTCTGTCTGTCGGTCCGTATGTCACAGCCACTTTATTCGTTAACTTTTATTTAGATACAGATTAAACTTGGCAGTTAGGTATACCTTGTTAACCGCATTCCTATACAAAATATAAAAAATATGACAGGGAGGAAGGAGGCCATACATGGAACTAAAACCATTTTTTTTGAAACCTATGCGTGTGGGCTAGCTATGGATAGGTCATTGAAAATGACATACAGGTTACAAAGCGGTAAAATGTGTTTCCCGTCAATATAGATCTTTACAAATATGTACTTGCAACGAAAATTACTTTGACGAGACCGAACCGGTAGTTTTGAGGTATAGCACATTTTCAACAACCGCAAATATAATTTGTGTTTCTTACAAATACTATGGAATACAAAGTTGTTTTCGCTGTCAACAAAATATTTTGTGTTATTTTAGCTAAGTTTTTTTTTTCCTTTTTCTAATTTAAATAAAGTTGGTACAAAACCCTCAGTGCGCAAGTCCGACTCGCACTTGGCCGGTTTTTGTTTATTGAAGTTCCTTAATGATGAGCAAAAAATCTTTCTGGTATTAGAATCTACTTTAATTGTGCCGCCCAAGGAATCTTATTGTGACGTTTTCAACAGACAGATAACGTATTGGAAATTTGTGTTTAAAATTATTTCCATGCATTTGGTGTGAAAATTGAAAACTTCAAGTATCATTATCTGGGCGGCCAGACATTAACTTTAATCCTTGCACGATCCGAGTAGATAAATACACAATGGTAGGCTGACCGCAGGAGATCACCCGGCTAGACGCGAAGTACATGATCCGAGTGGCCGAGGAGCGTGGGCTGTTTGGGGGCAACGCGCCGCCGCCGCCCGCTGCACGGCGCAAGCGGCCCGAGGCCACCACGCCTCGACGGAGGAAGGGTGGGAAGAAACAGACCTTCGAGGTGAGCTACATACTTTTAGGGCGAGGTGTGTGCCCCTAGTTGTATGCAAAAGGTGTATGGACAAAATGAGAACAACGAGATCGGTGATAAAATACGCGCGAGCCGATAGGTACAGTAAGCCGGGTAACGCGTAATGTAATTCAGCGTGGAATGTACCACGAATTCTACGTGTGGACGGCACTACGATCGTTACACGAAATGCTCGAAGTGGGAAATAGTGGGAAGAAACAGACCTTTGAGGTGAGCTATATACTTTTGGGGCGAGGTGTGTGCCCCTAGTTGTATGCAAAATTTGTATGGACGATAACAACGAGATTGGTGATAAAGCCGATAGGTACAGTAAAGCCGGGTCCAGACGAGTGTAACGCGTAATAAAATACACTGTGTAATGTAACACGAATTCTACGTGTAGACGGACTACGAGCATTACATGTAACGCTCGCTGCGGCGCTCGGGCTCATCCATCGGCTGTCGGTTTTTTGCGCGAACACAAAGGCGGTCGCAGTGCTCATTTGAACGGCGTTGGTGACGTTGTGGCGTGTGTATTACGACCTTTCTATGTAGCATGTTCGTAGCAACTGTGTGGAAACAGCTCTTGATTTAGATTCGCTTGCATAATTCGCTTTGAGTTCGTGTGCCGTCCACGCTGTTGACGCTAAATAACACGTAATGTGACACGTAAACGTTAAACTCGTCTGGACCCGGCTGTAGGCGAGCGAGCGTCGTGCGCTCCGAGCGGCTCCAGTATTGTGCCGCCGCGCCGCTTTGACTGGCGGCTTAGACTGCCGCAAGTGGCGACTCCATTACGTCGTTACAATATATAGGTTAAAGCCGGGTCCAGGCGGTACACTCGCCGTCGACAGTGTAATGTATTCCACCGTGTACTTAATGAAACACGAATTCAACGTGTGGACGAACTACGAGAATCTTATGTAACGCTCGTAGTGCAGTCCACACGTAGAATTCGTGTTACATTTACACTCGTTTGGACCCGGCTTAATACGCGTTAGTTAGTTTAGAGGTTTAGTTATAAATAAATCTAAATAATGTCTAGGATCCACCAGACACAAGCAAGCAATGACCTGCCGCCTTTAGCATATAATGTAGATTGTCCTCGCAAAGCGCGACGTAGCAAGTGGCCGGAGCAACTACGAGGAAGAGAGGGAAAAACATCCTTTTGAGGTATTCGTCAAATCCAGAGCGGCAAGTACTGTCAGCAGTTGCAGTTGGAAGCTTTATTCGGCAATATACCTTCAGATTCTAGTCCAAAGATCGTTCACGGTCATAGCACCACACGATCGGACTAAAATACCGGATCAAATTCGAATACGTGTAATCGCGAAACCATACACTCTAAGGCTCACCCATAATGATGCGGTAACAAGACCAATATATTACGAAGCAAATAAAAGTAGGCATCATACTTTACACCCTGTTGTATCTTCAGGTGGAACGCGTAGCAGCACCCACATACGCGTCGCTTTCCCGCTCGATGCGCCGAGGCAGCGCGCCGGCGTGGCTGGAGGCCGAGCCGCCGGCGTCGCCGCGTCACGTCTGCAGCCGCCATGCGCGCCGCCAAGCCGCCGCAGCCGCCGTCGGCGCCGCTGCCTGCGTGTGCGACGCGAGACACAGGTTAGTTACAATCCATCCACCTCGCTAATACGTGCAGTATGCGTCGCTCTCTCGCTCGATGCGTCGAGGCAGCGTGCTGGCGTGGCTGGAGGCCGAGCCGCTGTAGGCGGCGCTGCATGCGTGTGCGACGCGAGACACAGGTTAGTTACGATCTATCCACCTCGCTAATACGTGCAGTATGCGTCGCTCCCTCGCTCGATGCGTCGAGGCAGCGTGCTGGCGTGGCTGGAGGCCGAGCCGCTGTAGGCGGCGCTGCATGCGTGTGCGACGCGAGACACAGGTTAGTTACGATATATCCACCTCGCTAATACGTGCAGTATGCGTCGCTCCCTCGCTCGATGCGTCGAGGCAGCGTGCTGGCGTGGCTGGAGGCCGAGCCGCTGTAGGCGGCGCTGCCTGCGTGTGCGACGCGAGGCACAGGTTTTACTATCTACCCACACTTATACGTGTATGTATGCGTCGCTCTCTCGCTCGATGCGTCGAGGCAGCGTGCTGGCGTGGCTGGAGGCCGAGCCGCTGTAGGCGGCGCTGCATGCGTGTGCGACGCGAGACACAGGTTAGTTACGATCTATCCACCTCGCTAATACGTGCAGTATGCGTCGCTCCCTCGCTCGATGCGTCGAGGCAGCGTGCTGGCGTGGCTGGAGGCCGAGCCGCTGTAGGCGGCGCTGCATGCGTGTGCGACGCGAGACACAGGTTAGTTACGATCTACCCACACTTATACGTGTATGTATGCGTCGCTCTCTCGCTCGATGCATCGAGGCAGCGTGCTGGCGTGGCTGGAGGCCGAGCCGCTGTAGGCGGCTCTGCATGCGTGTGCGACGCGAGACACAGGTTAGTTACGATCTACCCACACTTATACGTGTATGTATGCGTCTCTCTCTCGCTCGATGCATCGAGGCAGCGTGCTGGCATGGCTGGAGGCCGAGCCGCTGTAGGCGGCGCTGCCTGCGTGTGCGACGCGAGGCACAGGTTTTACTATCTACCCACACTTATACGTGTATGTATGCGTCGCTCTCTCGCTCGATGCGTCGAGGCAGCGTGCCGGCGTGACTGGAGTCCGAGTAATTTATATAAAAGCCAGAAGACACCGAGAGAATAGAACAAAACAGACAGCGCTATTTATTGTTCTTCGGGCATCTCAAAGAAGAAGCTGTTAACTTGTTCTCATCAAGCAGTATGTGCAAGATAGCAAATAGTCTGAATACAAAGGTTCTAAAACCCTGAATTTAACTCACCGTAGATAGTAGAACGCTTTGCAGCGCAGCGCATTTATGATCGTACGCGAGGCTTACCCATCATAACCTTGAGGAATTTTCAAGCACTAGTAGATACACGCTTAACTAGCACTATATTGACGACCTATCCTCTGTATAACACGGCAGCTGACCTTCCTTGGCGCAGCCTACTACGACCAAACGCTAATCGAGGCTTTGAGTTATCAAGCCATCTTTACCGTTAGGAGTAACCATTGATATAAAGTAGACATCACGGCACGCTTAGTTATCACTATAACACGTACTTTTGTATAGCAGCGCACCAGGGCAGTTGACGAAGCGGAAACCTTTTTCGCCGCAGCGCGTTCATGATCACTCGCGGCGTCGGACCGTGCCCGTCTCCGAAGCGATCTACAACCCTCAGTATGGACATAGGTGAGGTTCAATAAATACTATATCTGAATATGCGACTAACAAAATACAGGAGTCAGGCGTGGATACCGTGCTAAAGTCAATCAACACCAACAAGGCTACAAACACAGCCACATTTTATGTATAAAAAAGTTTTCGTTTAAGACCTTCTGCTCCACACGATGTACATGTATGTACATGTAGCGATGCGGGATACAGCTAAATGAAAAGCTTATTTTTTATTTTCCACTAAGTATTGTAACGTTGTATATTTTGTCTAAGTTCGCGTGAAACGAAAAGCTAAATGGATGTAGGACTCCAGTCCATATTTTGGCATAGATAAGATGGATGGTGACACTGACATTTGTCAAGTGTGACAGCTGCCGTTTTTCCGGTTCCGCACTGTTGGTCGTGCGTCGGAGTGGAACGTTTGTTATAATAATGTATTAGAAGTGAAAAATTTAATGGGGCACGCCCCAAATTATTTTGTAGTTTGATAGTTATTCCTGGTAAGTATCTGCAGAAAGGTTTGCGTTGATTTTTGTTTGTTGCGAGACATTTCTTAGAGTCTGAGCACATGGTTCTTTTTATCGTTTCAGACGCCGCCAACATGTCAGTTTGGATAAATTAAATTCGAAAATGATTTGATATAAACTACTGGAAAAATGGTAAGTATTGTGGGGAAACTCCTTTGAAAATCCTTGTAAAGAAAATGTAGCCTACCTACATCTGGGCATATTGTATTGAGAGTTGTAATTTTTATCATTTCAGGTCTCAAATAGAAAAATTAGCATAAATGTTTAGTAATTAATTCAGAAATTATATGGCGAGCCAGCTTTTGCAGGTATTAAATTGGTTTATTATAGATTTCATAAATAGGGTGATGAAAAGTATAACCACCCTCACTTAGAAAAAAGAAATTGGTTGTTAACTAGAACTTTCTTTTATTTCTAGGTTTCGCTTTTGATATGTGTCTGTAAGTTGAACAGTCACAATTTGGTGATCATGTTGTAACCTCAGGTAAATATTTATTATGAAAAGTTAGTGTTTTTTAACTTTTACTTTGGTTTGTGCGTTGAACTAACCTTTTGTAAATTCTTTTCAGTGACCTTACTTAGACCTTACTAAGACCTTACTTAGACCTCATTTGGATTAATTTTTGAAGTCAGAACTTCCTTATGGATTGATTTGCTTCTTGTCTGCTGTTTTGAGGATGGATCGGTATCGGTGAAATTTTGGGGTAATGTTGCAGAATTGTTTGTAGTTTGATGCAACAAAGATTTGAAATAGTAACCTCCGTTGAAATCAAAGGTTGGTTTTCCTTGTATTACTTTAACTTTAGTGAAAAGTGGGATAATTTAGCTATTAATTTAGGCATAATTTAGGAATCCCTTTGAGGATAAATTTTGGAATTTATTTAGGTAATTAAACACTTAAATTGGTGGTTTATCTTTATTTAATTAGAAATTTGTGAACATTAAGATTGTAATAGAATAGATATTGATAACTAAATTAGAACCTAACCTAGTCTCTACTGCATTCTGAGCTATTAAGTTTTGTATTTGATTTTTTTAGAAGGTGTTAAAAGGTAATTGTGAAATAGCAAATTTGAATAAACTTTTGTTGCCAAATGCTATACCCGGATTTCTTTATTTCATTCGAATATTAGTACCTTTTAAACACCCTTTGTCCACACTAGCCGGGAGTGACTGCGACAGTATGAGGATAAAAAACACCTTGTGTTTTCGTAATATTAATATAGATGGATGTTCTAGAATCTAGATGTCAGTCATCACATCACAACCACTTATCGAGCATTGTTTAAGAATACCCATAAATCACACTTTAATCAATGTTGCTTGCTAACCGCCCTTCTGTTTCTTGAGGTATGTGAGCCTAAGCTATGTGAGCGGTGAGGAGACAAATGTCGGTCTATAGAAATCTCAGCGGTCACGTGTGAATTTTGACATACGCTCCTACTAAACATGCGCAAATTCATTCACTGAAGTAAAATTAGTGATATAGCTCATTGGGAGCCGAAGTTAAGTATCACTCATCTAGTTCCTTTCATCATCATGATCTCAAACATTAATATATCAAACAATACTAAATACTAACCCCCTTATTCATAATAGCTCAAATATTCTAATAAACCTATTTTAGATACTACACTGTTTTGTCACATTTTGTCAAATAATGGCAGCGCCAAGCAAGAACAAGACAAAATAGTGACTGTTTGTGTTATGTTGCGCTCTCGCTCAGTAATTCAGAAAATAATCACACGTCCTATTTCTTCCAGACACAACCAACATCGTCGGGCCTCGGCAGACGCGTCGCGGCCGCCCCGGGCCCCCTCCCCCGCCTGCCGCCGCCCCTTCCCGCTCGTGGTCCACGACCTGCGCCTTACCAAGACTGTTCAGCACCACAAGATCGTCGTCTAGCCAACTTTTGTGTTCTCCGTTGAAACATTGAGCCCATTCTAATATTATCACTGTGGATAGTTTACTAAAGTACATTTTTGCGGCGGCCGTTTCAGACTTAGCGTTTTTTTTTGCTCGAATATGCAACTCGTACGAGCGGTTCACGCTAATAAGGTTTATCAGAGTCCTTGTTAACAGCTACTACTACGGACCACAAAATGCTAGTTATTTTTTAAAAAGTGGGAAATTTAGCGTAAGCGCTGTTCTGGAACTATGCTTACGCGATACGCTAAATTTAACCTAAACAATTTTCTTTAGCAAATTGTTTTCAGCAACTCCTACATACAACTGTTTACAAGCGGAGACGTTAAAGATGATTTGATTGAGATGATGATGATTGTTATTTCTTTATAAACTTTTTCGATAGTCATTTTTGCAACAATTTTTCGTTTGCTAAGCGGTATTTAATATACTTTTCTTCCATAATATTACGTTAATATGATTACTATACGGCTATTCGCTGTGAGCCAAGTAGGTGGTCGGGGAACCCCAATCGATGACAGCGCTCGAAGTAGCCAAAAAAAATTACATCGTTGGAGGACTTCTGCTGGCGTCTGTCACCATTTCTCTAGCAATTCCAGTTCAAATTTCTCCGTGAATTATATTTAATTAATAAATAAAAAATCGCACTACATTTATTACTCAAGCGTATGTGAACGAGACAAAATAGAAATTCTATTGTTATGTGGTCTCATGCGACCGCTCGGGTGTTGAAGCGTCTTAATTGCAAAGAATGAATAATTACAATATTTCATTGAAATATCTTTAATTACTTTATCTACTCTCATATCGTTAAATTCAAAATACAAAACTCAAAACGAGTTAATATCATAAAATTATTATCCCTTTGGAATAGAACGACAAAAGCGAGATGTCACTAGCAGCAAACTGTGTGATAAAAAGAGATGGGTAGCAGAACCATTTTTGGCAGATGTCAAACAGTTCAGAGGCTTATGAAGGCTTGCTGAAAATTTCTCTCATTTGAGTTTTTGAAAATTTATGTGAAATTGTGTATAATTTGAAGAAATATTTCTGTTGAAACATGGTGACTTGATCGGTGATTGATTGTTGTTCATTACAGCGGAATAACCCAACAAATAATCATTCAACAGGTAATTTAGTCCAAAGCGAAGCCTCTTAATATACGACTTATATTTACCAATGCGCTTCAAATTTAAAGTACGCAGTTTGATTATTCTATTCTACAAACGTTAATTTACGTAAAAAGTAAAGACAGAATAACACAGGGAATGTATATATGAATATTTTATATAATGAAATAATATTTAGTTTTACACTAGAGCTGCATGTTCAATATTTTGTGTCGGCTGTTTATCATGCAGTAAACTAATATGTTTATCTTAGGAACATTGTTTTTAATCACCTGATCGAAAGGTTATCTCATTTAAAGCTCTTAATGTTACTTACTTATGTTAGTTACTGACATCTTTAATCGGTTTCGTTTGACAGCTTTTACTTGTCCTTCTATTCCGATAGGAATATTAATTTTATGGTTAATATAGACGTACTTTATAAATAGTATATCGAAATGAAATTAAAAAAAATAATTATGACACTATTTCTCTAACAAAATAATGTTATAATATTTTTTTTTTTCATTACAATACAGATTACAGATCATAGATACATCTATTTAATTTTTTATCTGTGTCTGCGCGCGCTTTGGCGCATGCGCGGTGATAACGGGAATTTTGAAGACTTTTGAGCATGGAAATCTTTATCTTTTATTTGATATGTTCGTGTTCAATGAGAGTAGATAAAGTACTAGTGTATGAAACTGTACATAACTAGGTATTATACACTCGTGTATAATACCTCTCATTATGTACCAGTTTCATAAACTACTATTTTGTAAAGACAGCCAGCACTTGTCATTTTAACGTCCGCCAATATGCGACAAGTATCTTTGGCCAATAGATGACATTGACAGGGGAAGCGCTAGGATTCAATCAGGATAGCCAATGCAAAACATCTTCCTTGATTTGGGGTGTACAGAAAGCTGTTTAACGAATATTTTTTACTCGACCATGGAAAAGTCAAAAAAGGGTAATATTAATTTAAAGAAGTATAAGCAAGTATGTTTGTATCATGTACGTTCCACTTATTTTAAAAGCGAAAGAATTGTATAAACAATAAAACCTTTGAAAATGATAACATGGTGATAACACACTATGAACGAAAATAAAACATTCGGAAAAATCGGAAAACCGTCTAAGATTGGGGAGATTTGGCTACACTAGATCTAGCAACCGCATTTTTGAAATGACAGGCGTTAATTTTGATTGTCACCATATTGGCCAAAAGATCGTTTGTGACGCTGTCATCGAGCATGGTCCGTTCGTCAGTCCGTTACGGTCAGTATCAAACTATTTTAGTGTCTAAACACACTATGCCGAAGTTACGCGACCGACGTTCGGCATGATTACGCCTGCAATGGTTTTTGAATTACTGACGACTCATTAAGCCGAAAGCTCTGAACGTAAAATTAGTCGCGGAACTTTGGTCGCGTAACTTCGGCATAGTGTGTTTAGTTAAGACACGAAGACCAAAAATTTTTAGTAAGTTCGGCGCTAATGGTGTGTCATATCAGCCGAATACGTCGGAACGTAAAATTAGCCGCGGAACTTTGGTCGCGTAACTTCGACATATTTTGTTTAGACACTTAACGGTATTTGCGTACTAGAGATACTAAGGAATCCATTTGGAATGTTTTGTTGTGAAATATTTAGGTAACTAATTAGCGGTATGTATTCCAGAGTTCCTAATAACATATTTTTGTGTCGCTTTTATAGATTTATATATTTCAATATTTTTAGTTTTAATTTCAATTTATATTAAAAATTCACAATAAACTGTACGAAAAAAAAAACATTCAATCGTTTCATTGCAGAAATATAAAAAACAAGTCAAGTTAATTGTATAAATAAAACTAAAGTCAAATTAATTGTATAAATAAAACAAACTTTTATTCAGTAATGTTTACAAGGACACCATAATATCATGGCTTTACAACAATAGTAATCATCGCGCGCTCAGAGCATTCCGAACCCTTTCGAGTAGCTGATGGCCTTCATGAGTCTGTCTTGGAGTTTTTCTTTCGATTCATATTCCGGTAGCAGTAGGACGTTGAAGCAGGTATGTGCGGTGGGTAGGCGGTCACAGTCCGGCCCGTTTCTGGCTATAACCAGTTTTAGATAGCTTAGGCCCCCGACAGGCACTCTATCAGAGCCGGTGGTGAATTCTAGAAGCTTCCTTTTGTCGTCGAGTGAGAGGCTGTGGACGATGCTCCAGAAGTCTTTGATGGTTTTGGAGTCGGCCGTGTACCCGCCGTCGTATTCCGTCGACTTTTCCAGCTCGTTGAAGTCGAAGTTCTGAAAAACGGTTGTCAAGTTTAGTGTAAACCTTAGGGTACTAATAATAGGGTACTAATAAGTACTAAAATAACACGAGCAGCTCGGTGACGAGAGAGATGCAGAGAGAGAGACGGTGCAGAGGCGATTGCAGTCGTCGCCACGTGTTGGCAGCTAGCTGTAGACACGTCTAGGGCATACACCGACGTATCGACAGCTTGCTGGCGACGATGATGCCGTCGACCGTTTTTATACAGAAGCCCGTTGAAAATGGACTTCGTTGAAGATTGTTATACCATTAAGGTAATGCACACGAAGTTTTAACCCGAGATTACGCTAACCCTGGATTAAATCTTTATTTTGTCTTTATCTACGTCAAATAAACTTACCAAGATAGAATAATAATTAAACCAGGATTAGCGTAATCCTAGGTTGAATCATCATGCGCAAGTGGGCCTAATAGACTTAAATAATAAACGCAATATTACATAATTAATAAACATATTTTTTTCATTTACGGTTTTATTTTCCAAATCGTTAATCACCTCTGCACACACCGAAGCCCAAGCTGTATAGTTAGGGAGGCGAGGTAGCTAAATGGCGTAATTTAACGGCGCCGTCGAGACCTATCAAAATCAAAAGATAAAATAATTTCGAAAAGAAAAGCTCGTATGGTAAAAACTATTTTAGCGGTGGGTTTGGCGTGTACGGTTTTTCAAAAATGTAAAAAAGAACTGTTACTTGGGCATTCTCGAGCGCGTCAGATATTCATACTACGTATGCCCCAAGTGCCTCTGATAACAACGGTATACTAATCTGCCTGTTTGCGTGGTGGTGGTAGGCATATAAAGTAATCAAAAATGCAAAAAAAGAATTACTCGAGCGCGTCAGATTTTCGGGAGAGGTGTTAAGTAGGCCCCAAGGAAGCTCCCTTTAAAAAACTGACGATTTCGGCGTGACCATAAGTTACGATGAATTTTTGAAAATGCAAAAAAAAAAAATTTTTTTTGAAATACTCGAGCGCGTCAGATTTTCATAGAGGAGGTTTATCTCGGTATCCTGAAAGCATATTTTCTTAATCTGACAAAAATGTTGGTGGGTTCTCTTAATCTGACCGGAAAGGTTTTTTGGTTTCTTTTTTTTTCCTTTCTTCTTTCTTTTTAATAATTCTTCACTTCGTTTTGCTTAGGGTACGGCAAAAAAAACAATTTGAGGATCAACAGGCTATTGAATAATATACATACATGAAACTGTACATGTTAATAATACTTTTGTATACAGATACGCGTAACTTTTTTCGAGTCCACGAAAATTGTCGAGAAGCCTTAAAAAAATATATTGAGATATAATAAAAGTAACATAATTTAATCATCGTTATTTCATATCAATTTTTTTTAACACCCTCAGTTTTCAAGATATACTCAAAAAACGGGAGTTTGAGTTTTTATGATGCTTCAAGTCAAAAAGTTTTAACTTTGGACAAAAATGTAAAGAGACCTTTTTTGTTAAATTTTGACCTAAAAAAAAAAAAAAAAATTTTATTTCAGACCAACAGTGTCCATATGGGTTGGTTACAACAAATACTTAAAAACTATGTTAGTGAGGTAGTACAATTTTTTAATTAATTAAATTAAGGCCAGGCAAGATAGGTTCACCGATTTGCACATTTAGTAACATGCAACTCGGTGAACCTATTGAGGAATACAGAATCCATTCTACCCTCGATCAACCTTAGGATCCTGTTAGCGCTCCCGCGGATATGCAACACAACAGAGGCAGTCTTTTTTCGCATAATGGTGTGGAAGTCATCCACACTGGCTCCAGCAAACATACCCGAAGCGCTACTGTACCGCGGGAGCCCCAACAGGGCCCTAAGGATGTTATTATACTGCACTCTGAGAGCATTATAGGCCCTCTGCGTGAAACTGGTCCATAGACCACTGGTGTAATAGCTTTGACAGAAGGCCTTAAACAGAGTGAGCTTTACACTTATAGTACAACGCCCGAAACGATGTGCCAACATGTTACCACGCACTGCCAAAGACCTGCGCTCGCGCTCTATATCAAGGTCATCACTTAGATTTTCGTTTACGATGTGCCCTAGATATTTGAACTGAAATACACGTTTTAACAGTGCTCCATTAAGTAGAAGAGGCGGGACTTTTTTAGGCAGTTTACAAGAGCTCTTAAAAACTATAAATTCTGTCTTTTTTACATTGTATTTTAAGCCGTGACTAAACGCATAAGATTCACAATAAGATAACATTTTTCTCATGCCGCTTATCGATGGGCTCAGCAGCACCATGTCGTCAGCGTAGCTGATGTTGTTTATGCTTATGTTATCAATGCGGCAACCGACATGCATGCTGCTAAGCCCCTCGATGAGCTGATTGATATACAAATTAAACAATCTAGGCGAGGACAGACCCCCCTGCCTCACCCCCCTACTCAACCCATACTCATCAGAGAAAGCATTACCCCATTTCACTAAATTTCTATGTCTTTTGTACCAGTATGATAGCAGGTCTACAACTTCTGAAAAAATACCAGTGTTCCTAAGTTTGTCCCAAAGTATGTCATATGAGACAAGATCGAAAGCCTTAGAAAGGTCTAAAAAACAGGCATAAATAGGAGTATTCCTCTTGGTATAATAGTTCACCGTGTACTTGAGTGACAATATTGCACTTTCCGTCGATAAACCTTCACGGAAACCAAACTGTGCATCTGATAGTTTTATATGGTTACTTAAATGAGAGTCTAAAATCCTGTCCAGCACCTTGGCAACTATAGTTGCCAGTGATATGGGCCTATAGTTAGTCTTATCTGCTATATCACCAGTCCTATTTTTCACAAGTGGTATTACCAATGTTCGCATGCAATCAGGTGGTAAGTAGCTATGTCTGAGACAAAAAGTAAATAGCATTGATAATACTCTACCTATGTGGCATGTGGCATATGGTAAAATGTATCGTTCGCGACTTATATGCCGCAACGCGTTTTTCGGAAGGCGAAATGGCTCCTCCACACTCCCGGTCATACGGAAACTGGCAGATTTTGTATTTTAGTACGTTTTAGATTATATTCTTCAAAATAAAAAAAATAAAAATCGCGCTCGAGAATGCCGGATTAACGTTTTTTTACAAGTTCGCGATCCTATAACTCGGTGGCGTCAAGGACTTATCGTCAGATTAGTTAAATTTAGTCTTAAAACACTAAAATCAACCCCCAATATCTTAATCTGACGCGCTCGAGTATTTCATACTATCGATTTTTTTTTACTAATCTGATCGTCTATCCTAGGCGCGCGTCACTACATATAGAGCTAAATACTTTACAAGGTTGTTCTATTAGGTCCAAGGTATCTCTCATATCTTAAACTGCCACGCTCGAGTATTACCGAAAATTCCCCTATTCGCCTCCCTAACTACTATGTCTCATTATTTTGTAATATAATATCCTAAGTTGAAATCCAAATTATTTCAATTATCAAATCACTAATTAGCAATGCGTCAGCCGCCACTTGCTTTTCGTGTGTAAGAACCCTTACAGTTTCCAAATGTGTTGTAAGTTAAGTGGCATCAACAAAGGAAACTCATTACACGATATTGGCTTACTGCCAACCATCACAAACAGAGTATGAATGCAGAATAATAATTATAACCAATACATGAAGGATGCGTTTTATAGTAAGTAATGAGTTTTCACAGAAGCGTAGCTGAGCAATGTTTTAAAAGCGACTAATGACGCTTTTCAAAATACGCGTCATTATTACATTTGTTGAGATTGCAATCTCGCAGCTATGTTAAGGCGACGCACGCAAAAGTGACCAATTGATAAAGGCATGAGCCCGAATAGCGTAACACTAGGATGCGATTTTATGTCTGACAGTTGCTTTTTACCGTTTTGATATTACATGATATGATTGTTGTTAACCGACTTCAAAAAAGGAGGAGGTTATCAATTCGACTGTATGTTTTATTTTTTTATTTTTTTGTATGTATGTTACCTCATATCTCATTCGTTTGTCAACCGAATCGAAAAAAAAATTCACCTACTTAGAGGGTGTACCTTCTAGTTGGTCCCATTTTTTTCATTTTGGGATTTGATGATGGAATCTTGGTGTAATCGAGGGAAACCCTCAAATTTTAAAGGCACGTTAGTGTTTCTTAACTAGAATCTTAATGTTGACGTGTTGTTACGTCTGATAGTCAACATCTTATGGGGCTGAGCTGATGGTGGAACTCCTTAAGGCTTAGGAGTTCAGTAATTATAATGACGGAACTTATGATGGGTAATTTGTAGCTTCTTAAAAAATAGAATCATAAGGTGCAACTCCCCCTCCCCCTCTTATGTAATCACTTAAAATAAAGAAATAAAATAAACTTTAAAAAAAAGTAAAAACCGATTTCAAAACCAAAATGCACAACAAAGTCTTAAATAAACTCTTCACCATTGAAAGGAAAGGAACCCGTTTTAGGCAAACAATTTCTTTTTGGAGTCGGAGCTGTGATAGTTGATGTTGGATGGTCAAAGTGAAGTCGGTTTTTACTTTTTTTTTATTTTACTTGTCTTAATTTTAACGCAGCCTAGCGCCAGAATATATTTTTTTAATTGTTACTACACAACTATAATATCTAGTTAAGTACGTTGATCATTTTATATACTCTTACCTTACTCCCGCAGACTAAAGTTTCGACTTCCTCTGGCCTGAATAGCGCCGATAGTGGACTTTCGTCTGTGACCATCACGAACCCCCGTCTGAACGCTTTGAACTGCGTCTCCACCGATTTATTTAGTAAGAAATCTGCGTATAAATCTACGAATTCCTGAAACAAGAAATAGTAAATTGTTATACGAGGGGATAAAGTGACCCATTGCACTCGAGATGTTTTTGGCGCTCGAACGGAGTGAGAGCGCTAATATTTCGAGAGTGAATTGGGTGCTTTCACCCGAGTTAAACATACTATTTTTCATTTTGACTGTGAGGAAAAATAAATAAATTTAGCTGTGTGATTATGATGCGATGATGAGATATTATGTTGTTTGGCGAGAGATGAAACCTCAAGTTTTTACATCACATATCAGTTTATTTACTGTTGTTATATATTAAATACACGACTAGAGGGACAGTAATGCCACGGAAGACAACAAAGTACATAAAACGCGGACGATATCAAATATTTCAAATCATTGTTAAAAATATCGATCGATTTTTTTCTCACAGACAATAATAGTAGTAGAAGTACGCAACCTTAACTTTGTCACCAGAACTAACACAGATTATGTGAAATTCCAGGTTCAATTTTGCCTCATGAGATAGCGCTATGAGTGACGGTTAAAGGTGGGAGTGAGTAAGAAGATTAATGAACAACTAAATCGCGGCAAGTCGCCTCCGCCTGCTTAATAATCTGTGCAATAATTGACCAAACTAAAAAAATAATGTGAAAGACAAACAAAATTTGACAATTTAAAATGAACAAAAAAAAAGTGTCTATGTATGGCGGGCAACCGAATATTATATTTGTAGATTTTAAATTGTTAACAATTAGACCAATTGTACATAAACACGCCTTTAATTTTACGCTAATCTTAAAAACATGGAAAGCCTTTATTTGAATAATATGATGTGACTAAATTATCTTTATCTCCATGTCTGATCGTAGCAATTAAAACTAAATTACTTTCCACCCTAGGGATGGAAAATATATTTTCCACCCGTCTATCTTCACATCACATTTTCAACAGGAAATTTCAACAGTGTTTTTATGGTATCGGCAACATACAAAACTTAAGGTCTATATATATATACCTACATTTAAGACTAGATTAAGTGTGATTTGAATTCAATAGTAGACCATATTATTAAGAAAATTAGAGTTTAACACTCGACCGAGAAGGTCGTTCCTTTCCTTACTGAGACTCAGACTTAGAACGAGAACTAAACCAAATCTCGGCCAAGACTGCAAGAAAAATTCGTACTAATTGCACTACCTTATCAAATCGTACTATAGCTCAAGAACGGCTGAACCTATTTGGCTAAAAATTTAGTGGGGAGGTAGCCTAGAACCAGGAGACGTACGTAGGATGTTTTTATCACTGCGTATTACTCGAGATCAGAACCGATTTTCGTGATTTTTACTTTGTTGGATTAATCTTGGCCCGGAATAGGATCAAAACCATAAGACGGGGTTGCGGCGGCACGAAGTTAGCTGGGCCCGCTAGTAAGACATAATCGTCACATGAAACGCATACATCGCTACCAGGAATGTCTATAATATAAAAATAAAATAGCTTAAGTCTATTAAAGCGTATGTAAGTAATGAAATCTGAATACATACCTTCTTATTATCTTGCGTTACAAATATACTATCTCCATCATTCTTCAAGTCATGGAATATATTGTTGCCGAAAACATCGTTATAACATATCCTGAACGTTTGGTAGTACACTTCTTCTAAATCATCGCCCGTGTATTCAAGCATGTCTTTTAGGCCTCTATATAATATCTGAAATAAAATCCACAAATAAAAACGGTTTATAAAAAAAAACATAAATCCTACAAAGATCATCATTATTTCTAATATTTTATTGATTGAAAGTATTAAAAAGTTTTAATAGGTAAATTCATACAAGAACACTGCTATTGCAAGACAAACCTAGTTTATTTTTCTTCCTACAAAAACTGATTCATATATTACAAGCTTTATGTGGCGTTTTACATAAAATTAAATTATTGGAAATTTATATCAAAAATTCACGTAATCTCGTACAATAGCAATGTTACAACACTATTGGTACTACGCTTGCAACATTAAAAAATAAAAAAAAAATCGATTAAAGCTGAAGAAAAGAAAATTGATTTACAAAAAAGGTTAAACTGTTAAAAGACTAGAAAAAAAATCGATTGAAGTTATCATTCTGGTCTACCTAATAAAAAATCAGAGTATACTGTTTATTTAAGTAAAAATATCATTAAATTCAACGTCTTTATATGTCTTTGTATTAGAAAGAAAATTGGTTTACAAAAAAGGTTTAAAACTGTTACAAAACCCTAGAAAAAATTACTCACAGGATTCCAATCTGCCAAGTCTTCGAACGAGCCTTTCTTTCCCATGAGTTTCCTGTACACCACCATGGGGAAATCGACTGCCAATATCACGTTATTGTAGATCGCGAGTCCTAAGACGATGCCGATCAGTGTGAACTGCGCGTCCGTCTCGAATGACGTCGGGTTGAACCTGGATAAAGTTCAAAATACAATATTTAGTATAATCTATAACCATGTTGACCTAATGACTTAATCATGGATTTTGAATTGATTAATTATTGTAGTTAAATAAATTTAAAGATGAGTGCATGCTGTTGTGTGGTTTTCATTAAAAGTGCATTATACGAACGTTTAGCATGCTATTTTAAAAGCTAGCATATATAAGGAGAATTTTAGACACAGAAAAATAGGATGAGTTATTTGATTGACAGAACAAACATGTTCTGTAAAATAACGCATTTGACTAAAAGTTTGAAATAACGCATTTGGATTTTATTTGGAAGAAAATAATTCATTTGAAGTCCGTTCATGATGTGATGTACGCAAGTTTGGGATATGAGTTTTTGGTAAGTTTTTAGTAGGCGGTTTAATTATTTTTTTCATGATTTTTGGTTATTATTCATATATCAAAAACTACTTAACCATTTTTGATAAAACTTACACTGTACCAAAAGTTAGAATATAAGTATCTAATTGAACTAAAAAATAATGATCTCGCTATAAATTCTCGTTTTCTAAAAATCAGTGTACTAATATAAAAATATTCAATCGCTTACGAAATTCAGCACACGTGTTGAAAACCTGACTAGATCAACATGCTTAAAAATTATCTTACAACGATATCACATACATACACATCCAATTGATTACCTCCATTCTTCTGAA
Source organism: Pyrausta purpuralis (assembly GCA_963924145.1). Lineage (NCBI taxonomy): Eukaryota > Metazoa > Arthropoda > Insecta > Lepidoptera > Crambidae > Pyrausta > Pyrausta purpuralis. The sequence continues at coordinate 18,557,589 of OZ001645.1, read as the reverse complement.
GTCAGTAAAAATGATGGTTCTCACTTGTTTCGTCGAAAAACGTTTGATAAAGTTTAAATTCTACTAATCACCTTTAGCATAATGATTGTTTAACATAATTTTATTTGTCATAATTTTTGGGACACATAAATATTTGTTTAATGTTACAACGTTTGCGCTAACATATAAGTGGCATAATCGTCATTAGTCCTAACCTAATAATCATTTCATTTTTTTTTTGTTTTATGTAATGTTCATTCGTATTCGTTAATCAATTGATCAACATATTAAATAAATGTATGTAAAATTATAATGTCAGTCTTATAATTCAAAAAACAATGCAACTAAATATATTTCAACAGTGCACCACCATTTTATTAAAGGCAGCAAATAGGGCAACTTAAGTAAAACAAAGTTTTTATATTTTGCATTTAATATTTAAAAAGAGGCGGGCATCGAGGGTCGTAACTCCCCTTTGTTGGTGTCATCTAGGTTAGGTTAGGTTAGAGGCAGTGACTCGACAACGCGCGAGAAGCTCAGTAAGCTTAAGTGGCAATACAGGGTGACCCCGAAAACTATCGACAAACTTTAAGGGTAGGTTGTATTACGGATATATATGCATTCTGTGAAATCAAATGAAAAATCGTAAGTGTTGAAACTGTAATCGTGTTATCGCACTAGCCAGACATAAAGTCCATAAATAAGCATAATACAAATTAAAAACAACCAAAATCAAGCTTACAAAGTAACACTCATAAAATATTACATTAAACGTGCTAAGAACTTTTGTTCACAAGAGTCGCATTGCAATAAATGGCATGTTTATAATAACAATATCCCTATGAAGCGAGTCGCCAAACGTGTAGGTACGGATAGTGCTAAGAAAATATAATCTTTATCTCAATCGCATAAAGCGTACGATGCGCAAGATTCGCCCCACCCACACGCTAGCTCTTTGAACCCGCCGCCGCGCGCCCCGGGCATGCCCCGTAAACAGAAAAAATCCGTTCAGTGACCGCGCGACCGTGACCTAATTAGGCGAATTTGCGATCAGTTTGTTTAGATCGCTGTGACCTTCGTTGGATTGCAGTGAAGTGATAGTGCATGGTTCATGATTATGTCGTTCTCTAACCGCGACCTTTTTTATAGTTAGTGTGTACTCGCAAATAAATAACCTCCGAGAAACGCATAGAAGTTTTCGTCAGCCCAATCAGCTGGCCAGAGCGATGCCCTGATCTCACGCCTTTGGATTTTCATTTGTGAGGTGAAATTAAAACCATGGTGTTTGCAAGTGAATGTGCAACAGTGGTTCAGCTTAGGGAATGAATTGTTAGTGCATTTGAAGTTTTAAAATCTCGAAGGGAAGTTGTACAATCCATAAAAGACAACCATCGGCTTCGTGCTCGGTTGTGCATTCAAAGGGAAGGTGGTCACTTTGAACAACTATTAAAATACACGTAGCTCTGGTAAGTTAATTTTGATAGATGTTTTTGTTTTTCTCTTGTAAATTTTATTCATAGTACACGTTGTAAAAAAGCCCGCGAAATACGAATATCTACGGGGCGTAACGCTGTAGGTACGCATCGTCTCTCGGCCGCAACTCGCGACTATCCGCCTGTACAGTTGCGTACAAAACGTCTCACGTCACACTAATATTTTTATTTCTTAATCAGTAGTATTGATGGAACATCCTCTTAAGTTTCGTCGACTGATTTCAAATTCACCCTGTAGATAGGGCACATATCACTTAGAACTAATGGCCGTTGGAGCAGGAAGGTTCTAAATTGGAGACCCTTCGTTTAAATGATGGATAGACGACGCTGTTAATTTCGCAGTATGACATGGATGCTATAACGATGACGCTGTAAATATCGCAGTATGACATGGAATGCTATAACGATGACGCTGTAAATATCGCAGTATGACATGGAATGCTATAACGATGACGCTGTAAATATCGCAGTATGACATGGATGCTATAACGATGACGCTGTTAACATCGCAGTATGACATGGAATGCTAAAACGATGACGCTGTAAATATCGCAGTATGACATGGATGCTATAACGATGACGCTGTTAACATCGCAGTATGACATGGATGCTATAACGATGACGCTGTTAACATCGCAGTATGACATGGATGCTATAACGATGACGCTGTAAATATCGCAGTATGACATGGAATGCTATAACGATGACGCTGTAAATATCGCAGTATGACATGGAATGCTATAACGATGACGCTGTAAATATGGCAGTATGACATGGAATGCTATAACGATGACGCTGTAAATATCGCAGTATGACATGGATGCTATAACGATGACGCTGTTAACATCGCAGTATGACATAGATGCTATAACGATGACGCTGTAAACATCGCAGTATGACATGGATGCTATAACGATGACGCTGTTAACATCGCAGTATGACATGGATGCTATAACGATGACGCTGTGAACATCGCAGTATGACATGGATGCTATAACGATGACGCTGTTAACATCGCAGTATGACATGGATGCTATAACGATGACGCTGTGAACATCGCAGTTAGAGATGTAAGCCCGGTATAATACCAAATGTGCTCGAAGGCAAAATACCAATAATACCGTTTTAAACCGTATTATACTATTTCATATGGTATTTTTGGTATTTTATGTTTTGCATTGTATGTGTTTACAAAAGTGTATTTTTTTTAAAGTCATCCCTGATGGAGAAAAATATGGGTTGAAAGAACGTGAGAAATTCGTTATTCTTCTGGATATACACTTTAAAATATGTGTATATTATGCTTTGTGTTTAAAATAATACTAAAACGTGGAAATTAACAGATAATAGATGTATGGAGTAAAAACGATACGGGTATCGTTTATCAGGTTTACAGGGTTACTGATTCCGAAAACGGCACCCATTTATAAATCCAAGATGGCAGACATTAAATTTTCAGAAAATCAATATTGGTTTCATGTTTGAGGTTCCTTGGAAAAGTGATTACGAATTTGATTCTTAATTTACAAAGAATACTAATATGTATCTAAAAAAATGACTAGCGCCAGCGCGGCGTGCGTGTGTGTGCGTAGACGGGGGGAAAGAGAGGAAGTCATTCTATTTCACTCACTCGTTCGGTTATTAATGTAGTAGTGATAAATACATGTACACATACATAAGCGTGCAAACGTAAGACTTGTCAGCAAACAAATCCGACGTTGCCACTTTGTGCAACGTGTGATGGTGCAAGCAATATTTTATATGCATGAATTCAGTCAAAAAATACTAAGAAAGCATTGTTTTCAATGTTTATGTTCATAATATGTATAGATATTTTAGAATATATCAATTCATTCTCCAGTGATACGTGAAAAACTCAAGTCAATTGCTTTGTGATAAGAAATAATATAATACGAATAATACTAAAAATACTGAATTCTATTGTAAAATACCGGTATGATTCAGTACCATTTGGTATAATACGGTATTTTTACATCTCTAATCGCAGTATGACATGGATGCTATAACGATGACGCTGTGAACATCGCAGTATGACATGGATGCTATGACGATGACGCTGTTAACATCGCAGTATGACATGGATGCTATAACGATGACGCTGTTAACATCGCAGTATGACATGGATGCTATAACGATCGCAGTACTGCTTAGTTGATTGCTATGGAAAGCTGTGGGGGAGGTTTATTTCCAGCAGTGTAAATCATTTAGCCAATGAAGCCTGTGTTCAGCAGAGAACGTTCTACGACTGATAAAAATGTAAATGTAGAAATCGAAATTTTCTATATTTGCTTGGGTCTGGGTGTTGTGGTACCACTTTTCCATAACACAAGTGTATTAGCTACTTACTTTGGGATCAGAGCAATGTATGTGATTGGTGTCCAATATTTATTTATTTATATTTATAATAATAAATAGCGGACCCAGCGAACTTTGTTTCGCCCCCAGCCCCGTCCCGCCGAGTCCCGTAATTTTAAAAGTTAAGCATTCCCAGCGAATTCCGTTTCACCCTTAAATTACTAAAATGGCTATTAAAAAATAAGAGTTGATCGTAGAAGGGTGAAAATTGAGGATTGTATGTATTTTTGTATGTTGTATAATAAAAAGATAGAAATTAAAAATTTTGTCTAAAAAATAAATAAAAAAAATTTAGGGGGATGAAAAATAGATGTTGGCCGATTCTCATAGATACCGGATAAGCACAAAAAAATTCATCAAAATCGGTCAAGCCGTTTCGGAGGAGTATGGCAACGAAAACTGTGACACGAGAATTTTATATATTAGATAACGATAGTGGCGTTGACTCACCACACGGTGCGCGAGTCGGGCTGGTGCGTGAACATGCCGTAGTCGGGGTTGAAGATCTCCTCCACGATGAGCTGGAAGAACTCCTTGCTCACGCCGCCCTCGTCCACGCCCTGCTCTCCCTCGAACTCCACTACTAACTGCTTCTTGAGGTCCAGTACCCGCTCCATGGCCACCATCTCCAGCTGGAATTAGTTGATTACTGTTAAATAAAAATATTATCACTTAAAATGATTTGACCTTATATAAGATTTACGTCAGGCTAAGAGTAGTTCAGGCAGTGCGAGCGGCGCACCTTGAGCCGCAGGAAGGGCACGGGCGGTATACGAGGGTCAAACTGAAAGTTCTTAGAAAATCAAAAACTGATTACATTAGCCAGTTATTAGTTTTATTATATCTTTTCAAAATATTGTCCATTGACGTCAATACACCGCTGCATGCGATGGAACTACTGGGAAAAGCACTTTGCCCACTCGTCCTTAGGGGTCTCTTCAATGGCATCGCGATACGCAGCCACCGCTTCTTCAGCATTCATAAACCGCTTTCCTTTAAGTTTTTCTTTAATTTTTGGAAATAAATAAAAATCACAAGGCGCGAGGTCGGGGCTATACGGCGGGTGACCCAGTAATTCAATGTTTGATGTCGCCAAATAGTCGATCGTTCGCTTGGCGGTGTGCGACGAGGCGTTGTCGTGGTGAAGGAGGATCCTACTGCGAGGTCGTTTCTCTCGAACTTTTTCCAAGACAAGTGGCAAACAATTGGTAGTGTACCATTCTGCAGAAACTGTTTTTTGATCCTCTGACACAATTGTTGCGAAATGACCTATCCTTCCAAAGAACGAGGCCACCATTTTTTTCCCGCACTTCGATCTCTCTTCACTTTAGTTGGCAACTCCTCGAAAGGAAACACCCACTGAGCAGATTGTCTTTTGGTTTCAGGATCATAACAGTAAATCCAGCTTTCGTCACCTGTTAGTATGTGGAACACAGCATTTGAGTCACCTCCGTTAAATCTTTCAATCATTTTACGGCACCAATCCACACGATGGAGTTTTTGAGCCTTAGTCAAATTATGAGGTATCCACCGGGCGCAAAGCTTCCTGACCGCTAAATGTTCGTGGAGGATTTTGTGCACTTGACTCATACCGATGCCTAAGCTTGTCCGAATCTGCTGATAGGTCACTCTTTTGTCAGTCTCTATCATACGCCGCACAACACAGATGTTATTTTCAGTCGTCGCCGTAGAAGGCCGTCCCTCACGTACATCATCAGTGAGATTAGTGCGACCACGTTTAAACTCATTAAACCAGTTGTAAACAGTCGCACGAGATGGGGCTTCATCGTGAAAGGCCAATCGTAGTCTATCATAACTTTCTTGTTGACTTAAATGACATCGAAAGTCATAAAAAATCATTGCACGAAAATTTTCTCGTGTTAAATTCATGTTGACGTGACACAGACAATTTTCAATTTGCCGCCAAATCGTAAAACAAATGACAAATGAATGAAATATATACTCAGTAATATTGGCAAAGAGTTCTATTTTCAAATTTTAGAATATTTTTTTTATTATATTGTTTATAAGTGGCCAGTTCTAAGAACTTTCAGTTTGACCCTCGTAACACTAACAAGAGGCTAGCTGTAGGTGCGGCTGCGGTCACTGACCTCGACGAGCGCGTCGTCGATGAGGTGCGAGCGGCGCACCTTGAGCCGCAGGAAGGGCACGGGCGGTATAACACTAACAAGAGGCTAGCTGTAGGTGGGTACGTATTACAATACCGAATTTCAAAATACCGAATTTCATAAGCCCTACGAACGGAAGGCCGAATTTTAGAATGCCGAATGTTTATATGATCGAAAGTTCTAAATACCGAAAGTTTGAAATCCCGAAAATTCAGAATACCGAATCTTATAAGACCTATGATTGGAATGCCGAATACTAAAATGCCGAATTTTAAAATACCGACTGTTCATGTGACCGAAGTTCAATATACCAACTGTTTATATGACCGAAAGTTTAATATACCGAAAAACTTAAAACCCGAAAATTAAAAATACTGAATTTACAAGACCTATGAACGAAACGCCAAACAAATTGTATATCGTTAAGATTGAGGTTCATTAAGAAAAACAAATTTTGATTGACCCCGAATCGCCGTGGTCCTTCGCCGTGGTACTAGTCTGCCCGATACTAGAGTGTAATTCAAAAGCCGGAGGCGCGGAGGGAGAGCAGCCCTCGCCCGCTGTAGCAAATCTCAGGCTCACGTGCGAGCTGGAGCGGCTGAGGAGTCGAAGTCGAAGCTGCGGAGGCGAGCGTGGGTGCCTGAGATTCGCTACGCTAGGGCGAAAGGGCTGCACTTCCCGGCTGCGGTCACTGACCTCAACGAGCGCGTCGTCGATGAGGTGCGAGCGGCGCACCTTGAGCCGCAGGAAGGGCACGGGCGGTATATCACTAACAAGAGGCTAGCTGTAGGTGCGGCTGCATCTACGTCTCATCTTAATTGAGACCGTCAGCGCGATCGGTCGTGCCGTCTTAAATAATTTAAAAATATATTACAATAAATGTGCAAACAAGTGTGCCCTAGATTACTATAAGTGGAATCTGTGTCACAAACTTTATACGTATAATGATGTGTTTTGCGACTTCGTCTTATAACAACTAATAATGGCAGGCAAACAAGAAAGTGCGTTTAACCGAAGTGGGCTAACGCAGCGCAGCCCTCCAGCCACGCCTGCTCGCCAGCGCCCACCCAGCAGGAGGATGAAATTCCTCTTGAAATAGTGAGTACCCCAGAGATCCAGAACTGGTTGATTAGCATCGAAAGTTGCCTAAACGAGATATGCAACATTGCAGCGGATGGAAAACTCAACTCAGAGCAGAAACTTAGAATCCACAACACGTGCAGAAAAGTTTCGCATGGCACTTCCCAGTTAGCCATTCAGTATCAGTCCCTCAAACAAAAAGCCATCATTGCCCACCACGACCTTCAAGCACTGAAAGAAAATCACGATCTGTCAAAAAAAATCGAAGAACTCACAGTGCGCATAGAAAAATCATCTGATCCCGGTAGCAAATCTATGTCATTTGCGGAAATCGTCAAGAAAAGCACAGATAGCTATATTCAGCCTTCCAAATTCAGCTCCGTTGCTATATACCCTAGCGACAAATTAAAGTCGAGTGAAGACACAAAGGCCTTGGTTCAAAAGATCATTAAACCTGATCAAATGCAGCTTCACGTGAGAGGTCTGCGTAAAACAAGGAACGGCGGTGTGATCATCAGCACAGACTCAAAGGACGACATTGAGAAACTAAAACTCTCTACCCAATTAAAGACCTCTGGCCTCACTGTTGACGAGACACTCAAACGCCAGCCTAGAATTATAATATTCGGTGTCCCTTCCTCCATGCAAGAGACGGAATTTTTCAATTGCATGTACCAGCAAAATTTAGCCGACAAGATACCCGGTATGACACTCGAGTCATTTTTGTCTTCAATTAAACTGAGCCACAAATCAGGAAAGAAAGAAGCCGAGACATGCAATTATGTCGTTCAAGTCATCATCATCATCATCATCATCATAATCAGCCAAAGGACGTCCACTGCTGAACATAGGCCTCCCCCACGGCTTTCCACAGCGACCGATCACTAGCGGTCTGCATCCAGTTTGATCCTGCGATCTTTTTAAGGTCGTCTGTCCATCTTGTTGGTGGACGTCCTACGCTGCGTCTTTGGTCGAAGGGTCTCCAATCTAGAACTTTCCTGCCCCAACGGCCATCAGTTCTTCGCGCTATGTGCCCTGCCCACTGCCACTTAAGCTTACTGATTCTCAAGGCTATGTCCGTTACATTGGTTCTTCTACGTATCTCTTCGTTTCTGATTCGATCTCGTAGAGAAACACCGAGCATAGCCCGCTCCATCGCTCGTTGTGTAATTCTGAGCTTCATTATAAGGCCCATAGTAAGAGACCACGTTTCGGATCCGTATGTCATCACTGGTAACACACACTGATTGAAGACTTTCGTCTTCAGACACTGAGGTAATTGAGACGAGAAGACGCTCTTGCGCAGTTTCCCGAACGCTGCCCAGCCGAGTTGGATTCGTCGATTGACCTCTTTCTCGAAGTTGGACCTACCCAATTGGATCACTTGTCCCAGGTAGACGTACTCGTCGACAACTTCGAGAGTTGAGTTCCCAATGGATACTGGAGTGGGTACAACAAGGGAACTCGACATAATTTTCGTCTTCTCCATGTTCATTTTAAGACCCACTTGTTGGGATACTCGGTCGAGGTCTTCGAGCATAGTGCCTAGATCATCCAGCGTCTTTGCCACAACGACTATGTCATCGGCAAACCGAAGGTGTGTTATGTATTCGCCATTGACGGAGATGCCGAATCCTTCCCATTCCAGGAGCTTGAAGGCGTCTTCCAATGCCGCTGTAAACAGTTTCGGAGATATAACATCGCCCTGTCTTACACCTCTTCGCAATGGAATCGCCCTCGTATTCTGTTCCTGTACTCGGACCGACATGGTGGCGTTGTTATATAGACACTTTAACACCTCTATATACCTATAGTCTATGTGACACCGCTGAAGAGACCGAAGCACCGCCCAAGTTTCGATCGAATCAAAGGCCTTCTCATAGTCCACAAAAGCTAAACATAGAGGCATATTATACTCCTCGGACTTCTGTATAATTTGCCTTAGCGTATGAATGTGGTCTATGGTACTATAGCCTTTTCGGAAACCGGCTTGTTCGGGAGGCTGGAAGTCATCAAACCTACGTGCGAGACGATTCGTGATAACCCTTGAAAATAGCTTGTAGACATGGCTCAGGAGTGAGATGGGTCTATAGTTCTTCAATAAGGTTTTGTCTCCTTTTTTGAAAAACAACACCACCACACTCCTGTTCCATGCCTCAGGCGTGATGCCCTCTAGCAGAACGGAATTAAAGAGTCTCTGAAGGACTTTAAGTACCGGTGTTCCACCCGCTTTCAGGAGCTCTGCTGTGATTCCGTCCTCGCCAGGTGCCTTGTTGTTTTTTAGCTGTTTCAGGGCCATCCTAATCTCGTAGAGGCTGATGTCCGGGATGTCTTCAGTGTAGTGTCGGGTCAGGATAGCTCGTGGGTCTCCGGTCGAGCTATCAACGGGTTTGGCTACTGAGGTGTACAACTGCCCATAGAACCTTTCGATCTCCCTCAAAACCTCTGCTTTCGTCGACGCTACACTGCCGTCCTCCGTCTTAAGCTTCGTCAACAGGCTTTGCCCAATAGACATGTCCCTTGCAAACACTTTGGAGCCTTGGTTTCGCTCTATTGTTTCTTTAACACTATTCGTGTTAAAGGAACGAATGTCATGTCGCAGAGATTTCATTATTCGTCTATTAAGCTGCCTGTAGGTTTGAGCATTAACGGAGGTCTGCAGTGCCATAGATCGACGTTCTGCCATAAGGTCGAGAGTGTGGACCGAGAGTTTTTGAGGTCTATTTTTACGGCCAGGTCTAAAAAACTTAGATCCGACCGTTTGGACAGTTTTCACAAACCCGTTGTTTATTTCGTCCACTGATACGCAATTCTCTAGGCAATCAAAGCGGTTTGACAACTCGAGTTGAAAGCTCTCGGGATTTTGGATATGGGCACGAGTAGGTCGGAGCGTGGACTTCATCAAGCGGGACCTTTCCAATTTGACATTTATATTCAATATGCCTCGGACCATACGGTGATCACTACCGGTTTTTACCCTGTTGATCACGGAGACATCATTGAATAACCGTCTCTTGGTGGTCATGATGAAGTCTATCTCATTTCTCGTCTTGCCATCCGGACTCAGCCAGGTCCATTTCCTTTGAGGCGGCTTCTGGAAGAAAGAGTTCATCGCAAAGAGTCCCTCCTTCTCCAGAAAGTCGGCCAGCCTATTTCCCCTGGCGTTCCTTTGACCATATCCAAAAGGTCCCACTTTCAACTCATCCTCGCCTCGCTTGCCGAGTTTTGCGTTGAAGTCCCCCATAACAACAGTGAAATAGGTTTTGGAAGTGTGTATGGCTCTACTTACGTCCTCATACATTTCCTCCACCTCTTCATCCGGGTGGTTCGAGGTCGGTGCATATACCTGTATGACCTTCAGCGAATACCTTTCGGTTATTCTGAGTATAAGGTATATCACCCTGTTCGACACACTCTCGATGGTTACGATGTTGTTTACGAGGGACCTGTGGACAAGAAACCCAACACCACCTTGGGACTTTTGGTCACCCTCCCGGTAGAAGAGCAGGTTGCCAGACTTCAGAGTTATCGTGTCCTCGCCCTCTCTACGGACTTCTGATAAACCCACTATGTCCCAGTGTAACCTGCTCAATTCTTCCTCCAGCTCGAGCAACTTCTCGTCTGTCCTCAGTGTGCACGCGTTATAAGTTACCAGGGCCAGTTGTCGTTGGGGGTGGTAGCGAGATCGCCTCCGGGGATTTTTAGCACCCCCTGCCCCGCCGTTACCGTGACCGCTACCGGAATCAGGAATAGCGGGGCTGCCGGAGACTGGGGGCCTGGTTTTTTTGTGTCCTACCATATAGGGGGGTATTTGCCAGTACTCGCCACGCTTGGCAGGCGGGTTGGCGAGCGCAGAGGCGCAGTATCTTTTAAGTGTGACGCTGCTGCCCATCACAGCTCAACATTTTACTGCGCCTTTTGTTGGATGGTTATCCCGCCATCGGTCGGTCGCCAGAGCCTCGTCTGTTGAAACAGGACGCACCGCGTGAAGGTGAGGTTGGCTTGGAGCTTTGGGTCAAGTATCCGCCCAAATTCGTAAAGCCCTTATCCCAAACGACCGCATCTTCATCAACTGGTCCTCGTGTCCCGTAAGAGACTTCACTTTAGTAACACGTTGTTTCAAATGCCAGCAGTATGGTCATGCAGCTAAGACATGCCGACAGGAAACTAGCACCTGTGGTCATTGTGGGGAGCTCGGGCACGAAATGAAGGACTGTGCAATGAAGGCCGAATCACCAACATGTGCGACCTGTATGCGTTTCAAGAAACCTAACGCCCATAGGACCGGGGACGCTGAATGCCCTGCAAGGAAAGCCGCCGAATCAAGGTATATTAACTCTGTAGATTATGCTGGCGCCTAAGAGCGCCACAAAATTTGTTTGTAACTTAGACGTTAATTAGACGACCCTTATATATCCATATGGATACAAATGTTTTAAATGAGCTAGATAATCTTTTTGTTTCGAAGTCTAAATTGTGCGATGTTGAAAACTGCAAACAATATCTCTCTACATATCAAAACTCACTAACCGTTTTAACCCAAAACATTCGTAGTATATTTAAGAACATTGATGGTTTTAATATTTTTTTGCACCGACTTAACTTTGACTGTGATATCATGGTCCTAACGGAATGTAGGTTACCTAACAGAACTAACATCATTCCAGGAATTGCAGGGTTTAAAATGTACCATACTTCAATTCACCACCATCAAAATGACGGCGTGGTAGTCTTTGTAAAGGACACTGTAAGCGCTACAGTAGAAGAGCCAAATTTAGAGGACTGTAATAGTCTAATTATTAAAATTGGCACAAACACGGCCATTATAGCCATTTATAGATCTCCCTCCACTAAAAACTGTGACCAATTTTATGAGTCATTAAATAATACCCTAAAATCATTAAGTTCTATTAAAAACATAATTTTAACAGGGGATATCAACATCGATATAAGGCCCGAAGGGCAGCATTATGATAGTGAAGGAATTCAAGACTACATAAGCCTATGCTCATCCCACGGACTCCACCCAGGGCATACATTGACGACGTTTCAAACTGGGTCATGCCTCGATCATATGATAGTTAAATCTAGGCTTCCGTATTTAACACTTGTGACTAACTCAACAATAACTGACCACCACGCTGTCCTACTAACCCTAGATTTAACGCTGCATAAGCAAAAACGCATCGTGAATAAATCCAAACTAAACATGCACAAACTCGAACGTGATTTATGCAACATTGACTTTAACCCAGTTTACAAAACTGCTGACGCAAATCAGTCACTAACGTATGTCATTACAAAAGTGCAAGAAGCAATCTTACGTAATACAACAGAAGTAACTCTTAATAATAAAAATCATAATATACGACCCTGGATTACACCTGGCCTTATCCGTTGTATACGACACAGGGATAAACTTCACCTGAAAGTCAGAAAATATTCAGATAATATTAATCTTCAAACCACTTATAAGCGATACAGAAACTTTTGTAACGGATTGTTAAAGAAATTGAAATCCACTTACGAAAAAAATGAACTAAATAAAGTTCGTAACAACAGCAAACTACTTTGGAAACACATCAAAACTGTAACTCTAATGACAAAACAGCGTGAATCAAGTTCGAATTTGCTACTTACGCACTCTTCTCCGCAAGTATCAGTCGATAATGTAAATAGCTTTTTTGCTAACGTAGGTAAGACCCTTGCTGAACGAATTCATAAGCAAACTCCCCAACAATCAATATCCCTCTCTAACTACCCACACAGTTTTGTCCTATTAGATACAGATGAAGAGGAAGTATGCCAAACTATTTCGAAATTAAGAGATGATTGTGCCGCTGGGTGGGATAACATTAGCAATAAGATACTCAAACGATTTAAACAAATCTTAGTTCCACCATTAACACGTATTTTCAGTATCTGCCTCTCTAAAGGAGTGTTTCCTAAATGTCTTAAGAAAGCGGTGGTCATACCAATTCATAAAAACGGAAGAAAAGACTTAGTCACCAACTACAGGCCAATATCTTTGCTTTCCTCAATATCCATTGTTAATAACTGGCTTTGCTGTAACTTACTAACATTGAACGTCGACAAGACCAAATACATTCGCTTTAGCATGCGCCGAACACACAACAAAGACGCACACACGTTGCATGCACACCAATGTCATGACCCTAAAGTCGACACTACATGTTGTTGTCCCTCTATTGTTAGCACTTGCACCGTAAAATATTTAGGAGTAACCCTGGATGAAACCCTTTCATTTAGACCGCACATACATAATTTAGCTCTTAGGGTCCGTAAATTAATATATATTTTTAAAAAATACGTTCTATCGCTGATATAAAACTTATTACTCAAGTATACCAAGCCTTAGGTCAATCTATAATACAGTACTGTATCACATCCTGGGGTGGAGCTCCCAAAACTGTTTTGATGCCTCTGGAGCGTGCCCAAAGAGCTATTTTAAAAGTTGCCAACTCCTTACCTTTTTTATATCGAACAGATTTGCTTTACAATTTCTGCAAAGTGCTTACTGTGCGCCAGCTTTTCATCCAGCACACCATATTTACTAATAGGTTCTTTAGTTTTATTGCACCATTATTGTATAATAGATTAAACGGTTTACTAAACTTATACGAACTTAATTACCATAACTGTAAGTTAAAATTAGATCTGTATCTTAAGAAACTGTCATATGATGAGACTGAAGACCTGTTTGTCATCATCCAGTAGGTAGAAGGGTATATTTATAATTAATTAATAGGTTTATTTGTGTCATCTTAGTAAGTTTATTGTAATTAGTTTACTAACATAGTTCTTTTTTATAGTCTGAAACACAGGTCCAACCTAGTTCAGACAAATACTATATTAAGACTCTAAGCTTAAGTCCTTTTTTGTAACCATAAATACCTTTTTTGTTTTTTAATAAATAATTTTAATTATAAAAAAATAATTTTATTTATAAGAGGCTAGCTGTAGGTGCGGCTGCGGTCACTGACCTCGACGAGCGCGTCGTCGATGAGGTGCGAGCGGCGCACCTTGAGCCGCAGGAAGGGCACGGGCGGTATAACACTAACAAGAGGCCAGCTGTAGGTGCGGCTGCGGTCACTGACCTCGACGAGCGCGTCGTCGATGAGGTGCGAGCGGCGCACCTTGAGCCGCAGGAAGGGCACGGGCGGTATAACACTAACAAGAGGCCAGCTGTAGGTGCGGCTGCGGTCACTGACCTCGACGAGCGCGTCGTCGATGAGGTGCGAGCGGCGCACCTTGAGCCGCAGGAAGGGCACGGGCGGTATAACACTAACAAGAGGCCAGCTGTAGGTGCGGCTGCGGTCACTGACCTCGACGAGCGCGTCGTCGATGAGGTGCGAGCGGCGCACCTTGAGCCGCAGGAAGGGCACGGGCGGTATAACACTAACAAGAGGCCAGCTGTAGGTGCGGCTGCGGTCACTGACCTCGACGAGCGCGTCGTCGATGAGGTGCGAGCGGCGCACCTTGAGCCGCAGGAAGGGCACGGGCGGTATAACACTAACAAGAGGCCAGCTGTAGGTGCGGCTGCGGTCACTGACCTCGACGAGCGCGTCGTCGATGAGGTGCGAGCGGCGCACCTTGAGCCGCAGGAAGGGCACGGGCGGTATAACACTAACAAGAGGCCAGCTGTAGGTGCGGCTGCGGTCACTGACCTCGACGAGCGCGTCGTCGATGAGGTGCGAGCGGCGCACCTTGAGCCGCAGGAAGGGCACGGGCGGTATAACACTAACAAGAGGCCAGCTGTAGGTGCGGCTGCGGTCACTGACCTCGACGAGCGCGTCGTCGATGAGGTGCGAGCGGCGCACCTTGAGCCGCAGGAAGGGCACGGGCGGTATAACACTAACAAGAGGCCAGCTGTAGGTGCGGCTGCGGTCACTGACCTCGACGAGCGCGTCGTCGATGAGGTGCGAGCGGCGCACCTTGAGCCGCAGGAAGGGCACGGGCGGTATAACACTAACAAGAGGCCAGCTGTAGGTGCGGCTGCGGTCACTGACCTCGACGAGCGCGTCGTCGATGAGGTGCGAGCGGCGCACCTTGAGCCGCAGGAAGGGCACGGGCGGTATAACACTAACAAGAGGCCAGCTGTAGGTGCGGCTGCGGTCACTGACCTCGACGAGCGCGTCGTCGATGAGGTGCGAGCGGCGCACCTTGAGCCGCAGGAAGGGCACGGGCGGTATAACACTAACAAGAGGCCAGCTGTAGGTGCGGCTGCGGTCACTGACCTCGACGAGCGCGTCGTCGATGAGGTGCGAGCGGCGCACCTTGAGCCGCAGGAAGGGCACGGGCGGTATAACACTAACAAGAGGCCAGCTGTAGGTGCGGCTGCGGTCACTGACCTCGACGAGCGCGTCGTCGATGAGGTGCGAGCGGCGCACCTTGAGCCGCAGGAAGGGCACGGGCGGTATAACACTAACAAGAGGCCAGCTGTAGGTGCGGCTGCGGTCACTGACCTCGACGAGCGCGTCGTCGATGAGGTGCGAGCGGCGCACCTTGAGCCGCAGGAAGGGCACGGGCGGTATAA
Source organism: Pyrausta purpuralis (assembly GCA_963924145.1). Taxonomy (NCBI): domain Eukaryota; kingdom Metazoa; phylum Arthropoda; class Insecta; order Lepidoptera; family Crambidae; genus Pyrausta; species Pyrausta purpuralis. The sequence continues at coordinate 18,541,975 of OZ001645.1, read as the reverse complement.
CACTAACAAGAGGCCAGCTGTAGGTGCGGCTGCGGTCACTGACCTCGACGAGCGCGTCGTCGATGAGGTGCGAGCGGCGCACCTTGAGCCGCAGGAAGGGCACGGGCGGTATAACACTAACAAGAGGCCAGCTGTAGGTGCGGCTGCGGTCACTGACCTCGACGAGCGCGTCGTCGATGAGGTGCGAGCGGCGCACCTTGAGCCGCAGGAAGGGCACGGGCGGTATAACACTAACAAGAGGCCAGCTGTAGGTGCGGCTGCGGTCACTGACCTCGACGAGCGCGTCGTCGATGAGGTGCGAGCGGCGCACCTTGAGCCGCAGGAAGGGCACGGGCGGTATAACACTAACAAGAGGCCAGCTGTAGGTGCGGCTGCGGTCACTGACCTCGACGAGCGCGTCGTCGATGAGGTGCGAGCGGCGCACCTTGAGCCGCAGGAAGGGCACGGGCGGTATAACACTAACAAGAGGCCAGCTGTAGGTGCGGCTGCGGTCACTGACCTCGACGAGCGCGTCGTCGATGAGGTGCGAGCGGCGCACCTTGAGCCGCAGGAAGGGCACGGGCGGTATAACACTAACAAGAGGCCAGCTGTAGGTGCGGCTGCGGTCACTGACCTCGACGAGCGCGTCGTCGATGAGGTGCGAGCGGCGCACCTTGAGCCGCAGGAAGGGCACGGGCGGTATAACACTAACAAGAGGCCAGCTGTAGGTGCGGCTGCGGTCACTGACCTCGACGAGCGCGTCGTCGATGAGGTGCGAGCGGCGCACCTTGAGCCGCAGGAAGGGCACGGGCGGTATAACACTAACAAGAGGCCAGCTGTAGGTGCGGCTGCGGTCACTGACCTCGACGAGCGCGTCGTCGATGAGGTGCGAGCGGCGCACCTTGAGCCGCAGGAAGGGCACGGGCGGTATAACACTAACAAGAGGCCAGCTGTAGGTGCGGCTGCGGTCACTGACCTCGACGAGCGCGTCGTCGATGAGGTGCGAGCGGCGCACCTTGAGCCGCAGGAAGGGCACGGGCGGTATAACACTAACAAGAGGCCAGCTGTAGGTGCGGCTGCGGTCACTGACCTCGACGAGCGCGTCGTCGATGAGGTGCGAGCGGCGCACCTTGAGCCGCAGGAAGGGCACGGGCGGTATAACACTAACAAGAGGCCAGCTGTAGGTGCGGCTGCGGTCACTGACCTCGACGAGCGCGTCGTCGATGAGGTGCGAGCGGCGCACCTTGAGCCGCAGGAAGGGCACGGGCGGTATAACACTAACAAGAGGCCAGCTGTAGGTGCGGCTGCGGTCACTGACCTCGACGAGCGCGTCGTCGATGAGGTGCGAGCGGCGCACCTTGAGCCGCAGGAAGGGCACGGGCGGTATAACACTAACAAGAGGCCAGCTGTAGGTGCGGCTGCGGTCACTGACCTCGACGAGCGCGTCGTCGATGAGGTGCGAGCGGCGCACCTTGAGCCGCAGGAAGGGCATGGGCGGCGCGGCGCCGACGACGGCGTGCAGCACGGACACGCGCCGCTCCGAGAGCATGCGCACGCGGTTCTCGTAGTACAGCCCCAGCGACTTGCTCGCCAGCGTCAGGATGAACGGGTACTTTAGGAACGTGAACTTCTTGCCTGCGCAGTTCACGGGGTGAAATGATATGTTATTATTACAAATACAATTTTATGAGCGTTCAGTTATAAGGAATATACACAATTGACGTTTTTTAATTGTACTCTTCTAAGGGCTAATTTTTTAATAGTCGGATTAGAAATATTCGTCGAACATAATACAATATGGCTAATTTGAAAACGTTACCTAATTGTCAGCAAAGGTACCTGTCTTTTTTTTAAATCTGTCGCTTTATAATTTATCAGTCTGATAATTTTTATCTGACCATTGAAAAATCGGCCCTATAAGATATATAATTTCTGTTTCTCTGAAACAATCGGGATATATTTCGTAGTCTTTACATACTTTAAACAATCAGGAAACGACAATTCAATCTATTTCTTATCAATTTACTGTATTTTTTTAAAATACCAAATTAACTTATTAATATGTTCTATTATAAAATAATATTTACGTTCATCACAGGTTGCTAAAACAACGGATATTTTATTTTTAGTTACACGCTTATCAAAATATAACAAGGCGTAAGGTCACTGTCTCTTGCGCGTAACCACCAAAAAGCCAAATTAGCACCTCGCATCGCTTTTTGCTTAACTAATTTGTGTCGTGTGTTCGAGACATTCTAATTAAGAAAGTGATTAAGCACGAGTGACCTTGACCATACACGGCTAATTTGTAAGAAACTATGTTTATTGTTACTTTACTGGCGACTTCAATTTCAATTAATTCTTTATTTATAGGAAAACTCGTAACACGCAAAATTGACAACATTTCATTTTTGTAAAGGTATGAAAGTTCGAAAACCATTTCAAGATTTTGCATTTCTAAACACGTTGAAATTTTTTTTAGGTTTTTTACCGCTTTATTTTTAAAGTGAAATAAAAAAGACTGAAAAGACCATGGAAGTTGGCATTCCACAGGTTACGCCTTTGCAATGACATTTCATGCAGAAAAAAAATGCTTTTGAACTTTGAGGTTGCTGTCAGTTGTCACTTTGATGTTTAGTGTAGTTGTTGTTTCCGGTATTGTATTGGACATTATCGATAAATTACGATGTGGTAAATTGAAGGTTATTAAAAAAAATCATTTTCATTTTAACAGATTTTTAGTTTAGATACGAAATAATCATCAATATTCCTCATTCGAAATATAATGATATTTGTAGTTATGAGAAAATATTGGAGTCATTTTCAGAGATCATATTAATATTAAATAAGAAGGGTTGTTGCGTTGTTTTATTTGGTTACTTTTAACATAACTTAAATTAGGTAATGTAACATAATAAAGTAAAATTAAATACTCAATGGATATACCATTGATATCGACATCTTAATTCTACAATCGATACAGACAAAACTATAAATGTCAGATATTTTTTTATCGAATATAGCAAAGACGTGACCTCGAAACATCCAACTTCCTGTGCTACGCTCTTTTAGAATGGAGAGAGAAAATACTGAAAAGAAATGATTATGAAAACATATGGGTACCTTCATTTTTGAGGTTCTTTCAGGAAAAAAATAAAAATGTGCATATGAAAATTATGAAATGTTGTCAATTAAGGACAGTTCAGTCTGCCTAAAATGCAAATAAAGCTAACATTCAAAATAATTACATTAAATCCATTTTATGAAAGAAAAAAAAAACACTGTGAATGTGAAAAAACATTCTTAACAATTTAATTGGGAAGCATTATTAATTTAAGAGTTGAATTTATTCTGTAATTAATAACTACATGACCCTCTGTTGCAAAAACAGTAGGGAAGATGGCGCTGAAGTCACGCGTAATGGCGTACCCATAAGAGATTCGTCATAGCTCGATTGGAAAAAGCGTAAGTCCGGTTAGTCAAAGATTGCGGGTTCGAATTCCACCCGTGCGCATTTCTTGCGATTCTTATTTCATCTTATAAGAAATGAATCGTTTTTTTCACACATTTATTTCGACGGTTTAGCAATAGTTAAAGTAAGAAAAAAATTAACAAACAACACTTACCACTACTTGATTCGGTTTTATAATTAGCAAAATCTACTTCCATTTCTATAGTATCACTTAGAGGTTCGTTGTAAAATTCCTCAAATGGCAAATAAGGTTTTCTAGCATCTAATACATTTAAATCTAATTCAACAGCTGAAAAAGAGAAGAAAAACCACCATTAGACTCCATATCAACCATTCGAACTTTTGTGTCTGGTCAAAATTATAAACTTGTTCATAGAACAAAAAAAAACCAATTCATAGACAACCCTAATTTATGAGAATTACATATGATATGACGTGTCTTGTCGCCTTACACACTGCGACTATTAGAAGCGATGCAGTCGATCGATAATAACGCGCGTTAGCAACAATGCAGTTGCGCAACTGCATTGATACAAACGTGCGTTGGCATCAATGCAGTCGCGCAACTGCAACGATGCTATCGTGCGTTAGTATCAGTATGCAGACGCAGTATGCAGACGCGCGACTCTATCACTCTTTAGATAACTTGGTGGGTCTTAAGCATCGATACAGTCACCATGCAGCATGGATGCAGCTACAGTTTACTGGCCAGCTTCTGCATCGATAGTATTACGCGACAGCATCGCGACTGTGTCGATGCTAAAAGTAGCGAAATTGCGTAAAGGTTGACAATTTGTAACTGCGTCGAAGCTGCATCGTGACTGCATCTCTGCTAAAAGTCGCAGTGTGCAAAGGGTCTAAAGCCTAAACACGAAATAAAGATATGAGTTGAGTTGGCTTGGGACCATGGCAAGTGCAATCCAGTTGAAACGTCAAGCAGTGAGTAACACACACGAATAGTTTTATTTCGTGTTTAGACCCGTCATATCTTAATTCCATAGAAATGCAACGTGAAAGTCTAAATTATGATAACCTTAATTTATTGGTAATGTCATAAATTGATTGAAAAATAAAGTTCATGACAAGGTTTTTCTTACCTAAAGGATCATCAGGCTGCGAGTGCTTCGAGTTTTTGAGTGATGAAAATTGATAAATGTGATCTAAAACGTCTCCTAAAGGATCTAATTGACTTGCTATTACTATGGGCTCCTCTCGCAAAGTGTTTGGTTCCATCACTCCCGCAAGCATATTCGCGTAGTATAATATCTGTAATATAATTTAAAAGTAAATTATGTTTGTAGAGTGTTGTCTCTTTAACTCATATGGGGTATGTTCTCCTATTATGAAATGTCAAAAACAGCATTTTCTTAAACTGATAGTATTGGTGATGATTGACATTCTAGGCAAGTGTAGTATCATAATTATGTTATTACATAAATGAATATTTCGCCAAATAATCATCTTATAGATATTTGGTTATCTTATATGGTCTCATTAGATTAGAGCAGAACATTTAATTGAAATGATACTTTAATTGCCTAGTTTAATAAATGTGCATGTTTTATACACCATAATCTTTATTCAACAAAATCTTGCGTATCTTACAAAGTATTGATCCCATAAATATGGGCATCTCATTAGCTAACGCGTAAGAAAATATATGAAATATGATACCACATTTGCCTAGTCTGTGAAATTTGCATGACGCACATGACTCACAATGCCCAAACCCTCTGATAGGGACAAGGACGTCTAAATTTCTAAAATCCTTATTCCCAGTGCCAAGATGAAGTTATAAACGAAGATTTCATTGATGTACATATTTTGACTTATTTTACTTGAGCTTCGGTATAAAAGCGTAACTTAAGAACATAGATAATATTAAATATGGCTAAAACTAAAGTTTTTTTTTATAATATCGTAAATAACATATTATTTTAGGACCTTTTATCAGAACAGAGACAATTTGAATTGATCCATTTTAAAGACCAAAGATGTGACGTATGTACACAATCATTTTTATTAAATTGCTGATTGGTTCACTCTACAGTTGTCTATAGTAGGACATAGCCATGCATGGTGGAGAGTGAGAGACGACAAAGAAGTGCGCTCATCAATATGGAGCTCTTTCACGCTTCACACTCAAAGATGTTCTAGTTGCAATCAAGGTACAATGACGTGACAGGCATTATTGTCTAACTTCTCTCGTATACATACAGTGTGTAAAAAAACCTGTCCGATCCATTACGGGGTTATTAGGTATCGAGGTTAGGTTCTATTTGTGTAATAATTTTCATAAAATATTACAAAAAAAATAACCAATAACAAAAATACAAAATTCACTACAATAAAAAAAGAATACATGGCAACCCGAAGGAGGGTTGACGGGGCGCGACAGGAGTGATAACGCATTTTGTAAATTTCCCCGTTTTAGGGTAAATAGGTGCTAAACTTGTTGTCTTTGAAATTCGATAAAAAAGTTGTGTCCGTGTTTGTGATGTTACATTAGATGTGAAGAAAGAAAGGCTCAAAAGGACAAGCATCCAGAACCATAAAACGGAATTTAAAAAAAGATAATGAATTACGTAATTTTAATACTTGTTATAGTTATGTTATTTAAGCAATTTTATTACCCTTTCAGTTCAGACAGGTATTTTTTTCACGTATTGTACAAAACCGAACTGTTACCTTCATCAGCTTGGTCGCCATGGTGACGGACTCGTCGTCCTGCACCTGGAAGTGGCTGGTGTAGTTGGTGGAGATGACGCGCAGCGTGATCAGCTGCTGCAGCGTCTCCAGGATGTGCCGCAGGCTCGCGCGGCAGTGCGTCGCCCACGTCCGCGCTAGCCGGGCTTGCCCTGGAATAGAGGATACGGTTCAACATCTAGGATCACTACAGGATGTTGTTTTGGTCAGGGATGGTAATATGAGTCATGCTTATTCTAAAAAAAAATGTTTTCTTTAAATTCTGAGCAAGTTTTATACAAGAAAACCTCTTCACAACATTCAAAAAAATTACAAAACGAATGGGAAAACCCGCACCCTAGCGCTTATCTACGAAATACTACGCCGTAGCTAGTAAGCTATGAAAAGGCTACCTGATGTTGGTAGTTTTGACTCGACCGCTGTACCGCATAAAATTTATTGGGTTTTTTCCATTCCAAAAAAAAGTTTAATGTTTTTTGGCATCAGTATCTTTTGTACAGCCACCCCTGAACCGCTCGTCGCTGACCAAAACAACACCCTGTATATTGATTTAAACTTACATGGGCATTAACATTAGAATAGATTGAAACGGGATTGCTACAATGTACGTTATTATTGACTACTCTCGTGCTATGGGAATGGAGCAGATATACACGTTCTTAGGTTGTTCTCAGGTCGCCCACCAGCCATATAAATCTGGCTTTGTTTGGTTATTGTATTTCTTTTTTTCTTTTTGCCTGCCACGATGTTCTATTGTCCGTGCGATGTAATCTTAGCACAGCTATTGTTCATTGATAGTACTTTTTTGAATGTTTTATAATATTCACTGTCAGAATTTAGTGTCACAGCTGTGATAATGATTGTAACTAAAGGAAAATCTAGTATTGGTTTACTATTTCAGAGTACATTGTAAATTAGTATATGTAATTTTAGCTGTTGGTTTTCTTGAATAAATAAACAAATTATTTTCGAGTTTCCGATATTTCAGCACTGTTGCAAGTGCCTTGATCACGGAGTAACTGAAGTTTTTAACCGACTTCAAAAAAGGAGGAGGTTATCAATTCGACTGTATGTTTTTTTTTTTTTTTGTATGTATGTTACCTCATATCTCAGTCGTTTGTCGACCAAATCGAAAAATTTTTTCGCCTACTTAGAGGATATACCTTCTAGTTGGTCCCATTTTTTCCATTTTGGGATCTGATGATGGGATCTTGGTGTAATCGAGGGAAACCCTCAAATTTTAAAGGCACGTATAGTGTATCTTTACTAGAATCTTAATGTTGTCGTGTTGTTACGTCTGATAGTCAACATCTTGTTGGGCTGAGCTAATGGTGGAACTCCTTAACGCTTAGGAGTTCAGTAATTATAATGACGGAACTTATGATAGGTAATTTGAAGCTTCTTTAAAAATAGAATCATAAGGTGCCACTCCCCCCCTCCCTCTTATGTAATCACTAAAAATGAAGAAATAAAATAAACTTTAAAAAAAAGTAAAGACCGACTTCAAAACCAAAATGCACTTAAAAGTCTTAAATAAACTCTTCACAATTGAAAGGAAAGGAATCCGTTTTAGGCAAACAATTTCTTTTTGGAGTCGGTGCCATCACTTTGACTATAAAGCATCAACTATCACAGCACCGACTCCAAAAAGAAATTGTTTGCCTAAAACGGATTCCTTTCCTTTCAATTGTAAAGAGTTTATTTAAGACTTTTTAGTGCATTTTGGTTTTGAAGTCGGTCTTCACTTTTTTGCGGGTAAGCTTTTGTTGGCAGACATATCGGTCTACCCTCCTTCGAAGTATTTTATTGCGATCACTTGCAGTACCATTGTTCACAAACTCATTATTTTCTCGAACCTGTTCTCGACACACTAAACTCACAGTATCCACACGCGAAACATTTCGCCGAATCATGGTTTTTGCATTGCAATTTGCACGATTGAAATTTTTGTATTTTGTGATGTAGACCGATATGTCTTCCAATAACAGCTTAGTCGCAAAAACTTCAGTTGCGCCGTGACCATGGCACTTGCAACAGTGCCGAAATATCGGAAACTCGAAAATAATAAGGTGCATGGTAGTAATCCCTTTACAATCTATTCTAATCTAGGATCACTAGTCGTGGGGCTCTCGAGCGCTTCCACAGAAGTGGAGCAGCGCGAAGGTTAGAGATTGGAAATCAACCATTGATACTGTTCAAACTTTATTCATGACATGTTTTGCTCGTGATATTTTGAGCAATAACATTGGTATTTTTTTTACATTTTTGATTAGCTTTGCTTTTAGACACAGAAGAGTTAGATTCATTTTTAACCGACTTCAAAAAAGGAGGTTATCAATTCGACTGTATGTTTTTTTTTTGTATCTATGTTACCTCATATCTCGTAGTTTGTAGCTACTTAAAAAACAGAGTCATTAAGTGCAACTACCCCCCCCCCCCCTCCTCCTGTAATCTCTAGAAATGAAGAAATAAAATTAACTTAAAAAAAAAGTAAAAACCGACTTCAAAACCAAAATGCACTAAAAAGTCTTAAATAAACTCTTGACTATTGAAAGGAAAGGAACCCATTTTAGGCAAACAATTTCTTTTTGGAGTCAGTGCCATCACTTTGACCATCAAGCATCAACTATCACAGCACCGACTCCAAAAAGAAATTGTTTGCCTAAAATGGGTTCCTTTCCTTTCAATAGTCAAGAGTTTATTTAAGACGTTTTAGTTTATTTTGGTTTTGAAGTTGGTTTTTACTTTTTTTTAAAGTTATTTTTTTTCTATGCTTATGGAAGCGCAAACTTACATACGTATATGCCAGTATGCGGGACAAATCATCGGATTCACTAATCTACTTGTTTCATAATCTAATGAGGTATATTATTATTGCTTGCATATTTAAATATAGGTAATGTAGTTTATTTCTGGATTTGTTCATTATTTATCATTGATAAAAGAACTCTCCAATTCAAAATAGATACCACTTGCACCACTGTACGTGAGTGTCGCATATCGCGGAAGCAAATTAAATTTGTTGTGCCCATTAATTGGCGACGCGGACTGCTCCGTCTTTGCACACATAAGATACTTCAGAGAACAAAAATCAGGGTACGCGGGGCCGGACATAAGGTGAGACAAGTCCTGTGGAGTGAAACCACAGACACAGGCTAGGTCGGCTCCATTGGAAAACCACCACCTGAACATGGTAAATTTACATATGCCGACTTGGGACCGGAGTCGGTTAAGGGCCTTCTACTTGGGCCATGGCAGTTTAGTGGTCCAGGAGTGGGATGCTCGGCAGGGGGGCGAAGGGAGCAGGCGGTAAGAGACCATTCTCCTAAAAGACTCGTCTTGCGGTAGAGAGAGTCACAGTCAAGAGGGGGTACGCACTTCATGAAGCTTCTGTGGCTTTTAAGTCCGATATGATTAGAATGATGATGATGATTATGATGATGATGACGATGACGATGACGCCAAAGACCCCTTACACACTGCGACTTTTAGCATCAATGCAGTAGCGCGTTAGCATCGACGCAGAAGCGCGACTGCATCGCAAAATGTCAAACTTTACACACTGTGCTACTTTTAGGTTCAATACAGTCGCGATGCAGAAGCTGCAAATTGACAAACTACTGAATTTTAGCGACTGCATCGATGCTAACGCGCGTTAACATCTTGACTGCATCGCTGCTAAAAGTCGCAGTGTGTAAATGGTCTTAGTTGTAGCAAACGCTATCCTAGGCGAGGCGTTTGCTAGCCGGTGCCTTCCCCTTGCCGAGGCGTTGCTGATCTCTTCACGTAACGTGCTTTCGTATGGTTGATGCCTGGTTGGTACTAATTTGTTGTTGTAACTGCCTCGGTGGCGCAGCGGTAGAAGGGAACTTTAAAGCGACGGCTGCGCCAGAGGTCCAGGGTTCGATCCCCGGGTCGGGCCAAAAATATTGGGGATCGAACCCGGAATACCTGAGGAATACCTGAGTTTTTCTATTTAGAAATTCTTAGGGTAGCCCGGAGTTTAGAAGTTGGCGGTGTTTCACCCCCGTGCCTCGGAAAAGCACGTAAAGCCGTTGGTCCTGCGCCTGATCTCTCTCCGGTCGTGTCAGATTGCTGCCCCATCGGGCTATGAGAGTGAAAGGAAAAGAGAGTGCACCTGTGTTTGCGCACTTGTGCACTATAATATGTCCCGCGCAGTCGGTTAGTGGTTGACACCGTAGTCGAAATCGGCTAGGGGGACTATTACTATTACTAATTTGTACTATAACCGTCTCTAACCTTTGACGGGCAGGTGCTCGGCGGCGTGGCAGAGCGCGGGCAGCGCGATCTCGAGGTAGTCGCTGCAGCCCAGGTCGGGCACCTCGAACGCGATCACGAAGCACGCGACCGCGTCCTCGATGCTCATCTTCTTGGTTATTCGCAGATCGATCTCGAGGCTCTCTGCCAACGACGTGAGAGCCGTCACCAACGCTGAGCTGTAGTATTCTGATGGCACCTGCAAAAAATATGCAATTTTTAGGGTTCCGTAGCCGAATGGCAAAAAACGGTACCCTTATAGTTTCGTCAAATCTGTCCCATTCATGAAACTAAAACCATTTTTTTTTTCAAACCTATGTGTGTGTGGTATCTATGGATAAGTCTTTTAAAATGACATCGAGGTTCCTAAAACCATTTTCTTTTAAAGTCTAACGTTTCATAGCTATCCGCTTCCAAAGTGGTAAAATGGGCGTCCCCCCCCCCCCCCCATCTTACTTCTAAACTAAGCGAGTGTAATTTTTGAAAAAAATATATAATGTAGATCTTAACAAATATTTTTAACGAAAATTAGTCCAAACGGGATCGAACGCGAAGTTTGTGAGATATAGCACATTTTCAACAACCGCAAACATAATTTTGTACGTCATACAAACACTATGAAAAACAAAGTTATATTTGCTGTCAACAAAATATTGTGGTATTTTACTAAGTGGACTCCCTAATTCAGTTAAAGTTGGCACGGAACCCTCAGTGCGCAAGTCCGACTCGCACTTGGCCGGTTTATTTATTTACTAGCGGTCCCCCGCGAATACGTGATGTACTATAGCCTAAATCCCCCCTCGATAAATAAGCTATCCATCACAAAATAGTACATTATGATACAAGTGTGCTAAGTTGACCATTATATACAAGGCGATATTGTGTGCGCACGAGCGAAAGCGAGTGCGCCATAAGAAAGCCGCGTATATTATGGTCACAGGCACACGTGTTTCATACGACGTTTTTCAACACACTTGCGAGGAAAAAACAAGACTCCAATTATTTATGAAAAAAAGCGCGTTGTTTTTTTCTTTTTTGCCGCGATACCGATGCGCGCGCAAGGCTAAGGCTCGAACTAGATCGGCCAACAGCTAAAATTAGAAATGTAATTATTCGTGTGTAGAACACAAATTACAAAAAACTTTAAATGAATTTGAGTTATTATTTAGTAATAAAGCCGGATTTACCATTTATTGAAATAAATATGTAGATACTGTTACTTTTCGCATATTATACTGTTTGTTGCTAAAATAAAAGTTTTAACCCGACTAAATTATATCGCTTCTTCTTCTTCTCACTTACGACTTGGTACTAGGGTACAAATGTAAATTGGTCGGATTAATAAACTAAAGGCACTCGTTCAATAATATACTGAATATCAATAATATGAGATTAGCGCGTTCAAACAAACGAACAAACTCTTCAGTTTTATAATATTGGTATAGATTTAAACTTTATTACAACTCATAGTTGTAAAATTGGTGGACTTAATGGCTTGGTTAGGGAATTCTCTACCCTATAATGTTTTAAACTTTCATGGTCACTTACATTAAAATAGTTAGATACGGGATTGCTACCATGTACCTTATTATTTATGAGTTTCCGATATTTCCGAAATGCCGAAATATCGGAAACTCATAAATAATAAGGTACATGGTAGCAATCCCGTATCTAACTGTTCTAATTCTCTACCCTTATTCCTAGAGAAAAAGAAAGAAAAAAGGAAACAATTTTGTTCGACCGAAAAAATGACTTTGAATGTTCATGCAAATAATTTAAAAAAAAAAGACTACTCGAGTCGAAAAGACACCCGCTCAGCATAAGTCTAGGCAGCGGAGCGCATACCACGACGCTGATTTTCAGCGTCTTAGGTGACTATGAAGTTTTGTAAGGCTCTTTCGAACATTGAAGCGAACGCATTCGTGCAAAATGTGTTACATGCGAGAGAAAAGGATATTTTCTCTCTCTCTCGCACTTAACTATGGCTTTAAAACAAAAGCATTTCTCATGTAAAATAAACTTGATTTATTTTTTATTGAACTTCTCAATTAGCCAAACTCACAAGGGGTTGTTTTGTTGACTCACCACCACTAACTTTTGCACTGATATACTTTGACGCTAAAACCTTAACTTAATTCTGCTACATTTATAGTATTGGATAATAAGAAAACCACCATTTCTGAAGAATGGTGAATATCAGTCTTTAGAAATAAAGCTGCACAATTTTTTTACACAATAGTTATCATTTTGTTTACTTATTTTGTTACATCATACTGCTCACTCACTTACAGCTATCTTTAATATTTACAAAACATGTCTCTACTCTACACCAATAAAATAATATTTTGAGTGTTTCACAAATAAAAAGTGATCCACTTACTTTAGCGAGGTATTGAAACGCCCGGCGACAGGACGCGACGTCCAGCCCGGGACCAGCGATGCTGTCTACATCCTTGTCTGGATCACTTGAACACATTGCTTTTGATTCTTTTTCTGCAACGAAAATTTTGATAAGCACAGCTTGATATTGTACACAAACAAGTTTGAAATACAACCTATTCAGTTACAAAAATGGAGCTAACAGGAGACAGTTTGGTACCCAAGAGGTGGCGTTAGGACTAGAGGTCGTAAACTAATAAGATAGGCGTATGAGCTAAAAGTGACGTTGGCGCCTTTCTGGACAAGAGCTTTTAGACAGACTGCAGTGGAAGGAGTTGGAGGAGGCCTTTGCCGTAAGGCACACCGAGATACGAGACATCCTTAAAAATAATACTACCATAAATACAGAAGATAAAGTTCTGAATTAGGTTGGTAAGAAATGATGTATGTTAATAATACGAGTGGTTGTTGTAGTACAGATACATACAGAAAAAAATTGATTGAGACTTACCTGCTTTAGAAGCTTCATTACTACTATCTGGTAGCACCTTACTTTGAAAACACCGTGCCAAAATAGCTGGCTGTGTAAATGCTTCCCCCAGTGCTCTAACTAGCGGTTGGGGCATTTTTGTAAGCAGGCACTCGTCACACAACTGATAGATCCGTTCCTCCGTAAGTGGGGCTCCATCTAGCAAGGAAAGTAACAAAGCGTCAAGTTCATCAATCAATAGTATAAACTTCTGCTTGGCCGTTAGTTCCACATCACTTATTTCACTAGACATCTTAACGGTTTGGAGGACAGTTAAAAATAAATCTACTGGTAAAAACTTATAGTGAAACTTAAAAATCACTTAGGTAATTACAATAATAAAATATTTCTACTAAATCCTTGATAACTAATTTCCTAGTGGGTAGTTGAGAAGTCATTAGTGAAAATGGTATTTTGTGTGATCTCACTAAAGATCCTTTAATGAGGTTAAAATCAATTTGTTATCATTAATGTAGTTTCAAATAATATCAGCAAATGATGAGTACAACAGTGTTTCAACCTGTGGGTCAAAGCCATACTCAAGGGGTTGCAGGCTGAAAAGTTCCAGGGGGTCCAGACTCTCCTGAATAAGCAGGTGTATCAAGCCAATGATCAGATATTTATTCCAATGTCAAGATTTTTTTACGAGTTTACTTCGCTCGCTCAAAAATGTTCCATTTTTTCTCGGGATTGTGACTCCTCACAACATGACGTGGGTTTATATTTTTAACTTTCAAAACCCTAATAATGCGAAAAATAAGTGATCATTAAGTTGTTTTATGGCTTCTTAAAACATTATTAAACAAAGCACTTTATTAACTTGCTCATTCACCTATGTTATTTTTGTCACTTAATAAGGCATCATTTTATATTTGCATTAACATTATTGGGTTAAATAAAAGAAATAAACAAACCATCAGATTTAAAGCTGTCTGGCTGATTGTAAATTAAATAAGAAAAAAAAGGCATTATGGAAAGTTACAGGAAAAAAAAATTCCACATGGATGTGTTTATCAACTGTCTTTTGTTATGCTTTTGTTTGTGCGACCGCCGGCGGCATTTTGATCCGCTAGCGTCTACCGCTAGCTTAGATTTTTTTTATTAACTGTACTTTACTTTTTGAATATTTAATATATATAGAATATTTGCATATTCATGTACAACATAAAACAAGAAAAAAAAAACATTTTGTTTTATTCTTTGTAAGGTTTATAATATAGTTAATTTGAATAATCATCTCATTGCAACTTACTATTATGACATCTAACAGTTTTTCTCTCATGTTGCTGAGATATATTATGACTAGTTTCAGGTCCATCAAGCTTAGAGGTGCTTTCGTGAAGTGATGCTGAGCTGGAAGTTGGAGAATCTGTAAGTTTTTCTTTTTTATCTGCCTTCTGGTTTGACTCTGTTACTGAACATGTTGTGCTGCAATAGATGCATGGATATTTCAATTACTGCTTATTTATGAAGTGAATTGACGTTTAGAGTGTCAAGATCTGTTGCGTATCAAATAACTGATAAATGGTGATATACTAATAAGGTTGCCATTGATAATATTATACAAAGTGTCTGATGATATAAGTTACAAAAACTGATCTCACCTAGCGCTAGATTCACATGTACTTGCTTCTGTTCTTGGTACTTTATTGGGAAGACTATCACATAAGCGGGCCTCTTTGTAAAATAGTTTGATAGCTTCAGCTGCAGCTTCATTTGGTGTTAAATTTCTTGCCTATTGTAGAAAAAAATATTATTAAAAGCTTAAATTTAAATGTGAGGTTGTCAGAAATCATAAAGAAAATTGCATACCTCTCCACTTGAGGCGCAGTACTGATTGTCACAGTTTGGATTTCCACAGCCATCCAATAATTGGTAAAAATACCTCTCAATTAACTGTTTAGCGGCGGCACGCTTCATAATGTCCTGAGTGTTGTTTGAACCTGCTGATGTGCATAAGCTTGAAGTAGGCTGACCTTCAGAAAAATTCGGGGCTATATCACTGTTTGACGATGACGCTTCGTTCCCCCTAAAATCAGTATTCTCAATCAACCAAAAAAAATTATAATTATTGAAAGCGATTTGAGAGTATGACTAAAACTTCACATCAAAACAAAGACCAAAAATAGCAAGTAATGCATAACCTAACCTCAGCCTGTCAATTACGCAGCAAATAATTATAGGTAAATTAAAATCTATTGTTTAACTTCTTTGGGTTTAACGTGACGATAACACGTTATTGTTAAAAATAACAAGCGACTAGAAAATCTCGGAAAACTTACCTTGAAGCTTCGTCAGTTTCACTTTTTGAGTTCATAGAAATTAATCCCCTCCAGTAACTAAGCACTTTCTGAGTGGCAAATAATATAAATGCAATTAACTAAATCCGAGAAATTCACTGTCACAAGTTCCAGAATGTTTTCACAAAATAAACTTGAGTTTTCTGGGTACACATAAAAATATTCTGTTCTACAAACAATCTGTCAGTCAACCATTTTGAACTTATGCGGTTCGTTTTACGCACGCACCTCTTGTATTTTAAACATACATACAAGTTAAATAATTCTACAATGTAGGGTAGGGTAGGGTAGGTTTTGACAATAGAAATACTATTGTGTTTTCGAAAAATACAAATAAATATATAAACTACTTCGCAATTGTTTTATTAAAAACATATCCTTTCAAAGAAACTAAACAAGATGAGCCAATTTGACGGCATATTTTAGACTGTCGGTCTTGCTTGAATATAGCATACAGGGTGTAATGCAGACGAGATATATTTTTGAATTAGTCAAAGTCCTTAAAGGGCCAGAAACTACACGAAATACCCTTATAAAACAATTGGGTAATCCGAGCCTTTTCTGGCCTCCAGCAGTTCATGGTCACCTGGCGACATATTTTCGAATATTAAGGTTTTAAACAAATAAATACTATTATTTGTGATTTCAAAAAAATAAATAAACTACTTAGCAATCATTTCATTTACTACATATCCTTTCAAAAAAACTTGTGCCGATTTGACTGAAATTTTAGACTGTCGGTCTTGCATTTCAGAAAATTGAGTTAATCACTAACAAAAACGTGAGCATAGCTTTAGGTTTTCAATGTCTTTATCTGTAACTATACCGCATGCTAACAGAGGGTTGAAGATTAATATTATCGTATTAGTTTTAAATGACCGTTTGCTTTTTCATTTCCTTTGATAATTCATAAAAAAATCAGAACTGTGGGGGTGACTGACAACAACATTTTTAATTGTTGGACCCCTTGCTTAGTATAACGTATTTTAATATTTTGTGGTCATTGCCCTAGGGTCCAATAAATTAAAATGATAAGATTTTGTATTTAATATTCCATGTTAGCATCTAAAGAGATTTAACATACTTCTAATAAAATTACTCTTGTTTGACAACAGAACAGAGAGCCTCCGTGCTTTCTAGCCAGAATATCACTGGCGTGCACCAAGGTAGCAGCAACAAGCACGTAGCTTTTAGTATTGTCATCATCATCATTAGCCCTAGGATACTGTACATAAACCACCTCCATGGTTTTACATAATAGACGACCGTCTTCATCCATGACGATTGTTCAACCCTTCAATCGATACAAGGTCGTATGCTTGTAGACGTCTTCGCTGGACTTTCGATTCTCCAATCTAGATTTATTTGCCTCGACGGCCGTCATCACTTGAGCTCACTGTTTCGCAGGGTTATGTTTGTTTTAAGCATCTTCCAATTTGTGAGTCGAGTTTAAAGAAAAGTACTGAACTATCCCATAGCTAGACTAGGCTTTTAATAAAGCCCATAGTTGGAAATCATTTTTTGGATCTGTTTGAGGCTTTTATTTTAAGACTAGCTGTGCCCGCGACTTCGTCCGCGTGGAATAGTGACTTTGGGTAGATTTTTTAATTATTTAGGCTAATTATTTTCCAAATAAGATATACCGCGAATATGTAGCAGCAATTTTCTCAAATAATAGCATTCAGTTTGAGACGAATGGACGTTGTAGACGTGGCAGACTGCCGAGAAAGCTGAGTCCTTTTTGTAGGCATTCTACTTATTAATTCAGTAGGTACTTTTTTATTAAAAAAATTAATTTGGTAGGTAATTTAAAAATGGTGAGAAGATAAACAAAACTTAACAATTTTGTCATAAAAAATGTCCAAAACGTCAAAGCTTTGTAGAGATACAACAAAACAATACCCAATTACAATGAAATCAAATTTTGCATTAAGATTGGTAAATATAAATTAAGTCAACCAACCTATTAATTAAGCATTAACCTAATGTAATCAATCACTTTACAGAGAATAAGAAAAACAATATCAAATCAAATTACCTACTACAAAATCTTATTATAAATGCACATTTAGATTTAATACCTACCTCCTACCTACTTTAAATGGTACTTATTACTAAGTCAAGATTTTTTTTTATTACATGCTGAGATGAGCTATCGCAGTTACTTTTATCTGCATCTATTAAACTTAATAATTAATAGATGCATTCAAAATTAAAACCTACTCAGTGGCGAAAAGAAAACTTTAACCTGCATAAATCTGAAGAAAGAATTTTAACCAAAAGTATTACTGAATGTACCTAATAGAAAATATCTGCAATCAAAATAATGAGCTCAAGTCCTTTACTACTCAGTAGCGAAAGGAAAACTATGTATTACGCGCTGAAATCACTTGAAGTATCGCAAAAAAAGCAGTTGCGCGGGACAACCGTTCCGTAGGAAACCGACTAAATTAATCTAATAGGTATGAGATAAGGAAAATATTTCAACGCAAAACATATATTTTAATGTACCTAAGTGAGAAGCCACCAACCATACTTAGCGCAAGCTCGCGTTGTACGAGTATTATTTTGATGTGGAGTTATTTCAAAACTGTGATAGCTTCTAAGATATTTATTGAAATCAAATGATGTGAACTTTGTTCTAAATAAAATGCTCGTGATGATGAATGTATTTATTTTGATAAGAATAAATACCTGTGTGTATAATACACCTCTAAAAATAATGCATTATTTTTTTACAAATTTACTAACATAAAAAAGGTTGTAGTAAGTCAACCATAAAAGAGACATATGCTTTCGCGTACTTTATTATAGAACTCTTAACGCTGAACAATCCTGTCATACATGATTTTTGTGTATCTTAAGCGGTTTCCGCAGCGTACACAGCGGAAGTTCTCAAAAGGAATATCTTTCTCCCGTTTTCGCAACATTTTTCATTGCTGCTGTGGTCTTATGAGTCGTATCTTTATGTTATATAGCCTAAAGCCTTCCTCGATAAATGGACTATCCAACGTAAAAATAATTTTTCAAATCGGTCCAGTAGTTTTTGAGATTAGCAGGTTAAAACAAACAAACAAACTCTTCAGCTTTATAATATTAGTATAGATGAGGACTTAAAATCCAATTAATTACTGCTTAGTACGTTATTAAATGAGAGACTACATCGGTGCTTTAAATTTTTTAAATATATTTAAAATTCATTTATTTGCAGAAAATACATAGGTAGTGTTTCACATCGTTCCACATTTTCTTCTTGTCTCTGTCCATTTCAATATCTGTTGAATTGAGAAACTCGAAACAGAAAACGAGGGCGATTCCATTGCGAAGAGGTGTAAGACAGGAAGACGTTATATCTCCGAAACTTTTGACAGCGGCATTGGAAGACGCCTTCAAGCTCTTGGAATGGGAAAGATTGGGCATTTGCGTCAATGGCAAAAACATAACACACGTCCGGTTTGCCGATAATATAGTTGTTGTGGCAAAGACGCTGGACGATCTTGGCACTATGCTCGAAGACCTTGTCCGAGTATCCCAACAAGTAGGTCTTAAAATGAACATAGAAAAGACGAAAATTATGTCAAATTCCATGTTGTACCTTACATGATCAGTGGTTGTACCCACTCAAGTATCTGTTGGGAACTCAGCTCTCGAAGTTGTCGACGAGTACGTCTACCTCGGACAAGCATTCTATATTTTTTTTTGAATGAGCTCTGAAATGGTTGCCGTTGAGCCCACAGTGCTATCGGTATCGGAGAACAACTAGTGTGCTTGTAATAGTTTAATAATGCTTGTTATTATTTTGGGAGTGTTGTTGAAGTCTTTAAGATGGAAAACGTTATATTTGTGCCGGATAACACGGCACGAGCTGGATTTGGTGCGAAGTCAGATGGTCGGTCGCTCGTTTGTGTCTTGATGTTGGACGTGTAAATGAGAAACGCCTATGTCAGGTTTCAGAGTAACAGCCAACCCAATTTTCTAATGTGGACTGTATTGTGTGCGTGGAGGTGGCCGTTAATTCTTCCGAGTGTTTTCTTCAGTGTTCTTTCTTGAGTTTTCTTTCTTGAACGTTCTTTCTTGAAAGTTCTTTCTTGTGTGTTCTGAGGCTCTTCCTAAGTTGCTCAGTAAAGATGTTTCTTCTAGCCGCTGCTGGATCGAACTCCAAAGTGTTCTTCCTAGAATGTTCTTTCTTCTGTGTTCTAGGGCTCTTCCTGTTCCTTAGGAGAGATGGTTCTTCTAGCTGCGGCTGGTGGGACTCGTGGGACTCATTTTAAACGACGACGACGGGTTTCTTCGCCCTTTCTGGGCGGCTCGGGTTCGAGCCTAAGCACCTTCCTCGGGCTCATTTTAAACGTGTTCCTGCGCGTCTTTTAAACAGTTTTGTGTCCAAATGTGTGAGCAGGAAGTCAGTGGGAGCGAGAAGTGAGATGGCCGCGCGTGATATTCGCGGTCAATAGGCAATACCGTATGGAAAGCCGCGTGCTATCTCATGATTAGAAAGAGAGGGAAATAGAGCGGGCTTATATTTTGATTAAAAATAGCAATACCGTAAAGAGAGCCGCGTCCTATTTCCCTATGATTCTTCCAGTCCTCGCTAGCCTATACGAGGGTGTGTGCCTACTAAATGTGTTTCCTATAACCCCAGCTGTTACTTTATTTATTATCATACAAATATTTACAATAAGTTTTTTAAACAAAACTAACAAATACACTATTTTATAAATTACACATCAAACAACAAATGTATACTATTTTACATTTTTAGACGCCGTCCTGTACAATATTCAATGAGTATATGGAATGTTCTGATTTTCGTGTCCTTAGTCATGATTTCAGAGATGTTTTAAGGGTCTAAATTAAGGATACGTGATGCGATTACGTGCTCAAAGCGTTTGGTTTCAAAACGATGGTATGACTCTATTAAGTGGACCCATGATTGTGTTGACTGGTCATAGCATTTAATTAGGTAGGTTGAACTTTGAGAAAGAGGTTAATCGACGAATTCAACTTGGCTGGGCAGCGTTCGGGAAACTGCGCAAAAGCGTCTTCTCGTCTCAAATACCTCAGTGTCTGAAGACGAAAGTCTTCAACCAGTGTGTGTTACCAGTGATGACATACGGATCCGAAACGTAGTCTCTAACTATGGGCCTCATAAAAAAACCCAAAATCATACAACGAGCGTCGGTGCTCGGTGTTTCTCTACGAGATCGAATCAGAAATGAGGAGATACGTAGAAGAACTAAGGTAACGGACATACCTACCCTACGAATCAGTAAGCTCAAGTGGCAGTGGGCACTATGTGCCCACATAGCGCGAACTATATTAGGTGTGCATATTAAAAAAACTAAACAAATTCAAAAGCAAATTACAAACACGATTTACATTATTGTAGTTGGTTATCTTTCATTCGTGTTGTAATCATTTAAAGTCCCCATCGTTTGTTAGGATACATTTATTTATGTGAAAAAATAGTTGAAAGTCAGAAAGGCCAAGAACTGCTCTTTAGGGGGGCCAGAAACTAAATAAATTCTCTGTTCCGCGAAGTTTAGGTAAATATACTCCGGTCGTTCCGATCACTCATACTCGCTTCACTCACGCTTTGACTATTATCATATTCATCATTATCACGTTTTTGGTTGTAGTATCAGCGTAAGGTTTGTAAAGCATCATAAACAAAATTTTTGTGCGCTCGTTTTGCTCGCTCATAAACTAGTTAGTACCTACCATACTTTTTGTTAGAAAAGCGTCGTAAACTAAAACTATAAGGGTTCCGTTTTTTGCCATTTGGCTACGGAACCCTAATGAATATAAATAAATAAATATCCTTTGGACACTCGAATTATGGGTTTTATCAAACTGGAGTTTCTTCACTAACAGGAGAATGTATTGTTTATACATTTGAGATGGAAGATGTCAACCGTGAGACAGACATATTATGTAAATTATTTCGGAGTAATGTGAATTTGTGTTATGTAATCATTATTATTCGTATACCTATTACTTGTATAGCACCTAACACCTAATAACTAGTTCAAAACTTAGTTTATAAATTCTTGCATTTATCAAGTGATTGCAAGCAAAGCCGGGAACAACAGCTTATATTGTTTGTGTAACCGATTTATCATCATCCTCTTGCCCTGTTCCCAGTTAATCTGGGGTCGGCGCAGTATGTTTTCCTCTTCCACACTATTCTATCACCCGTCACTGAATCATCCACACCTTTCACACTCATGTCTTGTTTCACACAATCCATCCATCTCTTTTTTGGTCGGCTTCTTCCCTTCCATCCATTAACATTCATACTCATCACTCTTCTAGTTACATGACTTTCTTCCCTCCTCATAACATGACCATACCAAGACAGACGATGTCCCACCATCTTTTCGGTTATCGGTGCCACTTTCAAACTTCCTCGTATATATTCATTTCTTATCTTGTCCATTCTTGTCACCCCACACATCCATCTTAACATTCTCATCTCCGCTACATGCAATCGCTTCTCATCAGTCTTCTTAGTAGCCCAGCATTCCGATCCGTACATTAAGGCAGGTCTAATAATGGTTTTGTAAATTGCCTCCATTTCATCCAGCCTGCGTTGATTCTGTGCCTGACGTCACGATCGATATTTCCGTCGTTCTGTACAAGAGACCCGAGGTAACGAAAATCGGAACAAACTGGTAAGGACATTCCATCAAGTTTTATAGGAAAAGAACTGCAGAGACCGCCAAAGTCGCAGAACAGATACTCTGTTTTGGTTCTGCTGACTTTAAGGCCAACATTCTCCAGTCTTTGTCGCCATTCCTCCAGTCTGTCCTGAACCTCCTGAGCGTCTTCAGCAACAAGTAAAATGTCGTCAGCGAATAGCATGCACCAAGGGGCCTCTTTCTGTATATCCGATGTCAGAGCTTACTATAAGAAAAAGGTAAGGACTAAGCGCTGAACCTTGGTGCAAGCCCACAGCGACATTGAAGCTCGTGGTTATCCCTGCTGCGGATCGAACTTGAGTACTGCACACTACTGTACGAACTTTTTATCAGCTGCAGGTATTTACCAGGTACACCTTTCATCTTAAGGGCCCACCACAGAACCTCACGGGGTATTCGGTCGTATGCCTTTTCGAGGTCAACGAACACCATGTGAAGGTTTTTATGTGCACATCTGTATTTTTCACACATTTGGCGAATAGAAAAGATGGCGTCCATCGTACCTCGATTAGGCATAAAACCAAACTGGTTCTGTGAAATTTCACATTCTTCTCGCAACCTTTTCTCGATGATCTTCTCCCAAACCTTCATGCTGTGTGACATTAACTTTATTCCCCGATAATTATTGCACTCTTGCACGTCCCCCTTATTTTTAAATATTGGTACCAACAGACTGTTCACCAATCATCTGGTATCGTCTCTTCGTGCAACAACTTATTGAAAAATAAAGTTAACCACTTCCTTCCCTCTGTTCCTACTAACTTCCAGACCTCGACTGGTATATCATCAGGTCCCATGGCTTTTCCTCTTTTCATACTGTTAACTGCCCATTCCACTTCCTCTTCGTTTATCTCCCTAACTAATCCTACGTTAATAGGGGCATTCTCTAGTTCATTACTCCAATCATTTTCTTCGTTCATTAATTTTTCAAAATAATCCTTCCATCGTCTTTTTATGTTATCATCGTCAGCAAGAACTTTCCCGGACTCATCTTTTATACATTTTACATGAGTTATGTCTCTTGATCTTTTTTCTCGGGCCTTCACAAGTTTATATAGATGTTTTTGACCTGCAGGACTATCTAATGTACAGTTGAGTTTTTCTTGTGCTTTTGCTCTTGCTACGGCTACGGCTTTCTTAGCTTTTTTCTTAAATTCTATGTACTCATTCTTCTTCTCTTCTTTCATCTTCCGTCTTCGTCTGCTACTCTCTGCCATTCCTTGAACCTAATTTTCTTTTCCTTTAGGACAGCCTGCCTCACTTGACCACCACCAAGTTTCTTTATCAATTGTACCCTTTCCCTTTGTTTCGCCTAAAATACTTTTTGCCGCACTTTTGATATTTGTTGACATGTCTTTCCAACACTCATTCACACATTGTTTACTCATGTCTCCCATTTCTTTAATTTTATTTACAATCTGACTTCCAAATTTATTTGCATAATCCTCTTTCTCTAACATGTACCATTTAATTTTAGATGGGTTTCGTTTCTTGTTCTTACTCGGCTTGATTTTGTACTTAATTTCCATGATTAGGAGTCTATGCTGCGAGACCAACTCTTCTCCAGGTGTCACCTTACAATCCTTGACGCGGCTGAGGTTATGGCGTCTAACGAGGATATAATCTATCTGCGTTTTATGTGAGCCGCTTTTGTAGGTTATCAAATGATTATCCTTTTTTTGGAACCATGTATTAGTGACCACCATATCAAAGGCTAAGGCAAATTGCAGAAGCGCTTCACCCTCGTCGTTTCTATCTCCAAATCCCCATCCACCATGTACTCTCTCATAATTGCAATTTTCTTTCCCAACATGCCCGTTGAAATCACCTCCAAAGACTTCTTCATGCGTTGGAATAGCCATCATCACAGAATCCAGGTCTTCCCAAAACTTTTCCTTCACACTGTCATCATATCCTACCTGTGGTGCATATGCACTTACAATGTTCACTACAATTCCATCTATCATAACTTTTACCATTATTAGCCTATCGTTTACCCTTTTTACTTCTATTACTTTCTCCTTCAAGCTATTATCTAGTACAACTCCTACCCCATTTCTCTTTCCGTCTCCCCCACAATAATAAAATTTGTACCCCTCACCAATCTCTCTTGCTTTAGCACCCTGGAAGGGTTTCGTTTCTTGCAGGAATGCTAAATTGATTTTCCTTTTCTTTAGAACATTTGCCAACTCTCTAGCTCTACCCGTCATCGTGCCAACATTCCAGCTTGCACACCTCAACCTCATCTCCATCTCCCGGACTCGCTTCTTACGTTGACCCCGCCCGGAATGGTGCAACAACCCTTGTCCACTTCCCACAGAAGCCGGGTGCTGCTCCTGCGCGTCGCCTGCGGGGGACGCCCTAGCCTTATCGCGCATCTCAATTATACTTGTCATACTGCAAAAGGTTTCGGCATATGTTTTTTACAATCGGCTGCCTGCCTGACATCAACCCTCTTTGGGAATGCTGTTGTTAGTGGTTTTCCCTCCACTGCGCGGGTGCCCTATGATGCTTGTTAGTATGTAACGGGCTTATTACCTTTAGTCGGCTTTTACGACACCCAAGGATCGAGCTAGGGCTGACACATTCTAAGTTTTTTTTTCTCTCCCTGTGTCGTGAAGCGACAAATGTGGAGAAGTAGAAGAAGGTAAAAGAAAGAGGTAGAAGAGGGAATAGAATTTATATTACAACAAAAAGAATACAGTACCGAAAAATGAGATGAGGTGATGTCTGTATGAATGTAAGTAAAGTGCAGTGGGCGTGAGTAAGTATCTTCAAATCTTCAATAAGTATTGTCCTGGAGGCAGCAAAGGGCGGCGTCGGAGTGCAGGGCCGACACAGCGGAGACGCCGATGTGCAGCGGTGACAGGCGCTGTGAAGAGCAGTGACGCCGATGTGCAGCGGTGACAGGCGCCGTGAAGAGCAGTGACGCCGATGTGTAGCGGTGACAGGCGCCGTGAAGAGCAGAGACGCCGATGTGCAGTAATGAGGGTAACGGGCACTATATAGAAAATGTTAGGATCAGTTGGAGTGCCAGAAGTACTTGGTCTCGGATCCTCTTCCGAGAAGGAGACAGGTCCCTCCCCTAGAGCGAGGAGGTGTTACTGCAGTCAATGTGCTTGGATACTCCTCCGGTGTCCGGTCCCTCCCCTAGCGTGAGGAGGTGTTTCAGTAGTCACCGGCGGTTCTTCAAGACTTCTTGAGGGAAGATGTAGAGTATTTATTTATTGGAGTGTAATAGAACTGTTCGAGCTTAGAACTCGGAATCGAATGAATTGAATGACAAAAATTAATGCTTATATAGGGGGCCGGGGCCGTTCAAATTTAGATCAAGGTAGGTTCAAAAATAGAACATGAATACTGGTGGTTTACAGAGGATTAAACCCGAAAAAGTAATAAACTTTGATAGAAGTTGTCAGACTTTGAAAGATATTGTCATAACAACGATGTCAATAAAGATAAAAATACTGTCAAAAAGTAAGCAAATAACGAAAATACAGGAAAACGAATCATCACCCAATGCAAATTAAAGGAAAATTGCAAACAAAGGTAAAACACAGCTATTTTTACAGTATTATGTAAAGAAAAGTAGAATAACAGAGCTTTGAAAGTTTGACATTTTTAGATTCACAATAAATATTGTTCAAAAAGGATTAGAAAACATCAATAATCCAAAAATACAGAGTAATAGTAATAAGAAGAGTAGAAAGGCAGGTAATGCCTATAGTTTAATGTCTACAGTACGACTTTTTAGGGAGAAAATACGAACTGCGTTATGGTAGATAGAATCTATGATTAACTCTTATGTTCGTGTTTACAGCAAACGAACCAGCAAAAAGGAAATGAAAGCATGGAAAAACAAAGATAATGTGATGAGAATGTTAATGTGGATCCGATGAATACTAAAAATATTAAGGTACTCAATTTATTACACGTTATAGATGTACAACGGTACATTTCCCCCACAACCCCAGAAAAATTTTCGACTTAGAGAAAATTTTTGAAAGAAGACCTAAAGAAAACCTAGGAATCTATTTCGCCTAATATACAACCTTACATAAAAATATTTATTCTTCTTCTTGCATTCTATCATCTTCATACCGTAAGGGTGGAGTTCACATTCAATGACTGCCACTCTAGAAAAGAATTCCTCAATAACGACAGGCTTATTTAGGGAGTTGTCAACCGCTCCATAGATGGGAAAAAAAAAATTTGATTCTAGGCCTACGTAAGGAGTAATCAACCGCTCCAATCTAAGGCTTATTTAACGAGTAATCAACCGCTCGGACCTAAGGCTTATTTAACGAGTAATCAACCGCTCAAAAGAACGTACTAGTTAGTACTAAGGGGTTTAGAGTCCCTTAAGTAAAGAGAAGAGGTTTAGAGCCTCCCGAGTTAACGTAAGGGATTTAGAGTCCCTTAAGTAAAGAGAAGAGGTTTAGAGCCTCCCGAGTTAACGTAAGGGATTTAGAGTCCCTTAAGTTAAAAAAATAAAAAGTTAAAAAAAAAAGTTAAAAATAAAATTGAGTACCTTAATTCCTCTTCAAATAGTGCGAAAAGTGAATTAGTGAATATATAGGTTGAGAAAGAAAAACGGAGAGTAAAAATAAATAGGTAGAGAGTTTAAGAAAAATAAGAGTTCCGAGTTAATTAAGTTAATTAGAGAACAATTATTTAAATCAAAGTTAAGTTAAAAGAACAAAGTTAACTTAAGACCAATTAAGGTAGATTTAGTAAAGTTAATAATTCTCAAGTTTAGTTAATTAGAGAACAGTTATTTAAATCAAAGTTAAGTTAAAAGAACAAAGTTAACTTAAGATCAATTAAGAAAGATTAAGTTAAGTTAATTATTCTCAAGTTAAGTTTAGAGAACAGTTATTTAAATCAAAGTTAAGTTAAAAGAACAAAGTTAACTTAAGACCAATTAAGGTAGATTTAGTTAAGTTAATTAAAACAAAATTTTACTATCTCCGAGTTTCAAGGGGTTAAGTTCTGAGATGATAATTAAGGTGTTAAGATTTAAGATGATATGAGATGATAGTGAAGGGGTTAAGATATGAAGATAGTGAAGGAGTTAATAATATGTTAACCAAAAGAGATAGCCAAAGAGGGTGATAAGGTAAAGAGGGTGAAAAGGTAAAGTGGGTGAAAAGGTAAAGAGGGTGAAAAGGTAAAGAACACTAGATAAAGTGTTATTTTTGAATTTAGAAAAAATAAGGTAAAGAGGGTGAAAAGGTAGAGAACACTAGATAAAGTGTTATTTTTGAATTTAGAAAAAGATAGAAGATGAAAAGAATGAGATGTAAGAAAAGAAAGAAAGAGGGAAGACTGAAGACTAAAAGTTGGGCGCCAATTTGTCGTGAAGCGACAAATGTGGAGAAGTAGAAGAAGGTAAAAGAAAGAGGTAGAAGAGGGAATAGAATTTATATTACAACAAAAAGAATACAGTACCGAAAAATGAGATGAGGTGATGTCTGTATGAATGTAAGTAAAGTGCAGTGGGCGTGAGTAAGTATCTTCAAATCTTCAATAAGTATTGTCCTGGAGGCAGCAAAGGGCGGCGTCGGAGTGCAGGGCCGACACAGCGGAGACGCCGATGTGCAGCGGTGACAGGCGCTGTGAAGAGCAGTGACGCCGATGTGCAGCGGTGACAGGCGCCGTGAAGAGCAGTGACGCCGATGTGTAGCGGTGACAGGCGCCGTGAAGAGCAGAGACGCCGATGTGCAGTAATGAGGGTAACGGGCACTATATAGAAAATGTTAGGATCAGTTGGAGTGCCAGAAGTACTTGGTCTCGGATCCTCTTCCGAGAAGGAGACAGGTCCCTCCCCTAGAGCGAGGAGGTGTTACTGCAGTCAATGTGCTTGGATACTCCTCCGGTGTCCGGTCCCTCCCCTAGCGTGAGGAGGTGTTTCAGTAGTCACCGGCGGTTCTTCAAGACTTCTTGAGGGAAGATGTAGAGTATTTATTTATTGGAGTGTAATAGAACTGTTCGAGCTTAGAACTCGGAATCGAATGAATTGAATGACAAAAATTAATGCTTATATAGGGGGCCGGGGCCGTTCAAATTTAGATCAAGGTAGGTTCAAAAATAGAACATGAATACTGGTGGTTTACAGAGGATTAAACCCGAAAAAGTAATAAACTTTGATAGAAGTTGTCAGACTTTGAAAGATATTGTCATAACAACGATGTCAATAAAGATAAAAATACTGTCAAAAAGTAAGCAAATAACGAAAATACAGGAAAACGAATCATCACCCAATGCAAATTAAAGGAAAATTGCAAACAAAGGTAAAACACAGCTATTTTTACAGTATTATGTAAAGAAAAGTAGAATAACAGAGCTTTGAAAGTTTGACATTTTTAGATTCACAATAAATATTGTTCAAAAAGGATTAGAAAACATCAATAATCCAAAAATACAGAGTAATAGTAATAAGAAGAGTAGAAAGGCAGGTAATGCCTATAGTTTAATGTCTACAGTACGACTTTTTAGGGAGAAAATACGAACTGCGTTATGGTAGATAGAATCTATGATTAACTCTTATGTTCGTGTTTACAGCAAACGAACCAGCAAAAAGGAAATGAAAGCATGGAAAAACAAAGATAATGTGATGAGAATGTTAATGTGGATCCGATGAATACTAAAAATATTAAGGTACTCAATTTATTACACGTTATAGATGTACAACGGTACACCTGGCCAGCAAGGAAGCAAGGTTTTTTAAATCATAGCGTCTACAAGTGCTCGTATCTATAGTATTTTACCCGGTACAAGCGTATCTGAAACTTTATTTCATTCCTACTTCTTGAGCAAGAAAAGTGAATTTTATGAATTACGAGTTACTGAAAATTAATGTAACCGATTTAAAATGTGCTAAAAAGCTCTTTCATTTGATACCCCACACAACACAGTAAAAAATATATTTTTTAGTTCTTTACTACCTAAGTCCTAATGGACGCTGGAGTGAATTTAACGTAACTTCATGTATTTTATGACCTTATCCTAAAAAATAAGGCTTATATAATGATAGAGATACAATAACAGATTCTCCACACAACAAACTCCACTTTCACATAAAAAGCCCTCCTTTTCAGTAACTCGTAATTCATAAAATTCACTTTTCTTGCTCAAGAAGTAGGAATGAAATAAAGTTTCAGATACACTTGTACCGGGTAAAATACTGTAGAAACTAGCACTTGTAGACGCTATGATTTAAAAAATGCATCCAAATATTAAAATAGTAGGTATTTGCGAACTTTAAATAGAGCGCTGCAGCGCTAGGAAGATATAGGTTAGACTTTGCACCCATCTTCAAAATATCCTGTTCATTCATAGTGCATTTTATGTAATAATTGGTCATGAATATGTTTTCTCTCAATTTCAAAATCTGATTTTCTTTTACGAATACCACAGAATTTTAAAAAAAAACATATTTTATAAAATGAGTCCATTTTGGCAGAACCTGGCCACCTTTATTTAGTTTCTGGCCCCCCTAAAGAGCAGTTCTTGGCCATTCTGACTTTCAACTATTTTTTCAAATACCTCAGTGTCTGAAGACGAAAGTCTTCAACCTATAATTGAGGTTGAAGACTTTCGTCTTCAGACACTGAGGTATTTGAGACGAGAAGACGCTTTTGCGCAGTTTCCCGAACGCTGCCCAGCCAAGTTGAATTCGTCGATTAACCTCTTTCTCAAAGTTCAACCTACCTAATTAAATGCTATTACCAGTCAACACAATCATGGGTCCACTTAATAGAGTCATACCTTCGTTTTGAAACCAAACGCTTTGAGCACGTAATCGCATCACGTATCCTTAATTTAGACCCTTAAAACATCTCTGAAATCATGACTAAGGACACGAAAATCAGAACATTCCATATACTCATTGAATATTGTACAGGACGGCGTCTAAAAATGTAAAATAGTATACATTTGTTGTTTGATGTGTAATTTATAAAATAGTGTATTTGTTAGTTTTGTTTAAAAAACCTATTGTAAATATTTGTCAAAGCGTGAGTGAAGCGAGTATGAGTGATCGGAACGACCGGAGTATATTTACCTAAACTTCGCGGAACAGAGAATTTATTTAGTTTCTGGCCCCCCTAAAGAGCAGTTCTTGGCCTTTCTGACTTTCAACTATTTTTTCACATAAATAAATGTATCCTAACAAACGATGGGGACTTCAAATGATTACAACACGATCGAAAGATAACCAACTACAATAATGTAAATCGTGGTTGTAATTTGCTTTTGAATTTGTTTAGTTTTTTTAATATGCACACCTAATATAGTTCGCGCTATGTGGGCACATAGTGCCCACTGCCACTTGAGCTTACTGATTCGTAGGGTAGGTATGTCCGTTACCTTAGTTCTTCTACGTATCTCCTCATTTCTGATTCGATCTCGTAGAGAAACACCGAGCACCGACGCTCGTTGTATGATTTTGGGGTTTTTTATGAGGCCCATAGTTAGAGACTACGTTTCGGATCCGTATGTCATCACTGGTAACACACACTGGTTGAAGACTTTCGTCTTCAGACACTGAGGTATTTGAGACGAGAAGACGCTTTTGCGCAGTTTCCCGAACGCTGCCCAGCCAAGTTGAATTCGTCGATTAACCTCTTTCTCAAAGTTCAACCTACCTAATTAAATGCTATGACCAGTCAACACAATCATGGGTCCACTTAATAGAGTCATACCATCGTTTTGAAACCAAACGCTTTGAGCACGTAATCGCATCACGTATCCTTAATTTAGACCCTTAAAACATCTCTGAAATCATGACTAAGGACACGAAAATCAGAACATTCCATATACTCATTGAATATTGTACAGGACGGCGTCTAAAAATGTAAAATAGTATACATTTGTTGTTTGATGTGTAATTTATAAAATAGTGTATTTGTTAGTTTTGTTTAAAAAACTTATTGTAAATATTTGTATGATAATAAATAAAGTAACAGCTGGGGTTATAGGAAACACATTTAGTAGGCACACACCCTCGTATAGGCTAGCGAGGACTGGAAGAATCATAGGGAAATAGGACGCGGCTCTCTTTACGGTATTGCTATTTTTAATCAAAATATAAGCCCGCTCTATTTCCCTCTCTCAAGTTCGTTCGGATTCGCCGCCGCGTTCGGTCGTATGCGCATGCTCCGCCAGTAGCGTCGAGCTTACCGCACGTATCGCGCGCCGGCGCGCTCCGCCGCGCTCCCGTTTTCGCCGCGCGTGTACCCTGCCTCCGCAAAAAGGGCACACTATACCGCCGGCCGGAAATTATTAGTCTACCCGCACTTATTATTATAAATAAGTTGAGGGTAGAACTGTTTTATATGTACCTCTCTGTGTCTACTTCCGTGTGTGACAGTTGTTGTGTGTCCCTTTTCTTCGTTTGTACGTGCACCCTCTTCTTTTTGTGTTTTGTTTTGTTTTGTGCGCCGCGAAATGACCGGGCGCGCCCCGCCGGTCCCCGCGCCGAGGAGGTTCTCCCCTCGA
Organism: Pyrausta purpuralis; assembly: GCA_963924145.1. Classification (NCBI taxonomy): domain Eukaryota; kingdom Metazoa; phylum Arthropoda; class Insecta; order Lepidoptera; family Crambidae; genus Pyrausta; species Pyrausta purpuralis. Next base: position 18,510,130 of record OZ001645.1, on the reverse strand, counting down.
TCGCCATCGCTGCACACCCCCACGTCGTACAGCCTGACACCCGAAAACCTGGCTGCTTGGAACGCTGCACCGAGCGACTCCGGAGAAGGGGCTGAACGGGTTCATGACGAACCCGAGTTCTCCCCGGTCTACCGGCCGATGGATCGGGCGGCGCTCTTTAGCAGCCCAGGTTCCACCTCATCGACGGAAGGCGTAGCCAAGCGCCCGCGCTGCGACTCCCCTGGCATGGAGCCAAGGGTCGAGACGCCACAGACGCCGGCCTCGCCTGCACCACTACCGGCCATGACACCACCACCAGCCATCCCGAACAGCAGCAACATGGACGTTGCACTAAGGTATGGCCTCCACCCACATTCCTCTACCCCTACACCGACGCCCAGGACCAAGACGCCCCCATTAACGACGGACAGACCGACGTACGCAGCCAAGGCTGCGTCGCCTTCCCAGCCGAGGGGACTAACCTCGCCCCCTCCAACCACATGCCCATCTCCGCCAGCCCAGTCTGCGCCACAGGCGGTCCGACAGCAACAGCGCAGCTACCCGCCTATTGTAGTCGAGTGCCTGCCGGACTGGGTAGCCCACTTTGGACGACTGCACAACCTCCTAGGCCACGCGCCAAATGCACGTCCGTACAAAGCCGGAGTGAGGTTTTTACCCCACTCCGAAACCGAGTTCCGCATCGTCCAGCGCTACTTGGTGGACCTCACGAGGGAGGATAGTAGTGTGCAGTGGCACTGCTATAGCCCTACCCACGAGAGGCCAACCAAAGTGGCAGTACTGGGCCTCCCGTCCATCACTCCCGTTGCCGACATAAAAACCGCCCTAGAAGAACTAGGGTTCAAGGTCGAACATGTCCGGCACATTCCACCTAGACGCGACAGGGCCGGCTGTGTCCACCACGTGGTGCTCTCGCGCCTGACAGAGGAGGAGCAGTCAAGGCTTTACGCCATTGACGAGCTCCTCTATATGCCGGGCGTGAAGGTGGTCGCGTGGAGGGGACGCCAGGGCCCCAGCCAGTGCCACAGATGCCAGGCATTTGGGCACTCGTCGGCTAACTGCCACCGAGTGCCGAAATGCGTTCGGTGTTCAGGCGAGCACGTGGTCGCGGACTGCCCTCGACCCCGGGAAGCAACCCCGACTTGCGCCAACTGTGGCGGTGCACACGCGGCGAGCGATCGACGTTGTGTGCACTTCCGCAAGGAGGCTCGCAGGAGGGGGATTGCTATCCCGCCTCCCGTCCCTAAACCCACCACCGTCCGCCCTCCACCTCAGGCCCCAGTGCCCCCGACGGTGGAGATGCCCGAGCCAACGCCCGGTCAGACCCTGGCCCCACCCGCCAATAATCCGTTGGACAAGGGGGCCCGCAGAGGAGGCCGCCGCCGTCGCGGACGCAAGGGGAAAGGCCGCAAGGCAGCCCCCGCGCCGCCCACCTCGGAGCCCCCGCGCCCACTAACCAACCAAACCCCCCCAGAGCGCTCAACTACACAACATGTAGTCGTACAAGCCCCACCACCAACCACAAGTCAGGACTCACTCATGGGTCCCATTAAGCGTGCCAGCACTGCACCGGCCGCGGCGACCCAAACCACCGGACACACACGTTCCATCGACATCCCAAACACGGAACGTGCACATTCTCGCAGCCGCCACGAACCAGATGACACAACACTCTCGCAGGTGATGTGTGATCTGGAGGATATGTTCACCAGGATTTTGTACGAAATCCTGGATACGATCGCACGTGGTGACGACCCCACAATCACAATTTACGCAGCACTCGGCCGGCTAGCGGTCGCGCGAGCGGCCAGGTCAAATTCAAGGCGCTAAATATCATATACTGGAACCCGGGTGGGATTTCGACCCGGGTAAACGAACTCCGCCTCCTCGCCCAGTCGTATAAGCCCCAAATTATATTGCTGGGTGAAACCCTCCTGTCTCCCAGACAAACACTTAAAGTTCCCAACTACCACGTGTACAGGCGGGACGAGCTGCCGGGGACCGGTCGCTCCTGCCGGGGTGTTGCCGTCCTTGTCAGACGTGACGTCGTACACGATGTACTTGCGGAACCGATGTTTGCCAGCATCCGTTCTATAGGAGTCCGCATAAACGCGGGTGCTCATGAGCTCCACGTCTATGCGGCTTACCGACCACCATCCTGTGCCTTCCGGGAGGGTGACCTCGACAACATATTCGGCGGTAACACGTCGACACTGCTGGTCGGAGATTTGAATGCGAAACACCCCTCTTGGGGCTCGCATTCAATATCGAAGGCCGGGAGAGCGCTGTACGAGGCTACCCTCGCGAGAGACATAGAGGTTCTAGGACCCGACTCTCCCACCCACTTCCCTACCAATCCGGCCCACAGGCCTGACGTGCTGGACATCGTACTCACGCACAATGTGCGGCACCCTACCACGGTAGAGGTGTTGTACGATACGAACACCCAGCACGCGCCGATTTGGGTCGCGATTGATATGGAAGCTATCACCGCCCCTTCCCGCCCTCAGCGCCCCAGGATAAACTGGGATACCTACTCACAGGCGCTCTGTGACGTGACTCTGAGCGGCCCCCTCGACTCCCCGGAGTCGGTGGAGGCAGCTACGAAGTACCTAACCGAGCGCTTATCCCAGGCCCGTGCTCGGGCCGAGACCCCACCCGCTACAAACACCAACGGCCACAACACTTCACCTAATACTGCACACAAACGGGACGATTTGCCAGTAAAACTGCGAGATTTACTGACCAAAAAGCGGAGACTACGCAGACTGTGGCAGGAAACCCGCTGCCCCGCGGTCAAGCGCGAGCTAAATCAGCTGTCTGCGAAGCTGTCTGATGATATGCGGACATGGCGCGGGGAACAGTGGGAGGCCCGGATAGACCAGGCCTCCGACTACCCCGTCAGCCTGTCAGCTCTCAACAGACAGCTTTCAAAGTCGCCCGCCCCCGTCTGCCCCCTGAGCAACGCTGCCGGCAGTCTCTGCTATGCAGCGAGTGACAGGGCGGAAATTCTTGCCGACCACCTCTCGGTCCAGTTTACCCCCCACCCCATACCACCCTCCACCCCCGCTCACATACTAGAGCACCATTCACAGGTCGAAGATCACGTTGCCGGATACCTGTCACAACCAGTGCCTGTGCTCGGAGGAGACGAGTTCGTTTCCCCGTCCGAGTTGCGCAAGGCCATACTTCGCTTACCCAAGCGGAAGGCCCCTGGTGACGACAAAATAACGACAATGATGATCAAGCACATGCCCAGAAAGTGTATGGTAGCGTTGGCCAGACTGTTTAACAGTATCCTACGCACCAGACACTTTCCGGAGTCATGGAAAACCGGTAGGGTCATTGTCATTCCCAAGCCTGGGAAGGACCGTAGAGCCGCCTGTAGCTATCGGCCAATCACTCTACTTTCTCACCTAGCAAAGTTGTTCGAGCGTATGTTCCTACGGAGACTAAGACCATTCGTTCACCTTCGGGACGAACAGTTCGGTTTCCGTAGTGACCACTCTACCACGCTCCAACTTACTAGAGTTCTCCACCACCTGGCTGATGCAAGGAACCGGGAGCTAGTCTCTGGCGGAGTCTTTCTCGACATAGAGAAGGCCTTTGACAGAGTATGGCACCCGGGATTATTGTACAAGCTCATCCAACTAGAGCCCCCACCACCCCCCGCTCTCATCCATCTCATCCACTCCTTTCTACAAAACCGTAGGTTTTATGTTACGGTAGAGAATGCGGATTCCCCCATCTATTCCATCCAGGCCGGCGTGCCGCAAGGCAGCTGTGTTAGCCCAATCCTGTACGCGGCCTACACTAATGACATTCCAACATTGGAGGGTCACTTGAGGGAGGGAGAGCGAGATGAAATGCTCGCCCTTTTCGCTGATGACAGCGCCTTCTTCGCGACCTCTCGAAAGTTGGAAGTAACACTCAACCGACTACAGAGGGTTTTAGACCTGCTCCCGGAATGGCTAGATAAGTGGCGCATGGCGGTCAATGTGGGTAAGACCGTAGCACTACTTATCGGCCGCAGGGTAGCGGTGCCGCCACTCAGACTCCGCGGGCAGGAGATTGAGTGGAAAACCCATATCACCTACTTAGGGTGTCGTATTGATCGGTCGCTGCGTATGGTGCCCCAGGCCAACCACGCCATTAATATGGCGAAGGCGGCACGCGCGGTGTTGCGACCGGTCCTTACGTCACGACTCCCACTTCGCACAAAACTTGCTGTATACAAGACATACATCCGCAGTAGGCTAACATATGCCATGCCGGCCTGGTATGGCTTATGTTCACAACACACACGCCGACGCATACAAGTCCAGCAGCACATTTCCCTTCGCGTCCTCACAGGGGCGGGTCGCTACGTCAGGAATGACGTCATCGCCCGGGACGTGAAGCTGCAATCGATAGAGGACTTTGTGGTTCATACCGCGCGTCGCATGTACGACAAAGCGGATCATGGCCCACAAAGTCACCTATGGAATATCGCGCCACTCCACGCCCGGCCGCCGGACAGATCCGGTCGCGCCCTGCCCCGGGAGTTACTACTCCCACAGCACGCGGAGGATGTTGCCTCACAACACACCTCACGACATGCCACAGACACTGACACAACACGCTCACAGCCCAGTTCTTGTCCCGAACCTCGTCCCGGACCCCTCCCAAGGGTCAGGTTAGTCCCTGGCGACCCCAGGACCTGTCTGCTGCGCTCGGATCTCGATCCGGCGCGTAGATAGGCCCTGGGTTTACGCTACCATAGACAGACAGACGCCGACAAGGACAGACAGGAATTGAACAAATATTGACACCTCTGACATGATACGTCCTCCCCCCTCCCTTGCTTCCGCATATAAGCCGTAGCCCGCTCGCTGGCGCTCACTGGGCCTCCTCCCACGAGGTCTCACCCGGTGGGCTGACCGCGCCGAGGGCAGCGCCTTGCACCAAGGGAGGGTATCCTGAACAAGGAGGCCATATACCTTCTGCTGGTGAGCAGAAGAGCTCCGCCCGGGTAAGGGGCAATAGCCCGAAGCCCGAACCGCCCCACTCAGGTGGGTCGAAGACCAGATAGCTATTTCCCTCTCTTTCTAATCATGAGATAGCACGCGGCTTTCCATACGGTATTGCCTTTTGACCGCGAATATCACGCGCGGCCATCTCCCCTCTCTTTATGATCATGAGATGGCACGCGGCTTTCCTTACGGTATTGCCTTTTGACCGCGAATATCACGCGCGTGCCATCTCACCTCTCGCTCCCACTGACTTCCTGCTCACACATTTGGACACAAAACTGTTTAAAAGACGGGCAGGAACACGTTTAAATTGAGCCCGAGGAAGGTGCTTAGGCTCGAACCCGAGCCGCCCAGAAAGGGCGAAGAAACCCGTCGTCGTCGTTTAAAATGAGTCCCACGTGTCTCACCAGCTAGAAGAACCATCTCTTCTAAGGAACAGGAAGAGCCCTAGATCACAGAAGAAAGAACATTCTAGGAAGAACACTTTGAAGTTCGATCCAGCAGCGGCTAGCCAACACAAAAATATTTTTTCGAATCAGTGACAGTCATTCTGCATTCATGTAGTTTCTGAGATTAGCGTGTTCAACATCACGCTGCGACGGGAAGGGAGGAAAACTCAAAACGCACGGACCCGGACGACGTCGCGGGTCCGCTAATTTGATAATATTTGAGTATGTTAATTAATGAGGCTTCCAATTACGTGTGTCAAATTCCTTAGTGTATGTTTATTTGTATATTTGTATGGTTGTCCACGGATTTCTCGAAAACGAAGTCATAACGGTGATTCTTTTAATCAATCATTTAAATTATCAATAAATAGGTACTACTAATAACTAAAAGTCGTGAAATATTATTTTAGAACTAAAAAACTTGACAGACAATGTAAAGGTAGGTGGCACTGTTAATTCTTCATACAAAATTCTAACGCTATCACTATCGAACGAAGCCGTGAGTTAGTCAAAACTAAGCCCTCAGGAGCTCTATTTTTGAATAACTCGCTTCAAGATGGCGAGTGATTTTCGTTCGAAGATGAATTAAAAGTCATAGAAAAAAACTCGTTGTCGAACGAAAATCACTCGCCATTTCGAAGCGAGTGATTCAAAAATAGGGCCTCAGGGCTTGGTCACGAATAAACCTTTATTTTATTCTGACCTAGCTGTCCTTCTAGCAAACTTCGTGTCTGTAAAACGGAATGTCAAGATTGTTACCAATATTCGAAAAGCATAGAAACCCAGACTTTAGGCGGATACGAGCAAAAAATTTTTATTCTAAAGAAATTCAAAACCTTCTAAAGCAATCTTAATCATGTATTACATTGCCATCTCTCTGCATGACCTAAAGGTTTGACTGGCAGAGAATGCTTTTAGCATTAAGTCCACCTTTGTACACTATGATTTGTGCAATAAAGTGTTTACATACCTACGTATTAGACGTGGAGACCTAATAATGCGCGAGTGCGACTCGCACTTGGCCGGTTTTTTTATACTATTATCCTGCTGTTGGGAAAGTATAGTAAAAAGTAGTTATTGTTTGTAATAAAAATAAGAACTGCGTTCATATATTTTCAGAATATTTTCTATTCCCGGGAACCAAAACAACACTAGTGATATTCATGACACCCCTGCCCGGCACCAATGATGTGATGTGTGTTACGATGTAGCGTCTAAGCTGGCATAAAATAATTTTAGAAAAAATATGTGTTTAAATTCAGCAGAACTTTCTTATCAAAAGATGAGTATTTCCTCCAGGTAGATTAAAAAATCCACTCTGTACGACGTATACAGTTTGTCCAGGAGCTCTATTTTTGAATCACTCGCTTCAAGATGGCGAGTGATTTTCGTTAGAAGATGAATTAAAAGTCATGGAAAAAAACTCGTCGTCGAACGTAAATCACTCGCTATTTCGAAGCGAGTGATTCAAAAATAGGGCCCCAGGCTTGTGTAGGTAGGGTTCCCAACTTTTTTTTCAACAAAAAAAGTATATCAGGGTCGGAGAAGAAAAACAAACAGTATTTCACAAAATAAAACAGTTTTATTTAAACTTTAAAAACATATATTTTAGATCTTCTTGCACAAGTTAACAATTTGATATTACTTTTGAACTATTCATAAGCCTCTTCACAGTTTACATTCAAATTAAAGAGTATAAGAAGTTCATTAAAAAAAAAGTGTACATCCGGCCGTCTGAGCCAGGCTCCTAGAGAGATCTAGCATATCTAGGCTGATAACGAATCGTTAGTGACGCTGATATATCCAGGTTTCATCGTTTGTGACGCAATAGTTTTCTTGGAAAATCAAAAAAACTAGGCTCAGACAGCCAGAATTTCGCATTTTCTGACTTTCCAGATCTCAACTATCAGAGGGTTTCAGGGCGCTGTTTCTTATAAAATGTGATGTGACGCGTAAGTGACGGTCATCCGAAGTAGTTTCATCCATTTTCATCCAGTACTTTTTGAGAAATCGTGATAAACGTGTGGCTCAGACAGCCAGATATCCGGTCGTCTGAGCCAACTTGTTTTTCTTTATATTTCACGAAATGTTATGTTTCGAACAAATGTTTTTAGGATTTACTGATGTGACGACGTTAGTGACAGCTCTCGACCAGATTTGAACCTTCGTGACGCACGCGTTTTGGAGAAATTGAGAAAAAGCTGCTGGCTCAGACAGCCAGCATCCGGCTGTCTGAGCCACCTAGTTCTACCACTTCCAGGTGTTGTGCGAAGCTGAAAACTTATCTAATCTGATGTGACGCGGCTTCTAAGTACAAAAAATCGTAAGTGACGGCTCTATATGCCGCCAATCAAAAGTTATAAGCATTTCAAATGTTTCCCATACATTGATGCATTTGGGTGGCCATACTTCGCACTTTTTATGGAAATGAAAAGACAATTTAGTAGAAAATGTAAGCTAAAGCCCCTCATATCAAGGCAAATGCTTTCTCCTGCTATGTAAATATGTAATTGCGTAGTCAGTAACTACGCTGATGAAGGAAAATATGATAATTATTTATGGTCTCAGGTATTTCAAGAAAGAAAACGTTTCTTTACTATTTATTTTAAAACAACCGTTAGTTCCAGCTGGTTAATCCAATATTAGACTATTTCGGTAAAAATACATACTACTTACTCATTCCTCAACTCGACCCATATGATTTCGGTCCATTTGGGACAAGATGCAAAAATAAATAGAAATCATTCTGCAAATCGTCTCCTGCTTTTTTAGCTGCAAAATAAATTACTAAGCTAGCCCCATTTCACCTTCGGAACACAAGACGCGCGCGCAGCTGCCATCATTATGTCGTTGACATGCCATCGATGCGCACTAAAAAGTCCCGATCAATATTTCTGATGCGTCGTACGTCTAAAGAATGGAATGCGCTACCGGCTGAAGTCTCCCTGAAACTATGATTTGGTCATTTTCAAGAGAAGAGTGATTAAGCTATTCAGACATGATCCATCGTCGACGACATCATCAATAAAATTAAATCACTTTTTGATTGCAAAATATCCCAGTATTCAACAAAGAATTACCCGTGTATGTACCTAATGCAATTTTGTGTGTTCTTATTTTCAAATGATCCTTTTGAGTAAAAAGGAATGTCAAGATTTTTTCAATTTTTCACTAGCAAAGAAAAACGGACTTTAAGTAACAATGGAATGAGCGGTTAAAATGCGTAGGGCCTAACTTACGAAAACAATGAAACAACTAACAATAAAATCTTTTGTTTTGGACTTTTGTTTTTGAGTCTATCTATAGTCAACATTGTGAGGAGCTGAGCTGAAGCCTTACTCTGGACACAAAACCCGATACAATGAATATACCCATCCCTGTCACTCATACCAGGCCGTGTACGCGTGACAGGGATGGCTTTATTCATTGTATCGGGTTTTGTGTCCAGAGTAAGGGGGCTGATGCTGGAACTCCTAAACGCAAAAAAAAGTAAGCGCAAAGTGCTGAGTATGCCTAGTCAGACTGTAGCCTAGATTTTTCAAGACAACGCTGACTCGCCTAGCGGTCAAACTAAATACTGATCTGCTGGCTAAGTCCCGAGTCTGGTAGCCAGCTGACGTCAAAACATGCAGCTAAGTCGGCGCAAATGAAGTAAAAAAAGTGTCCTGATGGCAGAAAAAAACGATTGACAAAGATTTAAGCGCTTATGATAGCTGTTTTCTGCTGAAAACGCCCATTCGTTCAATTTTGAATATTATGCGTGCACTCTTGCAGCGCCGCGAATTTTGAGTTGAGGAGCCCTACGCGCTACTGAAATATAGACTTTATCTGCAAGAGCTATTGGTGAATTTGCTATGTCGGCCTCGTTTTGCCTTACTTCGACACTGCGCGCTTTGAGTTGACTGACTCAATAGAAATCGGTTTTCTGCACATTCGAACCATTGTGATCTTTCAAATAGTTTTCAACTTTAGTGGCGCAGAGGCTTGAATAATTTTACACCTTATGCTAAATGTAGTGAAGATACATTTTCAATAATTATGATTGTTTTTAAATTCTTTGCGTGTCGTCTTTCTCGTGCATAGTTAGTTGGATTGAACGTTTTTTTGTTTATTGCCAGCGAGCACTCAGCCGGGTTTGGTTGTAAGTGTATTCTTATCTTGTGTGCCTTATCTGCCATACTAAAATCGATGTATGGTATTGAAAAAATATGTTTAATTGTTGACTGAGTGAAATTCATTCGTTATATTGGTATCCACGGGTAGACGTGAATCTGGCGCTTCTGCGATTATGGATCAATGTCAAATTGAGACGGGTAAGTTAATTTTATTTACGAATTATTCAATTAAATACGAAGGAAAATAAAAGTACAATGTATGAAAGAGTAAAAAAAAAGCTAATTGTATAATTATCTATAACATGTTTATATACCAGTGTCATTATTTTCATATTTTAAACAATGCAGAGAATAATAGATTGAAATAATTACGTTTACACTCGGGTAAAATATAGTATGTATACACATAGTTACGTTAGTTCAATGTACCTACAAAGAAAATTAGGTAGACAATTTCTGTTAACAATTACTCAATAATTTTGTAACGTTCTTATTATGGCCAAACTTATTCCGACTTAATTTTATATGATTGAAAGTGCCGAATGCATGCTTAAGATGACATAATCATACTCTTGTTTTGCTGCATCTACTTTTGAATTAATTATGCGTTTTTCTGGTTAATTTACAATGGTATTCAGTTTTATGTGTATCATGAATGTGTGGTGAAAGAATATGTCCCTTTGAGAGGGAAATTAATCACGTATTAATAATTTATTTTCAGTTGTTGACATAAGTCCTTCGTATAATCGCAAGCTGCAGACAAAATCTAGAAGGAAAACCTGAAGCAGTATTTTATTTTACTAAAAACTACCTAGATAGCCAAAAACAAATAAGTAAGTATTAATCTTTTCTTACAGCGTTTGCATATTTGTATGAGCTATTCTTCACGAGATCAAGTAAGATCCTTTTGAGTACTAATAATTAATTTTCAGTTGTTAACCATTCTGTCGTTGTTTTATAAAATAGTTTTTTTAAGTAGAAGCATTATTTTATAATATATTTACTATAATACTTACCTGGCTAGACTGGCTCAAAAAATAAAGCAATAAACTTACTTTATAGTAATAAACAAAAAAAACTTACTTTATTTTTTGAGCCAGTCTAGCCAGGTAAGTAATATAGTAAATATTGTATTATAATATATTTTGGTTTTAATAAATTTTATATATACAACCTGGCCCAAAAAATAAAGTAATAAACTTACTTTATAGTAATAAACAAAAAAACTTACTTTATTTTTTGAGCCAGTCTAGCCAGGTAAGTATTATAGTAAATATTGTATTATAATATAATTTTGGTTTTAATAAATTTTATATATACAACGTGTAACGTTCAATGCGCAAAACCTGAAAATAGGTTTATTTGAATACATTTTTCTAAAAATCTACATTAAAATGTTGCCCTGTCTATTAGCAAGACAAGCCACTACGTGCGGAAACCACTAAAACACGTTAACAACCAATGGTTCTCTATGACGTAGATAGAAATAATAATGTCAGCGCGACGCAGCGGCCCGGTCCGCAGAGCAAGACATGATCAGAAGTGCCAGTAAAGCTGAAACACCACATGTCATAAAATCTTAACTTATTTATTATTATTTTTCCTTTCTGAATTAGATCAATTGAATTAAAAATAATTTAGGGTGTCTGAGGTTTTGCGCAAATTTCTTTGAGCAGGTTGTTGATAAGTATTTAATTGTGCAATCCATAGAAGTACTATACCTACTGTTTTTTTTACAATATAAAGGCCATTGAAGAATATGTTGTGCTGGCTTTCAGGCGATATACGACAGAAAATATATACAAGGCAGTGCATCGGCTATCACGCAAGATCTACATTATTCAGAAAATTACAGTTAGACTTAATTTACCATAAGTACAAATAAGTAATCTAATTTGTCTCCACAAAATGCATAATATTACGATACTACGGATTTTGATTTTTAGTATTTTATTTAAAATTACATATGTTAACAGTCTTCCTAAAAAGATGCGAGTCAGTTTAACTGAACAAAAAGATTTATTGCTGAAATATAAAGAACAAATAATAAAATTTGATTTAAAGTACAACAAAAATCTATACACTGAAATGTCACTTGAGCTAAAATCCCAAATATCACCTAAAGCGCTTCATCTGTCCATACAACGACATTTTTCAGCCATATTACAAACAGAAAAAAATGAAGCCGAAATCAGTGAAATAAGTAAATGTTGTTCACCATATGACATTGATAAATCAGAAACATACAGTGACAAATCATCAAGTTCGAACGTTACTAGTTTAAAACTAAGAACTGCTGACATCCGTTCACATGTTTTTTCTTTTTTTGTTGATACCCACACTTGGTCTAAAATTCAACCAATCGTATCATATTGTAAGAGACATAAATCCACACCACCTTTTAGAAGAGTAATGAGATTACCGAAATACAAATGGACGTATTTATTGAGGCGTAAAATATACATGGCTGAAAAACTTCCTTGCGCTTTTACATTTAAGAACTATATAATTAAAGGCAAAACAATTAATAAAATAACAGGAATATGTAATCAATGCAAAGCTAAAATCATAGTTACTGCTACTGAGAAAACGGAAAAGATGATTTTGTTTCATTGCGAGCTATTAGGCTACGATAAGGATTTTAAACATAACTTGAACAAAAAAATGAGGTTAACGCCATTTGAAAGACGAAAATTGTCCCGTATGTTACAATGTGAATCAGCGTCATCCATTCACAAACGGCTTGCAAGTGAAATTCACGGACGTAAAAAAAATACGGACGTAACCTCGTCTAATCATGAGTGAAGCATAATAATGGCCGCCCGTTTAGGCTGTGTGAGTGATTTGAGGGTTGCTATATAAATCATCAATTTCCCTACTGTTTGGTGGAAACAATCGACCCCAGTTAAATCATGTAATTGGCATATATATTTTTTAACAGAAATATAAACGGTTAACCTATGTTGACCTATCAAACATAATTTTTATGACCTCTGTGATAGAAAATAAAACACATGTAACGTATAAAGAAATGTATTTTTACACATCATATTGTTAGTGATTAGGCTATGACTATCTATAAACTGCCTCGGTGGCGCAGCAGTAAGAGGGTCGCACTTTAAAGAGACACCTGCGCCAGAGGTCCCGGGTTCGATCCCCGAGTCAGGCCAAAAATATATACCTGAGTTTTTCTGTTCAGAAATTATTAGGGTAGCCCAGAGTTTGGAAGTTGGCGGTGTTTCACCACCCCGTGCTGCCTCGGAAAAGCACGTAAAGTCGTTGTCCTGCGCCTGAACTCTCTCCGGTCGTGTCATATTGCTGTCACATCGGGCTATGAGAGTGAAAGGAATAGAGAGTGCACCTGTGTTTGCGCACGCACACACTTGTGCACTATAATATGTCCCGCGCATTCGGTAAGTCGTTGTGACTGGCCACCGTAGCCAAAATCGGTTAGGTGGACTACTACTATCTATAGAACAAACCCCTTAAAATCGAAAAAACGTTTAAATCACGTATCACATGCTATAATAATAATAATGTTTAGAACGTATATTATTTTTATATTATGTTGTGTCAACTTTTTGTACACTTGTCTTTAGGAAACCTATGAAAACGATGTTAAATATATTTTATATTAGAAGTATGGGATCTTTTATTTAACTTTTGAAAAACGGCACCCAAAAACTGACGAAATATAATTATACAGAGTCACATAGTTTGTTGCATACAATAAAAGTGCATTTATAGATTTCCCCATCTTTAGGGAATTTTCCCCGTAAATAAAGTGACAACACTGTTGCATTTTACGTCTGGAATTCTCGTCAATGTTTTAAAAACATTATAAAAAAAATTATCATGAATCGTAATAAGTTATGTATGATAGGCGATTCCATGCGACTTTTTACGTTTGCTCATGTAGTTTTTACATGATTTCACAACACAAGACGGCATTTTTGCAAAATAAATCGTGGACGCAACGAACGCACTACTACGTGTCATCGGCGCTGTCACTCAGGACGAAATGGCAGCGGGTTGTCGGACGGTCCGACAACCCGCTGCCATTGCTACACTCACACATACACACTAGGTCCGACTCGGACCTAGTGTGTATGTGTGAGTGTAGAGCATGTACTACAAACGAAATTGTAGTAGCTTGCATGCTTCACATTTTTTGAGTGTAATGTTACGTCCGTATTTTTTTTACGTCCGTGGTGAAATTGTTGATTTTGCTGACCAGTGTCCCGTGATTTTGCCAAATCCGTCAACCATAACTCAAATAAAATACGAAAGTAAAAAAGAAAAATGGTATAACGTACAACAAATAATATCTGTCTTGCAAATGGCCTTAACCACACCTTATAATAATATGATTAGAGACATCCATGTTTATCCACATTTTCATTTATATTATTGGACCAAATTTCAAATGAACTACTACAAATCATATAGTGAGAATTACTCAAACATCACCTGGACACTAGATGCCACTGGGAGCATTTTCCTGCCAATCACTCTTCCTGGAAGGGTTAATTTAACAAAAACGTTATATTTTTATATAATTTTATTAACTGCTAACAAGTATGGTTTAAAATCTGTACCTATATGTCAAATGATTACAGATTCCCATAGCGCAGATTCAATTTTTCGTTGGTTAAAATATTTCAAAGATACTGGTCTTGCCCCTCCAACTGAAATAATTACAGATGAGTCAGCAGCTCTACTAGCAGCAATAGTAAAAACGTTTACTCCATTTGAAACTGTCAAGGATTATATAGATTGTTTATTTTCTGTTTTGCATAATTCTCATGGTAAATTAGAAAAAAAATATTTGGACCAAAATTTACCCAATTTATATATTCGGTTAGATACAAGCCACTTCATTAAGAATGTTTATAAATATTTTACAGATGTAGATGAAAGAATTAATTTTTTTTATATCCGTTCAATACTATTTATAAAATCATGCGAAGATTATACCACAATTCAAGAAGTTATAGTGTCTTTAATAAAAATTTGTGTCAGAAAATTCTATTCTACTAATGATGACATTGAATTGGCAAAAAAAATCTTAAACATATTTTTAAAAATATTAAAATTGACGAAATCCAGTTTGTTAGAACCAATAATGTAGTTTCTGATGAGGAATCAGAAAACGATAATAACGATTTTATGAAGTGGTTCGATGAACAGGTAAACAAGGAAAAATCTAGCAACCTTGAACCTGGTAACGAAATAAATAATCTCTTTTTCCCAGTATTTATTGTATATTTAAAAAGAATTTTGCGTAAATTGCCTTTATGGTCCAATGTTATGGTCTCATTTTTTAAAACAGAAAACAAAGCTCCGTCCTCGTCTGGAGTTGAGGACTATTTTAAAACTATAAAAAAACTAATTTTTAAAGGTAATGTAAACAAATGTCGGCTTGACGATTTCATTAGAACCCATACAGAATTCCTGGACGGTGAGTTAAAAATAGCCATGAGTGACCAAATTTTTAAAAACTTTAGCAAAAAAAGATTTTCAAGAACTCCAAAATCTGCCCAAAAAAGAAAAAGACAAAACAATAAAAACAATTGCCATCAAATAAACAGTTTAACACAGATTCAATTTTTTCGGACATACCATCATTCATAGAAAACTGGAGAGGTGAAGCTGATAAAAACAATGACAGTTATTATGATCAAAATATAATTTTCATGGGAAATGGCAATTTAGATTTATCTTTTAACCTTATAAATACCTGCGCTTTTGACTCAGGTTTTTTTTTGATTACTCATGGCTACAATATTAATAATTTTGTAAAAAACATTTTTTATAGAAATGATTGTTATGTTTCCTCGTATGTTAAAATGTTGATAGGTGGGCAAAATAAAGAGGCGAAGGAACTTAGAAAAACACTTTGTGATCAATATTTTCAACTGAATAATAAAGACCAGCGTGATTGTGCTTGTAACATAACATTTATATTTGAGCGAATATTTAATACGGTATTCCATAGTGTACAATTTAGTAAAAAATGCTCTCATTGTTCTATTAATTTAAAAAGAGAAAATAGTTTCATTTCGTTAAACTTGGACCTTCTTAATATATTCGGCATTCATGGTTTGGAAGAAGCTTTCGTTGATAATTTTAATGAGGATGTAGAAACTGATTGTACTACACCAAATTGCACTGGAACTGTAACATTAAGTTATCAATTGTCTCCGATTTTGATATTTGATCTGAATGGTCTTGGTAAAATATATATAAATGAGGTTCCGCTTACAATTGTAGTAAATAAAAACACGTACAAGGTTCTTGGAGCAATAGAATTCATAGCGGGAGAGACATTAGGGCATTACCGATGCCATTTTTACACAGGGATGTGGCTTTGCTATGATGACTTGGACACTAAAGTAAGAGTAAGTCTCAAACAAGAAATCAGTGTACATTGTCTAGTATGTTTTAACAGACTAGTGTATGGTATTTTTAATTTTTAGCAATTTCCAAAATATATTTAATAACGCAGCTATCTTCTATTTAGGAGTTTAGGAGAAACAAATTCATTTGTAATCGGTGCATAATGTGCGTAGCGCGTTGGTGTATGTAAGCTTGACATCATTTACCAACAACAAACGAATTTGATTTTTTTAAATTACTTTTTATTCATAACAACTATTAATTTTAATAATATTAGTGCTAAATCGAAACAAACTTTTAAATATCTTCTTTTTAATGGTTTTATTTAAAGAACACATAAATCCATTAATTCTGAATTTCTAATTCCAATGTAGAATGTGATTTGAAACTTGAAGTGTAGTAATATTTGGCATCAATTTTTGCCAGGAGTGTATTTATTTACAACAATACTAGCATAATATAGTATTTAATATAATCTTCAAGCTATCTAACTTTTATATTTTGAAGATTATTTAAGTTAAACAAAAGAAAAGACTGATTATTGCATTATTTAAAACTTATTATTTTAAGTCTAAATCAACGTAAGTCCCGTGCCGTTACCACCGTGTAGCCAGTAGCAGTAGCAGTAGCAAAGTAAGAAAACAAATTAAGAAAGTTGTATGGTTTATAATTATGAAAATTATACTTTTGTATATCCATTTTATCTGTGATTATTAACGTGAATGTGATATTTAAATCATTAAGTGTAGTTTTTAAGTATAGTTATGTAGAAATCAATCTATCTGTGATTAAACATTGTTACTGGGTATGGAAATCAATCTCTCTGTGATTAAACATTGTTGTTCTAATATTGTTTTTTTATTCCAGAATCTTTGAATTGTATTTATTTTAGTCATAAATTTTTGTGCCCCTTTTTAATTGCATTTTTTAATGATTCATTTCGAAAGTGCAGATTTTCCTTATCAGTAAATCAATCACTCAGCAGTGTGAATGTTTTATTTCAGCGACTGTCCTCACTGTGAATAAATATAAAAATATACAACACACCGTTGTCAAGGTTTCGAAGTAAAGAATTGTCTTCCTACTGTTACGAATACCAGACAACGATTATAACGGGGGTGTCTTCCATAAATACTTAAATACCTACATATTAAACAACCATGACACAGGTACAAATATTCGTGCTCATTACACAAACATTTGCCCCTTGCGGGATTCGAACCCGCGACGGCCGGTGTAATAGTCAGGTTATTAGTCAGTGTTAACCAATAAACCAAACGCGTCGTCAAAATTTAAACTTTTTTGATATGACGCTATCTTGCATGTCGAATTAAGAGTGATTAAAAAGTGTTTTAAACTTCTCATTTAACATAATTTCTTAACCTTGATAGCATTTACGTTGATTTTTATAAAATAATAACATATAATGTAATAATTGATTTCCGCAAAGTATTCCATTAATTATTGACAGCATATTCCTGATTTTTTTAAATGGGGAACAAAATATGAGCCTGTACATGATCTGATAAAATATGATCATAGTAAGTACATCTTCTTTAAACTAGACATTAAGATTTAGTGAGGACGAGGTGCAGAAAGTAAATATATCTTTGATTTTCTGCATTTCATCCCAAATATTTAATAGACATGTCGGACTTGATGAATTACTAAATTTACCACCCAAACCAAAAAAAGGAAAGGACTTGCAGAATAAAGTTATTATTTATATTGTTTTTTTGCATCTTGTCCCAAGTGGGCCGTAATCACATGGGTCGAGTTGAGGAATATGTAAGTATTAAATGTACCTTACAGAAATTCTCTAATATTGTAGTACCTTACCGAAACTAGCGATTGTTTTCGAATAAATAGTAAACAATCGATTTTTTTTCTTGAAATACCTGAGACCACAAATAATTATCATATTTTCCTTCATCGGCGTAGTTACTGACTACGCAATTACATATTTACATAGCAGGAGAAAGCATTTGCCTTGATATGAGGGGCTTTAGCTTACATTTTCTACTAAATTGTCTTTTCATTTCTATAAAAAATGCGAAGTGTGGCCACCCAAATGCATCAATGTATGGGAAACATTTGAAATGCTTATAACTTTTGATTGGCGGCATATAGAGCCGTCACTTACGATTTTTTGTACTTAGAAGCCGCGTCACATCAGATTAGATAAGTTTTCAGCTTCGTACAACACCTGGAAGTGGTAGAACTAGGTGGCTCAGACAGCCAGCATCCGGCTGTCTGAGCCAGCAGCTTTTTCTCAATTTCTCCAAAACGCGTGCGTCACGAAGGTTCAAATCTGGTCGAGAGCTGTCACTAACGTCGTCACATCAGTAAATCCTAAAAACATTTGTTCGAAACATAACATTTCGTGAAATATAAAGAAAAACAAGTTGGCTCAGACGACCGGATATCTGGCTGTCTGAGCCACACGTTTATCACGATTTCTCAAAAAGTACTGGATGAAAATGGATGAAACTACTTCGGATGACCGTCACTTACGCGTCACATCACATTTAATAAGAAACAGCGCCCTGAAACCCTCTGATAGTTGAGATCTGGAAAGTCAGAAAATGCGAAATTCTGGCTGTCTGAGCCTAGTTTTTTTGATTTTCCAAGAAAACTATTGCGTCACAAACGATGAAACCTGGATATATCAGCGTCACTAACGTTATCAGCCTAGATATGCTAGATCTCTCTAGAAGCCTGGCTCAGACGGCCGGATGTACACAAAAAAAATAGGATGCTCTATTTCTGTCATCCCGCCTCTTTGCATTCATTACCAAAAAAACTCTTTCGGTGTAGGCAGAAGTGGCGTTTTTTTTTTCGTGATATTCACGTACATTAACAGTTTTGTACAAAATTGTAGTTCGTGTATTGACGAACGTACCTATACTTTATAATATAAACAGATTTTTTCCCCCGGATACCAGCCACCAGCGGACATAAAAACAGTATTTTCCATACTTTTTTTTGTCAAAGTATAATGTAGCTGAAAACAGTATAATACTGTTAAAAACAGTATGGTTGGGAACCCTATGTGTAGGTAAGAAAACTTCAAGGGCAATAGTGACGATTCGATAAACTTCATCATAGATATTGGCCTTCAAGTTTTATTATAATAATAAAACACTGTATAGAAAGAGATAGAGATAAGAAGATGGAAGAAAATGATAAAGATTATTGATAATAATTTATATTTTCACAACATGAAAGACACAACATAAAATAATAATGACAATGACTATTATTATTTTTCACATGTGTGCGAATGTCTTCTTATGTTAAATAAAGCTACATTTAATTAAAAAATATATTGTCATGTATTATATTCCTGCAAATATTATTATTAACATAAAGTATGGCTCCATTAGGGCGCAAGTCAGAATATAAAAAAATATTTAATACATTAAATAAACATTGCCATACAATAGGCTCTCTTGAATAATAAAATAAAAGTATTATTTGGGCTAGGAAATAACAACTGTGGGTAGTAAAAAGTATAATAGTACCGATTGATCTTGTAGTTCTTGTTAAAATCACAAAATCTTTTAAGAATAGATTTTCATTCCAGCTCAAGCATTTTGAGTATCTTGCAGTAGGTTGGATAGTTATAAAAAATTAATATAAAGAGGATGATAAGCTGAAGTGCCCTTTAATACACGTCTGCATGTTGGACACCTCTTTTCTATTTTTAAAGACTGTTCTAAACATTTCAAACAATACACATGACCACATTTCGTCGAAGCTAGTGCATTATTGCCTAGTCCATCCCAGCAGATTGGGCAGTCACCCCATCCATTATTAGTCTTGCTTTTTCTACTATTACCCTTATCTTTGTTTGATCCATTACCAATACCATTCGATTTGCGTTTATTTTGATAATTCTGAAATTCAACGAATTTTTGTTAAAAGAAGTATCATAGCCACTGGTATTCAAAAGATTAAAATGTAGGTACAAAGAAAGTATGCATGCTATTACCTTCATTTAAATAGCTTTATACAACTACCCACCCACCACATCTAAATTTCTTACCTTTTTCTTTCTTGTTCCTTTGGATAAATCAGAATTGTCCTGCTCAACTATAGTTACTGCCGAACTATTAAACGAATCGTCTGTGTCTAATAAATCTATAACATCTGCTGTAAAATGAACTTTAGACAACGAAAATGATTCGGTCAAATCAATTATAACGTTAGAGTTACTCATTATTTCCACTGTCACATTCAATGTTAAAGCATAAAAGCAATGAATTGAAGTACTATTATAAATAATAGGGTGTAACTTTTAGCTCCGAAAATTTTTACCAGCCGACGAAACTCCGCGAAATTTAGCCGCGTAAAACTTGCCATAGATATGAATGACCACATCAATGACGTAAAACAAAACGTACAACCACATACGTATCTTTAGACATACTCTTACTAATCTGTGGATATGACACATACAAATCTGAGATCGCGGTTGGCACCATTCCGCTCACTTTTTTTTTCATTTGTAAAAATTATTGCTGGAGCCGAGAAGTTCTCCAAACCAAGTTTGGAGTTATAGTGGTGTAGATTAAATTATTGACAATGGACAATCCCACCGAAAGAATCGAATAGATCGACCGGCCGTATCCGTATGTCGCAGTCGGATCGTATAATTGTGTTGTTTTGACGTCGTCTGTATAAAACGTTATGCAAAATTCCGAAGGCATAATGTATAATGCCGTGTTATTAATGACATTTTAGACAGTATCATGTTAAATGCGCAAAACGACAGACACATCACCCGAATGATTTTAATAAATTTTAAGAGTGATTTTAATAAAAAACATTCTAAAAGACCAAATAAGAAACAACAAATTGCGCACGGGGGGGGGGGGGGGGGGGGGGGGGCTGTGGGTCGCCGTGCGAAGTCTCATATGGGTACGAAGTCTCATTATTACGCGTGACGTAAGCGTTATCCACCTGTTTTTTTTTGTGTAACAGTGGGCATGTATAATACTTTGAATTTTAAAAACATTCTAAAACTATCAAAAAAATGTTTACGGTTTCATATAGTCTTTTAGTTTTACTTGCACGTCACTGGTTTCTTACGTCTGCAGATGACGCTCCGTCGAGGATATGAGTAGTTATAATTATCTGCATTAAAATAAGAACTATTATTATCCCGAGTATGTAAAAATTTAAAGGGCTTAAGGTCTTAAGGTTTGGCGTCGAGATCTTTGAGCCGGGCTCGCTCATAATCTTTCAAAACAGACCGTTCGCCATTCAATTCTCTGTGTAGCCAACCTTTCTCACGAAACACATGGAATGTTGGCAGCAGTCAGGTGGCGTCACTGTAGTACACGTCTCTGTAACGCAGGTACTGCCCACCCGGTTTGCGTTTACCTGAGCGTAGGCTCCATGCGTTTTTATTATTGATGCAAAATTAATTGGTCTATAAATTTTATTCACATTTTTTCTGATCGTATCTGATTTGAAATGATTAAATCAATGAGAAATTATCACGTTACTACATAATTCACAAATTAAATGTATAAAAAGGTAGCAGAAAATGCAGTTCTTTATTACATAGAAAAGAAGGTATTATATACTCTTTTTTTTATACAACGTGTAATGTTAAATGCGTAAAACCTCAGACATCCCAAATAATTTTTAATTAAATTGGCCTAATTCTTAGAGGAAAAAAAATTGAAAAATGGTTAAAAAGAGTTAAAAACAAACCTTCATTAAAACTGGTGCAATTGATTCTGCTCAAGTTATTTTCAGGTTTTGAGCATTTAACGTTACACACTGTATAAAAACCACATGTTGTATAATAAAAAATGATTTAATAACTTCACCTCTACGTTTTTAAGCTTAAGAACTTCTACGTCACTATTTAATACGGCCGTTTTACTGAAGTTCAATGATCATGAAGAAAGACTAGTGCTAACTCTTTTATAATCCTTTTCATATATCGAAATATGCTAAAATTTTGTTTTAAACGCCACGTAATAATATTTTTGATATCGGAAATTAATTTTTTTCATTTTTCGTAACTTAAACCTCATAATATAATATAATAATTTTTTTAACAATAATTTAACAACCATCTTTGTGTGGTCGTTTATGTTCCTGATTACAAAGATAAGCAGTCGCGGGATCGAATCCCGCCCGCACGAACCTAATACTTATGTCTATGGACATGTATGTCCTTATCTGTCTCTGTGTTATATAAATATAAAAAACATCTCTTATGTCTTTAAAGCAACAATGTAGACGCTCACGGATCAAAAGGTCACCGGCGGCCGCGTAAACAAAAGTATAACAAAAGACTGTTGATAAACACATCCGCGTGGGATGATACTCACAATTAGGTCATTTTAGAAAAAAATAGGTAGGTACGCTAACTATTAGTATGTTATTAGAAGGAATTATCCCATTCATATGATGCCACATGACTATTGTATATGTTTTTTTTTATTGATTTAATTGTAAAAACTATACATTTGGTTACGTGATCAACCATGACATTTCAAGCATTCACGAGACCCATTCCAATTGATTTTTTTAGTTCAATATTTTAAAGACTATATGTTTATGTTGATTAATATATTATCAAGCTAAAGTGTTAACTCGTTTTTAAAGTAAGGTCAAAGAGTCTAAGCTACTCTAATATGACTGTTCCGAAACTGATGTCTTTCTGACATTCATCAATCAGACATGGTGCCATATTTGTGTACTCTTTAAGTTCGCGACGCGTCATCTACTTATAAATATAATATCATTGTGTGTAATACTAAAATACTGCAAATACGTCATTTTTATAGTTTTTGGAAAGTTACAACAATAAATAAATCATTTACAGCATTTTTAAAGTAGTAAATAACCTGTTTATCATAACTTTAGAACTACATTAATTTTATGGTTTGCGGACATTCACCGTTGTATTATAAAAAACCGCAAGATTACAATCTTCAATTCGGTAGATTGTAATCTGTCGATTTATTGTGAGCAAGCTCGACATGGTTTAGCATTTACGCTTTTAGCCACAGATTTTAGTAAGGGTATCCTTACTTACTCGTCAACGCAACGCAAAAAAAAACACCTAGATAATAGAACCCACAATAGCGAATATGATTTTCATAAATTAATCAAGTTTGCAAGGGCGTTGAAAGCCTTTTTGGTAATTTATAAATGAAAATGTAGAAAACAAGTACTAACTTTAACTAAGTCCCTCAACAGTAGTATTGACTCTGTGTGGGCCGGGTATTGGGCCGAGGGACCAATGTGGAACGGTAAAGGTCGTAAGCGGAGGGCCACCCTCGTGGACCGCACACAAAGTTTGTGAGTGAATGTTCTGTTCTGTCACTGTCAATCTGTCACTTCAGATAAAAAAACCTGAAGACATCCCGCGCCGTCTACAGGACCTTCTGAAGAATGAAGAATGTTATATGCCACTTTTTAAGTATATATGTACTACAGTAGAAGAAATCTGAATTTTATGGCAGCATCAGACACACGAACACTGAAGAATTTCTTTTCCCATTTCAACTGCAGCAAATAAATTACTGATGTCCAGGCTGTATGGTTTAAATCTTTGCCTTTTCCAATCCAAACGGAAAGAAGAGAACCAAAAAAAAAAGTCAATCTGTCAAATACTGTCAATCAGACAGAGACAGTCAGTGTTGTGATGACATTTATGAGTGAAATTAAATTCGTGTTTTCGTACTTTGTTGTGTATAGTTTCGATTAATTATTCCTTTATTTGAAAAATAGATAAACACTACTGTTGGATGTGAAAAATTCAAGAGTCTGGAATCATGACGGAAGTTATCGCTACCGAAGAAAGTAAACAGAAACGCGCAGAAGATATCCTCAATGGATTCCAAGTGTATCCTTTTTACTACACATATTTTATTAAATGTTATCCTTATCATCCTTTACTTTGCAATGCCCATTTGAGAAAGATTACTACGAATTGTACCTGACATACTTTTTTAAAAATTATACTTCTAAGCTCGCACAATATTACTTCTTTTAATGCTCAAATCATGATGCAATTTAATTAACTTAAAATCTTGTTTTTGTGTACTTCGATTATAGTCGGTTTGTATTACTTTTTGTATGTGTGTTCTTCTGCATCCTTAACTCTTTCTACTACAGTAATTGGATAAATTTACGTGATGGAGATTCAGGTACCTAAATAAATAATATTCATACTAATCCTTTCTTTAACCACCAAGCTTATTTTGTAATAACTGTTGGCTATATAGCTTTAGATTTTATTCGAAAGTTAATTTGAGGTCATGTCATTATCTATTTTTCTCTCTAGGCAAAATCCTGTGGCAGTACAATGAAGACTTGTCAAGTCCTGAAGTGGAGCATGAGGCAAGGGTCCCAAAGGGCATCTTGAAGTGCCGGGTGGTTTCACGTGAGATGAACTTCAGCTCTATTGAATCTATGGACAAGTTCCGTTTGGAACATGTGAGTTTTACTAAAATGCTCTTTGCTACATTTATGTTTGACACCACATTATTTGTCTATGAAAATCTGATTTATAGTAATATTTTGCATAGGTACTAAAACATTCATCTATTTTCTCCTGACTACTATGCCAGTGCTTGCAGGTTCAAATCCCACAAGAGGCAAATATTTATGTGGTGAGCAGAAACATTTGCACCTAAATCATGGATGGTTATATGTTTAAAAGTATTTTTGGGAAAACCCCTATCAAAATCATTGTCTGGCAGCACAAGGAAGAAAATTACTTAGTTCAAAACCAAGACAGTTGGTGTATTGCATTTTATATTATATATTTTAAGCTTAAACAATTTAACTTGATCAGCATTTTATTTGTACACACAACATTATTCAGCACAATATAAGTTAATACCTAGATTCCAGTTTTTAAAAGCAAGTTACTTAAAGTAATGTGTTTTGTTTTAGAAAATTCTATTCAAGGGGCGTTGTCTTGAAGAATGGTTCTTCGAGTTTGGATATGTTATCTCCAACTCCTGCAACACTTGGCAGGCCGTAGTTGAGTCTGCCCCAGAGTCCCAGATGATGCCTGCTAATATTCTAAAGTAAGCATAGAGAACAGACTTTTCAGACATATTAATTATTATTTTATTTAACTATTCTTTTAGAAGCAACAAAATATATTGTATTTTACTGTATAGTAAAATTAAAGGTATTATGAATTTTATCTAAAAGCAAAAAGCAGTTGGTCTTCTGCATGCAAGAAATTGACAAGATAAGTTATTTTTTATTTAACCAAGTAAGCACTTAAGTTATATTAGGTTTTATAACATTTCATTAAATTGATCATGTTTTACTTTCTAGTGGAAATGTAGTCATCGAAACCAAGTTCTTCGATGGAGACCTTCTGATCACCACATCTCGCGTGAGGCTCTTCTATGTTTAAGCATTATGTTTTCTGCAGCACTTTATGCATTTATTAGTCATTTATTTTAATAGACTTACAACAATCTAAGTGGACTAGTCAGTGTATCCATTGTAATAAGTGTTGTGATAAGTTTGGTTTTATTTTGGAGTCGGAATTTAAACAAACTGGTATCACATGGTTTAAAAATCTTTAATAATAATATTTTCTACCGATTTTCGGCAATCCCGGCCCCTCAGCAGGGATAGGCCAGGTACACACAAGATAGTATAGTGTCCAGATGTGTGCGCAATACCCAAGTGCACTCCCTGTTACTTAACTCTCATAGCGGTGATTGCCATGTTGGTGTAGCGGTTAGTTAGCTGGTCATCTAAGAGGTACCGGGTTAGTTTCCCGGGACGAGCCGAAATTTGTTTCTGTCTTGAAAACACTCGGAAATAGCTTGGTGTCAGGAAATGTGTGGTGAAGACACCCCCGCGCCTCGGAAGGCACGTTAAGCGGTTGGCCTGATCTCTCACATCTCGTACTGTAATACAATAGTATTAAGAATATTTTTCCTAATCTCTTTACCTTTTACTTTCTCTCTTAATACTAAGATTTTAAGTTTCAGAAAAAAGCTTACACAATGCACCATCAGTAACACCACGTTGCTTGCATTCGCGATAGATAAAATAGTATTAGTTAAGTGTTGCACAACTTCAGAGTTGGGCAAAATGTAATCTAACTACTGATTTCTGACTACGATTACAATTTGTAGTTAGTAATCGTGATTACTATTATTCAGATTACCTACTACTTTTTGTATGTAGTGAAAGTGATAACTTGGTGTGTTGAAGAATATTCTTATTTCATATCAAAGTTACAATTAATTATACAATAATCAATGTAGTAGGTAAGTAAGATTACGCGGGACAATTTCACAACCATCAAAGTTAAGTAATGTCAAACGCAATCTATCTGACAGGTCTAGTGCTGACCATGAGTCCTAGTGTTGTCTACCATAGTAATGCCATAATCGATTATCCGTCTAACAGTACATTACATGTAGTTAGATTACATGTAATCCAACTAATTGTAGTTAACTACTTGTTATCGTAGTTAGTAGTTAGATTACACAAAAAAGTTTACTGTGCCCAACACTGCACAACTTGAGTACTAGTTTATTACAGTGTGTTTTTTGATTAACCTGTGGACTATCTATACCTGCCATTTACACCCTGTACAAATATTAAAACAGCGATTTAAATAATATACGATATCTGAAACGATTTTTGGGTAAAAAGAAAATTGAATCGTGCAAGGTAAATATTATAACTTAACGGTTGATCATTGATTGACTTATTCCTAATTAAATTAGGAGTGTAAGAAAAATATGTACTTAGTTTTTTACTTAAAATTTAGAACACGCATAAGAGATTGTTCAGTAAATGAATTATTTAAATATTTTAAAGATACATAATTAGTAAAGTAACCTTATAAACAAATAGCTTGTTTATAAAAAAACTAGATTTGGTCATAGATAAAGTCGTAAAGAAAATGGCCGCGTCTCCATATATTGTTTGCCTCAAAAGTGTATGCCTCAGACCAAAACTGTATTACTGTAATAATATGATTTCATTTTGTTCTAATATATAATAAATGTATTCTTAGATAGCAGAGTTTTCACGCTTAACGATGTATGGAGTTTATAGGGCACACTTTCTAGGGCAGTTGACAACATTTCATTTATGTAAAGGTATGAAAATTCGAAAACCATTTCAAGATTTTGCATTTCTAAACACTATGAACATTTTTTCAGATTTTTTTCTGCTTTATTTTGAAAGTTAAATGAAAAAGACTGAAAAGAACATGGAAGTTGGCATTTACACCTTTGCAATGACATTTCATGCAGCAAAAAATTGCTTTTGAACTTTGAGCTTGTTGTCAGTTGTCACTTTGACGTTTAGTGTTGTTGTTATTTCCGGTATTGTATTGGACATTATCGATAAATTACGATGCATGGGGTTAATTGAAGATTATTAAAAAAAAACATTCAGACAAATTTTTAGTTCAGATACAAAATAATAATGATGATTCCTCATTCGAAATATGATTGACATTTGTAGATATGAGAAAATAATGGAGTTATTTTCAGACTAATAATATTAAATAAGAAAGGTTGCTGCGTTGTTTTATTTAGTTTCTTTTAGCATAACTTAAATTAGGTAATGTCAAATAATAAAGTGAAATTCAATGGACTCAATGGATATACCATTGATATCGACATCTTAATTTTACAATTGATACAGACCACAACACTATAAACGTCAGTTTTTTTTTACCGAATATAGCAAAGACTGTTAGAAGCAAACTAAATACATAATTTAATATTAAAAATTAAATGTTTATGTGTAGGTTTATTTCCCTAATTAAACATGAAATGACTCAGAGGCAGCTTACGACTGTCTCCGTTGTAAAAAAACGCAAGTGTCCTTAATGGATAGCATTTATTAAAATGGTAGTAATGAAGTCGGTAAAAATCTGTTTCAGATATCTTCAAAATTTTAACTACGAAATGTAATTTTAATTGTATTTTGTAATGAGAAGTATACACTCAATATTTATTATTATTACTGAATAGTTCAATTACCATTAGATATGTGAAATAATTTTAATATAGTATGTATTTACTGTAACTGATTGCAATCTGGATCCTAATTATAATAATAATTAATTAGATCAATGTGGTATCTTTCCATGTTGTGTGTTACTTTAGACTTAAGTTGAATTATGAATCCTCTTAGTTAAGTATTGTTACGTTACAAATATATTTAAGTGCATTGCATTTTTGTGATTTTTATTTATTGCGGCTTATGTAAAATTTATTCAAAGTAAAAAAAAAAGTTTACATTCTACAAAAATCATATGAGAAACTACAATAACCTTACGTTTTCTAATCCATACTAAAATAAGTTATTTTTAATTACAGTTTTTTTTTGGATTTTCATTTTCACCATAGACACTGGCTCTACCTACAGACATTCGCTCTACGGTTTCATAATTCATAATTTTTACGCTACTTTTAGTACCAGTTTTTTCCGCGCTGCGCTATTTTTTATACGAAATGTACGATAGCACAACGGAATCATTAAAATAAATAAATTATAAAATTATGAATAGGGTTTCTAGTCGTGTTTGTGTGGAGCTGAATGCTAAAGCCATCCAGATTTTAAGTTTTAATTAAACATTTTTGGCCTTGCTTACCGTTAACCATGTGCCCGCTGGGTTCTCGAGTGAGGAATGGATGACGATAAGTTGTTTCTCAGGCTGTTCAACAGATGGCGTCAGTGGTAGCAGCGCAGCCAACAAAGCGTTGTTACTCCTCTTAGCCAGCTTCTACCCGTACATGAAAAACTCTTACAAAGATAATATACTTGCTTTATAAGTAGCATTGACGATGATTCCCAAATTTCAAAGTAATTCACCAAAAACGTAATTTCGATTTCCACCTTGTAAAGATCGCAGGATTAAACTGGATGCAGAGCAGACCGCTAGTGCTGATCGGTCGCTGTGGGAAGCCGTGAGGAAGCCTTTGTTCAGCAGTGGACGTCCTTAGGCTGATAATGATGATGTTGTAATTTCCATTTTGTAAAGTTACCGCATCGGTCACACGTGGGACTCGAATCCGCGTCTATCGTAGCCGTTTTTTGCAGCATGCATATGTGAAGAGTTACAGATGATTTAAAACGCTACATACCTCTAAGTTTGCATCTAGGAAGATATGAATACCTACTTAAATAACAGATAATACTTTTTAAATTGGTCACCTAATAATTATTTAGTCGGCGTAGACGTCCATAAAGTAGATAGTTTCTGTAATTTATATTACCCGTGATTTAGTTTTGCACAAGCGTAAGTATTGACCGTAAGTGCGATAATCATAATTTGAGTATCGGTCGTTCGTGACTGGATACAGTATTCATTACTACGCTGACACGTTTAACAATATTACCATAAGAGGAAACGCCGACCGGCGTCACCTGCACAGGAAAACTCATGACAGGAACTTTTGTAAATTACCTTTCGGTTTATGAATGAGCGTTTACGAGCTCTTTCATTTGTTTTGTTTTATTTTTGTTATCATAGATTGTAAACGATGCCAATGCAACGGTTAGTAATGCTCTAGTTTGGTAAAAGATGAATTGAGCTTGATTATCAGGACGAATTTTCCTAATTTTGTGAATGAAAATCGTTTCAGATTTAAACTGTGAATGTATAGATATAGATAGCCACGCAATTTAACCATTTGTCTAAATTCATATAGAAATCTGTTAATTGATTCATTGCTATTATAGCTAGCTTGCTAGTTCTTACAGTTCTTCAGGAACCAAGAATCAGTGATATCGAATCATACGCATCGCTCGAGCTCCGGCAGTCAAGCGGCCTAAATCATCGGCGTGTGCGCATGAGCACATCCTCAGTAGTGAGAACTGCGGCTTCTTCGTACCGGCGAAGGAAGCAGTCTTTCCATGCCACGCACACGCCACCACGCATATAAATAATAGAAATTATCTAATTATGTTCCGGCCACTACTAGGCACCGACTGGACGGGAATCGTAATATCAGCCGCGGTACCGAACAATAAATAATAATTATTACGATGACATTTCGATAAATATTGAACGGTTTTTCGAGATACGCGGGTCGATGTTATCGGTTACCAGCTATTACATATTGTAATGGCGCGATAAGCTGTCTAATTGTACGGTCGTGTGAGATTTAAGGTAGGCGAGAACGATTGCTTTTGAAATGTGATGCATTCGGAATATTTTAACTTATCCCTGCGTGGTATTTCAATAGAAAACCAGTCTTTAGCCAGTTTTCATCACAGAAGAGTGTTGTTGTAGGTACATGATACATTTCCTCTGAAGGAAATTGTTTGAAACAAAGATCAAAAAGAAACACATCAAAAAAGATTGCGATCACTTTGAAAAATCAATTTCTTGTTTTGTTACGGTTAATTATATCATTGTTATTATAATATTATTCTAGGGCTTTTATATTAAAGTTAACAGACAACAAAATTGATTTCTTGATACATTTACATTTAAAAAAATAAATTAGCTGCTATATAAGCTAGTGATCGCAAACTTTTTTTTATGTGTGAAGTAGGTATCGCGAATACGAGTATGTTCTACGTTTTCCTACAGACGTTTTGCGCAAAACCGTCTGATAATACAAAGATGCTGTTGACAGATGCGTGGTAAATTAAGATACGTGCACACGGAGTGTGTTACCTACACCTTCCCAAAACTGACATGGACGTAAGATAGACGCTACACATCGCCTTAGTTAGGAAGATCGTTGTGCTCATGTTATTTAGAGAACGAACTAATTCAGCATCATCATCAATAACAGCCGATGGACGTTCACTGCTGAATATAGGGGCTCTTCAACGGTTTTCCATATACACAGATAAATTATGTTTGTTCATGATGCGGTCTCTACTTAGCTTTTCTGTATCAGTCAAATTTAGAGGATTTTCGAGTAGACTTAATCGGGAAATCCGTGTCTTTTCTGGCCTCCGATAATTCATGGCCAAATGGCGACAAATTTTCAAATATTAAGGTTTTGACCAAAGGAATACTATAATTTGTGTTTTCAAAAAAAAAGGGCTATGCTGGGTGTTTCTCTATGGAATCGAATCAGAAATGAGGAGATACGTAGAAGAACTAAAGTAACCGACAGGAAAAAGATTCATAACTTATAATTACTTATCTAATAATATTATGAGCGAGTAATGCAGACGAGAGATATTTTTGAATTAGTTGAAGTCCTTAAAGGGCCAGAAACTACACGAATTACCCTACGTTAACTTCGCAGCTTCGGTATTCCTAATTCATGAACTGGTCAATTTTTTTTTAAAAAGCTGCTTTTTCTTTTAATTTTTCCTTATTTAGTTACGTGGTGTATACATAGTAACTGTCCATTCCAAAATTACGATACTTTCCTAAAAAATACAATACATAATATCGTTTTGAATTTTCAAAAAAAGACTTCAAGTTTCCAAAGCAGCGTGGTAGAGCTCTACTCTGCGCCCGCGCCGGCCGGACGAACACCAAATGTGTGATATTTTTAGGAATGTTGATTGCCTCCTTCCTGTTTCCGGCCACCGCTCTGATCTGCCGCCCGCGCTTCACGATACAAAACTGCTAATTAACTACGAATAATTAATAACCGGCGATTGTTGACACGTAAATCGCTTGATCGGGATTTTATTTTGGTTGGCAAGCAAAAGAAAACTATGGTTTATCATTAAAAGATCAACATATTTTGTGCCGATGATTTTATTATAATGCTGAGAGATACTTAAAGCCACATCTAATGTCCGTTAGCTCAAATAATATTGATTTTTATTAATCTCATATACACATTGTAAAAAGAAAATGCTTACCGCTTATTTGCAAATGCAATTGCAATAAAAACCGTTTTTAATTTTTTTTCATGATTTTTTTGACTTGAAACTTACACTTTACCCTAAATTAAAATATACCTAATTGAACTAAAAATCATCATCTCGCTGTGACTTCTTGTTTTCGAGAAACTCGTAGACAAACATACATACACTTACCATATTTTGCAAAGATCAGTATACTCAAATATTGTCAAATTACAACAATATCACATACATACATTAGATTGATTACCTCTTTTTTTAAGTCGGTAAAAATAAAGTTAGAAATCAAATCACTTTCACAGCTGGTGCTAATGAGTTTATAACAAGCGCAGCTCTAACAAGCAGTATATTGCCTTGTTATGTCTTGTTAGCAGTAGCGCCGAAATCTATCTCGGACATAACACATAAAACTCGATAACTTTGTGTATGAGGCACACTAGAAGCCAGGCAAGGCGATAAATATCTACGGTATACTGGAATGTAACTGATAACCATTTATATTGTGTAATGATGTTTTATTTTCAGTACTGAAAACAAAATATTTCTTTCAGAATTATTGAAGTCTGCCGACATTTTGCATGAAAAACATAGATTATAAAAATAGTGAATCATACAGAATGGAAAAGTATGTAGGTATCAAATGATGGTAAAATTCAAAAAGTTTTTATTTTGTACATAGGCTATTGCTAGCACTCATACACGTTCCAACATTGATATACCACAGCTTCATTACTTAACAATCGACTTGAATTTATCTATTGGTAATTCAATTATAGTATGGGGTAATGTATTTAAGAAAGTAATGCATTTTCCAATATATGTGTGATTAACCTTCTGCAGTTTGACATTTTGAACGGGAAACTTATTCTTGTTTTTGGTATTAAAATCGTGCAAATCACTTTTTATAGGAAATAAGTGCAAGTTTTTACTAACAAATAAAATTGACATAATCTTGACTTTTTCAAGCTATTCCCTAAAAGTATCGTCTTATTTAAGGTTGTAAATGCCCGCACAGCTCGCTTTTGCAGTATGAATATTGTTTCTATATCTGCAGCTGAGCCCCATAACAAGATATCGTAAGACATGGTACTATGGAAATAACTAAAATAACTAACCTTGCCGTTTCAACGTCAGTCAAAAGCCTATCTTTCTTACTGCATAGGCAGCCGAACTGAGTTTCCCTGACAAGGTCTCGATATGGTGACTCCATTGAAGCTTAAGATCTAAGGTAATTCCCAAAAGCGTTGAGCATTGTAAAGTATCTAGTAGCTCATCTTTAACCGTGATCTGCGGGACTTGTCTAACATTTTATGCATTAAGTTTGACCGGCGTTAGGCAGTAAATTGTTAATGGTACATAATATATAGTATATACATACATATAAATAAATAAATAAATATCCCTTGCACATTCCCACACATCGCCCTTAGTCCCAAAGTAAGCTACTCAAAGCTTGTGTTATGGGTGCCAGACAACGTATATAATACTTAAATACTTTTTGTTTGCAAATACATACATGATATACATAGAAAACCAACACCCAGACCAATACAAACAGACATGTTCATGCACACAAATGTTTGTATTGTGCGGGGATCGAACCCGCAACCCGCTGCGTAGTAGGCGATTTCTCGACCACTACACCAGACGGGTCGTCATACATATTGAACACTAATCACATAACTTGAACAGAACAGAACAATGTATGTACATTGTTCTGTTCCCAAAGTTAGTAGCTAAATGCGCTTGTGTTATGAAAATCAGACACAACGATGGCACCACAACACCTAGACCTAAAGCAATATAGAAAATTTTGATTTCAATATTGTCCCGACCGGGAATCGAACCTGGGACCTCAGATGGGCGACGCCTTGAAACCCAGCGTGCTTAGCCACTACATCGGTCGTCAAAACGGTAACGATAAAAAAATGAAAACTGAATATCGCCTTCGTGACGCCTTTGGTAGGTGATCAGCACTTAAATATAAAGGCAAAGCGTTAAACAATAGTTTTATCCTCAAACAGGACATAATAATGATGACATAGTTTTAGTTTTTTAGCGACTGTTCAGGGTTAGTTTTTTATGTGTAATCAGATTAATAAACAATGGTTAAAGTTTCTTTTTTTTAATATTTCCGCGCCCTGAATAATAAAAGATAAGATTTATTTAGTTAAGTAGGTACAAAAGGCCTGTGTCACCTTTACAGTTTCATATTTAACATTCACATTCAAGGAATTTATTTTATTTTATTTTATTTAATTTAACAATATAAATACAAATTTACTAAATTGCCTCGCAAACCACTTTAGTGGTTGACTGCGAGTGCGAATCTCGCTTAGTTTAATTGTGTAGCTTTAACTAAACAAATGATCTTTATATGTATAAGAATACACGTACATAAACATATTGTAACATACATATTATAATGTATGCTACAACAAGCTCATGTAGTGCCGTTTCAGCTTAGTGCCAAATTCTTTTTTGCTTGTCAGTTTAGCTATTTCGAGCGGCAGGGCGTTGACTAAATATGGTAAGCGTTTTTGTAGTGTACGATCTCCGTAGTAGTTTAGAACCCTAGGTACAACATACGTCAGTCTGTTGAAAGTACACGTCAAAATCTTGACATCAAGTTACGCACATTTTATGCTAGGCATAGCATCTCTATACCTACGTTCCTAGTAATAACAGCTCATTGTTCACAACTCCTCACTAAGGTACTTTAGTAATGCGTTTGTTTTTATTTGATCCGAGCCATGTTACTTACTGAAACTTCTTTATACCTTCTGTATTATATTTTCTGTATAGGGTGATCATGGAAGCTGAATGATCCTGGATGAGGTTCCATAAGCGTTTTGTTGTGTTCATCAGTTATTATGATTATGATATTTTTTTTTTGAGCACTGGCCAGTAGGTAACAAAACTGTTGCGATTTAAAAACGTTCCATAGAAAGTGCGCGAACGGTTAGTGCATCGAATAGGTCCCACAAGGACCGCGGTACGCGGGGTAAGGGTGGAGGGGACGCGGGTCAGGGACCCCGCGCGCCGACGTCACGACTGCTACGTCACCTTGACGTACACTCACGAGAAATTCACGTGCGATTTTCAACCTTACTGCTCGAGATTTCAGGCTAAATATAAAGGATCACGGCGGTACATTTTAGCTACTCTACGTCATAGATAAGTATCGATCTTCCTAAGCTCAGGAGATTTTGAACTTAGGTACAGCTTTCTATATGCTACCCACTCCATTCAAGACAATTTCGTAAGACAAAGCTTGAAGTTTTCTTTTAGTCACATCTTTCAATTTACTTAAAACAGTTCAGTTTGCTAACCTGACATGTTTTGGTTCTTGTCTCTTCGATATCATAATGAGTATCTTAGGTAGAGTCTGTCTGTGGTAAAGTATACATATATATATATATATATTAGGAACTATTTTACTAAATTGAATACCCAATATCTTTTAGTAACCTGTAGTAAAAGAATTTAATAACACTAAAAATACTATTACTCCTCCAACTGCAACCTTAATAAACACTAACGTATAAAATGTTCACCACAGTCATCGATGCTCTTTTACTTTTTATTGCGAAATCCAATAAACACTACGTTTAACAATATAGTTATAGTTAATGTTGCTGTAATCACCCTCATTCATACAACTTGAATGGATCCAAACACGTTCGATACTGCGAAATATTTTTTTGCCATCAAATTTAAAATTAGGGTGTGCTACGTCGTAGCCGCGTAGCGATTCTCGTGGGCAAAATAAATATTAAGAGATCGTAGAATAATCTTGTCTATTTATCCATGGTTAAGTTTGCAACTTAGATTCAAATGCGTCCACTTTTTTAAATGGCTAATTTACATATTGTATGCATCTAGCCCGTAGTAGTACTTATTTATCGCGGACAAGATACGGACAGGAAATTCTATCATTAAATGAAAAGTCAGTTGGTGGCTTTCCTTCAAGTTTTCTATCAAACGATTGAGATATCGTACATACACGCAAACCTCCAGCCCCGTCGACCTGAAATTGAATCGCCTATTTTCTGAATGCATGCCCAGTCATTAGGTGTAGTCGAAGAATCAAAAGTTATACTATAGTTCGCTCTTTTTTGCTTGTTGAATATTGTGAATAATCTTGACATTCCTGTTTACCCAAATAATTCCTTTTAAAATAAATCAAACTCAGAACTCACCGACTCCATAGGTCAATCATCGTTTAAAACTGTTATCTTTTTAAATCAGATAGTAAATGAATTTTCTTCACAGATATTATTTTAAAAGTTATAAAAAGTTTGTTTACATTATTCGACTTACAAAGAAAAAGGACATTATAAATATTTATATTATGCAACGACTATTTGTTATTATTTCACACAATATTACATACATACATACACACCTACTTAAATTAAATGGTGGATAATTATAATATAATTTAATTAATTTATTTATGAATTCTAAATCTCAAATGTATTAATAATTATAGTACCTACTCAGTAGTAGGTAGGTACAAAATTCTTGTAACTAGAGTCAGTACTCTAGTTACAAGAATTTTGTTACTAACTGCATTGGGCTCCGCCGGAAATAGACTTTTATTTATTATTTATTATTGTTTATTAACGTTTCTTTTATGAGGTGAATTAACGCGTAATTCAGAGAACAATGAAGTCTTAACTATTCGTTTTCACTACAATGCATTTTTATTGAGATGATGATTACTTTCACAGAAGCGTATCTCATCTCTCGTCGTCAAAGTTGCGGTGCTCGTGACACCGTCGCAGGCGCACTGGACCGTTGCTGTCGTGTAAAAACTAAAAAGTTTCTAGTAAAAACCGTGCGCGGTCGACTATGACTGCCAAGACCAATCGGACGAGTGTCATCCAGCTCTATCTGCGAGTAAAAACTTTCCGTGACTCTCCGGAAAATTTAAACGTTTTTTCAAAGAATTCTTGGTGTTGTTGGACGTTTACATTTGGTTGTGTCGTATTTATGTTTTACGTATCCGCCAGAGAAATTACATAAGGTTGTGTTTAAGTGATTTGAATATTTACAGCACGATAAATGTAACATTTTTTGTAGACATCACTTATACGTTAGTTTTTGAGCAAATTGGAGAAGGTTTTTTGTTCAGATTTTGTAGTTTTTATTAATTTAGGTTTTAGATTACAAAAAAATAAAGACAAGGCATTGAATTGAGAGAGGCGATGCCGATAACGTAGATAACTTTTAAAATCTCCAAGGGGCTGTTTAAAAAAGATAAAAAATGTTAGAGAAAATTTGAAAAAATAAAATCTCGAGTTGCAAAAAAACGATATAATCGTGTTTCTATGATGTTTACAAAGACACAGTTAAAATATTATCACTTAAAATTATTTGACCTTATATATTTACTGAACTTTAAAGTATTTTCTTACTACGAGATTTCGTAGCCGAATATTAACCTGCTACGTTAGTGTCGTAGACATTCAACTTTTCTGAAAAGTATTGATACCACTGTTAATCTAGAGCATTTAGCAGTCTTAAAGCGGTTATCTCCCGCGGCTACCTCCCGCCCTTAACTCATCCTATTTGATTCTTAATATGCGTTACTATGTTTAATGTCTTCATCACCATTGTTGCTTAACACATAAACGAAACAATCAAACAATTCAATAAAGTACCTAGGTATTCGTGAATGCACAATGGTTCCCCGAACGACCTCCCATAAAACGGTTGGCTAATGTGTTTAATTATTCAATCGATTTCGTGATCCTTTTGGGTTCCCAAGGACAGGATACTGCGCACGATGGCTTCAGGTATGGTCCATTACATCACATCTCGATTAAGGCGCGATGGATTCGAAATATGAAATCGGTTATCGGTTAATTATCGATTCATCGTAAGTGCGCGGCCATCTTGGTTGGGCGGCCATGTTCCCGCGGCTTCCGGCGCGGGCGTGCGCGCGCATGCTAATGCGAAGATGCGCGTGCGTCGTGTGTCCTGTTCGACGCATGTGCGTTCTACTTCTGCGAGGAGCGGGGTCTAGCTGTAGCTGCTTGTAGAACTAAATGAATTAGTAACCTCCGACGACCTGCGTGGTCGAGTGGCTAGCACGCTGGTTTCAAGTGTCGCCATCTCGTGACGTTCCGGGTTTGATTCCCGGTCGGGTCAATGTAGAAAACGATATTTTCTATATTCTTTCGGGTCTGGGTGTTGTGGTACCACCGTTGTGCCTGATTTCCATAACACAAGTGCATTGGCTACTTACTTTGAGATCAGAGCAATGTATGTGATTGATTAGTATAGTATAGTATAGTATATATATAGTATATTTATTATTATTATTTATTAGTAAGTCTTTTCCTACTTGTTGCCGTACGGATTTACATTTAGGGTTTGTAATCTCTTGGAATTGACATTAGAATAAAGCCAAATTATAGGTAACATGTATGTGGATACTCAAGCATTGTATTTATGCATAGTACCTATTAAATTACATTAAAATATATAAAATTACAGTAAAACGTCAAAAGATGGCTAATTATTAGCCTAATTTTAAGTTTTTCGCTTTCTATTAAAATGTGGGTAAGTTGACTTCTCTTCATGTTCAAAGAAACATAACGACGAATCTTTGACATAAGTACTCACACAAATACACGTTATCTATCAATACAGAACCTATGTCCTTACGGATTGATCATTCGCTATAACAGAGTAGCCGAGCTGGCTGGTGTCTTATCGGCGCGACATAAATCAGCGGGGAACAGCACGTTTTTTCGGCCACCAAGTACTTAGCATGATAGGCAGTGTATTCTCATCACGAGTACTGGCAGAGACAGGCCGGCTACGCGACCCGCGATAAAATGTTATACTGCGCAAACATGGCCCTGATTCTCGACAGCAGTATCATCAGGCAAATTTTAAGTTCATGCTGACTCTTTCTTTCTATTTCGAAAAAGACAATAATTTAGAAAGGTCAGGTAGAGAAGTTAATCATAAGATTTTTCACGAATTTTGCGTTTTTCGTCTTACTTCAGTAGTAACTATATCTGAGGGGAAGACTTACAACATCTGGGGTGCGATTGTGTAAAGCAATCGTATTCATTTGACAGTTCAAAACGTACGGTATGGTCTGTCAAATGGCAAAGAACAAAGGGTTTGACAGGTCATATCGTACGTTTTGAACTGTCAAATGAATACGATTGCTTTACACAATTCCAGCTCGGATCTGCAAAACGCTTTCGTAAAATCGTTTTATGATTTTTCAGTTGACTTACTTTTCTAAGCAACCAATAGGCGCTGTGCTGTTTTAAATAAAGGAAGTCTACTTTAGAAAGTTTATTAAGCATTGTACATAATGAACTTATAATTAGTTTTAGGTGAGTTACATTAGATAATCAAGCCCATTGCTTGCGACTATTTATGTACGTCTGACATATCCTACAATGACCGTATCGCAATGTATTCGACAACATTGTATGTAGCTGCCAGTAGATGCTATTGATAAAACGGTCATTCGTATTCTATAGGTAGCCGGTTATTTACTGCAGAACGTTCAGCAATTGTTATCTGCACAATGACGTTCCCCAGATAGATAATTACAATATAAGATTAAACCGGTGCGAGCCAACCCATTGAATTAAATTTCTCGATTCAAGGAAGTTTAATTTAAATATAATTGCGTTAAAATTGTAATTTATAGGCAGTTAAACGAACGATCAGCATCTTTAAAAACAACTATACTTTGTCAATACTAGAAAGAGTCTTTATTGCGTTAATGGAATCTTCGTTTTTGAATCATATAATGATATTCGTCGTTAATCTCCTTTATCTACAGAAGAAGATTATAATGAATACTACTTTATCAGCATGACTTTATATAAAACGTGTAAGCAAGAACATGTGAAATATCAGAAGTGATATTAAAAGCATGGATTATTTTTATGGTTCCGTAGCTAAATGGCTAAAAACTTAACTGAAGTTTCGTCAAGTCTGTCTATTCGTTTACCACTACTCCACTTTCTTCTGAAACTATAAGCTTCACACAGCTAAAACTTGGTAGGTGGGTGTGTCCTGTTATCCGCTTTACGATTCTTACACAAAATGTAAAAAATGATATCAATTTACTGAGGGCTTTCATACATGAAACTGAACTTTTGTACTAAGGAAGTGAACATTTTGAAAAAAATACGCAATGTAGATCTTAGCAAATACAAATTTGTCATTCATGCAAACACTATGAAAAACAAAGTTATTTTTGCTGTCAGCTAAATATTTTGGTGTTTTGGCTAAGCATATGTAAGTGGAGCTTTAATTCAGTTATAGTAGGCACGGAACCCATATTGCGCGAGTCCGAATCGCACTTGGCCGGTTTTTGAGCTGACGATCAAAAAAAAGTTCCTTCTACTAGAAATACCAATAACATTTCCTGCCCATGGATTTTAAACTCTCACAAAGGTTTATTTAATTATAATCTATTATAATGTTTGTACAAAATTCATTTGGAAGGTTTGGTCAACAGCTGTAATAAAAGTCGTAGCGAGTGGATCTATTTTCAGAATACTGATCTTTAAAACAACACAGCCATTCGATCAAAACATTCAAATGCAGGTCCTTCGAGTATTTTACCTACGTCTTCATACGTTTTTGACAAGAGGGCAAAGCAAAGTAGGAACAAAAGCTAAGATAATGGGCTCACGTGTGCGCAGGCCTTTGCAAAATAACCCTTAGGGTGCACACAATGAAGGTTTTTTCATTGAGCCCTCCCCGCATGGGGCCGTAAAGGAAATGACATGTGGTCCCCGAAAACTGAATGCGCCAGCATAATGGGGATACGAAATACGATTTTAGAAATTTTAGTTTATGCTCACTCGAATTTTACGAACATTTGAAAAAATATATATGTAAAAACCCCGAGTTCCAGATGATGGCAATGAAATGTAATTAAAACTGTATTAAGTTATTCATAAAGATGAAATAGGAAAACAAAAATTTGCGCACGGACGGGACTTGAACCAGCAACCTCTTGGCGACCGGGCCAAACACTCTTACCAATTGAGCTACCGTGCTGTCAGTCCGACCTTGCGAAATTTGTAGTCTCTTATGAATTCGTCATTGCGTGACGCTTATTTTTGGTTTCTTATTTCATTTTTATGAATATAAAATATGACACTGTGAGTGTTAAAAAAATTCTAAACCATGTATTAAGTAAGTTCGAGAGGTACATTCTTCGGTGATTTAATCAACACAAACTTAGAGCCATCGGCTTATTGTCTTTTGTGCTTTTATTTCTATTTATAATTTCTTTTTCCATTTACTATTGGGACTAAGCACCCGAAATAAATATTTTTATTATTATTTTTAACATTAACTCAAGTTGTTACTTTGCACTTGCCAACATTTGATATTTAATATTGCTGATTGATTAGCAAATGCTTGAAATATTTTATGGCTTCTTGAAAAAGTTACCACTGTTTCTAAAATGAAATGAAAACGCGTGTTTTACTAGCATTTATTTGCAGAATTTACGACCATAATTATATTGCCCACTAAATAACCCACGGATATCTGTTCACCGACTACACTACATAATTTAAGTGCATTAAAATTCGGTAGATAGGTTACTGCAAAGTGCAAACCACGACTATGACCGGTATTTTTAACGCCACATGAGAATGTCAAAGAAAAATATGCAAATTGTATGTCTCTCATTCATTATTGTTCGCTTTTTTATTTGCCGAGATGTGGTCTTGTCCATACTACGCAGACGAGCCGACGAAGCACACCTGCCGCACATTCCTCTCTCGACAGCAAGGGCTTCGGGTTGCATGCCCCAACATCCAATCTTTACCCCCTTATTTCTCACAGCATAGAACTCAAAATACCCCAAAAACCTGCATCCGTCTTCCCAATTCAACGTGTACCCAGACAATTATATACCCTCACAAATACT
Organism: Pyrausta purpuralis; assembly: GCA_963924145.1. Taxonomy (NCBI): domain Eukaryota; kingdom Metazoa; phylum Arthropoda; class Insecta; order Lepidoptera; family Crambidae; genus Pyrausta; species Pyrausta purpuralis. The sequence continues at coordinate 18,468,393 of OZ001645.1, read as the reverse complement.
ATAAAATTTAATTCACCCAAATCCGTGGCACCTGATTCAGTTTTTGTTTTAAAAAAAGTATAAATCATAGCCAGGGAACATTTAGAAATGTTATGTTAAATCTCGTCTATTGTTTTTTTGTTTGGCTGTTAATCCAGGAGATGCACGGATAGACACGCATCTGTCTTGAACTTGACTTTTTTTGATATTTCAGGTACCTACCTATACCCTATGCATGCACACGAAGACTTGTGATCATAATGTTACGTTACTTTGCTTTATTTTTTGCAGGTAAGTAACATTATTCGAAGCAGATGCTACGAGTACGACAGGAAGTTTAAAAGAATAACAGGGTAACTTCAGCATACGTAACCGGAAATAACTTGTCCCATTTTCAAATGAGATTTTTAACTGCCTGGCTGATTAACTTTTTGGAAAGAACATGTAATGATTTTATTCGATAGTTAAGAAAGATAGTTTTGCTTCTCGGCACTTTTGACGAACAGTGGCTTGGCTGTACCTAAAAAACATCTTACTTTAACCATTAAATCTCCGGTTATTAGCTTTGACAAATATTTGACGTTTATTTTGAACCGTCTTCAAAAATGGAGGAGGTTATCAATTCGACTGTATGTTTTTTTGTGGCTGTGTTACCTCATATCACAGTCATTTGTGGACCATTAGTTAGTTGGTCCCATTGTTGACATGTCTGAATCTGATGATGGGATCTTACTGCAATCGAGGGAAACCCTCAAATTTTAAAGGCACGTATAGTGTTTTTTACTATAATCTTAATGTTGACGTGTTCTTGCGTCAGATAGTCAACATTGAGCTGATGTTGGAACTCGTTAGTGCTTAGGAATTCAGGGATTACAATGACAGAACTTATGATAGGTAATTTGTAGCTTTCTAAAGAACAGAGTCAAAAGGTGCAAGTCCTCCCCTTTAATCACTAAAAATAAAGAAATAAAATTAACTTAAAAAAAGTAAAACCTACTTCAAAACAAAAATGCACTAAAAAGTCTCAAATAAACTCTTGACCTTTTAAAGGAAAGCACCGACATTCGGTTTTCAACTCGGTTTTTACTTTTTTAGTTATATATAGTTATAAGATAGTGCAAACGAGCCTAATTGGTTATACCTAATCAACATTCACGTATTTTACCTTAACCTTCTCTATATTCGTACTCAACCTTCACTCCCCATGTTTAGTCGTTCCAAGCGTCCTTCAAGGGTTTCAGGTTTCTGTTGCATTAGCGCAGTGCTAAACGTGCGCAGGAACAAAGTGTGTTTGCTCGGGCAGGGCTGCGCGCGCGCAGGCTTTGTTTGCGAGCACGCGCGGGATGCGGCGAATGGTGGTCAACCTTTTGGAATATTTTGTGAGGGCATAGATGAACTATACGACTAGAACTTATTTTACTTCACTTCATCTTCTTTTAATTAGTCCAATAGTAACTACGTACTATCGGTTCTTCTGTTTTAGGGTGAAAACGGAACCTAAGTACAAACCCAATATTATCTTACTTTATTTTAATTTCAATTGATAACACAACAGACACCTCGCATGTAACACATTAACATTCATCTATTGCGTAATTAATTAATTTTAAAATAAGAACAACATACAAAGTTAAAAAAAAAAAAACATTGTCATTATTGTTCGTAAGGTTATACTTATAGGCTAGTCAAATAAGAATCGGTAATTTTTGCAGAGGGAATTTCATGGAACACGATTTTTGACTTCGTTACTTTATTGGAACTAGTTCGGAGGTCAACATATCATAAGTCTCAGCTCGTGCCCCTTGATCCGGAAGGAAGGGGAGGATTTGAAGGTTAATTTTCGCTTAATTATCAGAAACTATGCGTTGTAGCGACAAGCGACCTCCTACAAAATGAAAGCTGATCTATTTAATTAGAATACTCATATATTATCCAATTCAACGATGTCAAAAAAAATATGGCGAATCAAAACTTGACTGAGTAAAGTTTGCAGCAAAGTTCAATCCTCCCCCTCCACACCCTTACTAGTCCAAACAATGTTGCTTCAAAAAATGTGTTCCAAGCAGTTTCCTCTATAATCCTTCCCGTCCTGACCTATTAAGGTAATACATTAACAGGTTACCTACCTGATAACATTTTATTTTCCATTTCTTATCTGATACTAGTTGCCACTTGGGAGCTCAAATTCTAACCAATTGCCTTAGAGTTCTGGCTCAGTTATCTTTATGATCGGTGACCATCTCAAGTTTGATCGTGATCTAAAAAGAGCAATTAAAAATATATTTATAAGATTTCTAATCAGTAAGAAATAAAAGTAAATACGGCCACATAGTATTTTGTAACTTCATAACCTGTCTTTAAGATTAAAAAGAATGATTCATTCAATGTATTTTTACTAGCACATAATTCATTTCTTGGGGGCAAAGTTTCAGTACCAGAGGTGGTAAGTTTGCGTTTCGCGTTATATAACGAGAGGTTCGACGGCCCGGCGCGGGCGCAACCTTTAAGGTCGGCTCCGCGGCCTCTACATGTTTACACTTGCAGCTCCTACCATCAGCTTGATATAATAAGGCCTTCAACATAGTCTTAGTTGCCCCATTTCGCTTTAATCTAACTACGTTACTTTAATCTTTTATAATCGTCCGCCAGGTTTTTTGTCAGCTTGACCCTAGTTTACTTTATACGGGACAAATAGCGAATATTAAACGACCAAATTAATTTACGGAGTACGGCTCAAACTACTTCATAGTTGAGGTAAGGCCTTTGCCCAGCAGTGGGATGTTACAGGCTAACTTTACTTACTTAAATTAATTTAGTTTATTTTCAATTGCTCATACTCGTAGTAAACCAAACCACCTTTGTTTAGCAGTGGACGTCCTTTGGCTGATAATGATGATGACAGTTAAGCACATGATGTCAGAGAAGATGTCAGTTTGTAAAGTAACTTAACTTTCTAGCAATTGTATCTAATTATTATTTAACAGGTATTTAAAATTTAAAAAAAATAAATTAAAAGATAAACATGATGTCTGTTCAGCGTGAGGATGGATTTTATTACCTGTAGTTCATTCTTAATTATGTTAGTTTTTTTTGTTATTTTACGCCGCCTCTACTGTTTCTGCCTCACCCAATGGTTGACTGGTAGAGATTGCTTTAAAGCATTAAGTCCGCCATTTGTACTTCATTTCGTTTGTGTAATAAAGAATTTATAAATGAAAGTAAACCTAAATAAATACATATCTGTTTACAAATATAAACTCTTACTTTACTTAAATTTTAATTTATTCATGGTACTCGTAGAAACAATATTAAATATTTTGTAAATACGCACTATCTGCACTTTTTATTTGTTCCTGTCAGAGATTTTCATGTATCTATCGCAGACCGCAGTAAACATATACCTACCGCTTTGGCAAAAATTACTCTTTTCCAGTGATTTTTTTACAGCTGAAGTGCAATCGCTAAGCTGCTGTAATAAGCAACAATGTAGAAGCTAACGTTACGTTTGAAAAGAAAACTTCCAGTGTTCCAAAATAAACAAAAGCATTGTCAAGTGAGCTACTAGGTATCTGCTAACAACGCGACAGAGTTCTTGCAGTTGCAAGTATGAAAAACTGACTCTGCCATATTTGCTGCGGATAATCGCAATTTATATCGCTGGGGCGCATTAAGAAACATTACAAGTACTACTAAGCTTGTACTTAGTTATTCTCTTTATTTGTATCTTCAAACTTTAAACGTTATTCGATGTATAAAACATAGTATTTTCTGAATTCAATGTTTTAGGTATTTAATTTTTGAATTACGTTCTTTCAGAAATACTTTTTCATTGTAATGCTAATCCGGTATCATCTATTACATAATACAACTGTTTCTAAAAATAGGTTTCCTTGTGTAAGTATATCGTATAACTTAACACCTACCTCCTGTCACAAAAAAATGCTCATCCCACATCTTCCGGCCTTTTGTATCCAGTTTCCCTAGTAGACAAATGATGGACGCCATTGTTTCATCGGGGTGGCCAGCTACGCATTAAACAATTAGCATTGTTTGCCCGCTGTTGAGCTAGCCCCAGATATACCCAGATTTAAGAAAAACACTATCCGAAAAGCATATCCGCCTATTGTTAATCAGGTAAGCTCGTAAAAGTTGGAAGCGACTCGGAGGAAGTAGCATTGTTGCTTAATAGCTTAAATATTGCCAACTAATTTCCTTCCGGAGCATTATGCCGTTAACAAAAGTAGCATATTGTCAAACGCCGGCGGAAACGATTCCTGCAAACAGCGGAAGGAAGTGCAATAGAGACGTAGTGACAAAGCGTCGGACGGGTGTCGGTCTATGAATAGATTTGCTATACGTGTCCCGGGTTGGTTTTTGAATGGGTTTGTTTTTGAGTGTATAAGGTTGGCTCGATGCGTGCGCGGCGCGGCGGCGCGGGGCTTAAGCGCGCGCGCAGCGGGGCGGGGCGCGGGGGCCGCGGTCGGTTTCCGGCGGATCGGGTGCAGCGTGGGAACGCACCCACCTACGAGACTACGAGCTCCTCAGATTAAATGACGGGCACTAATTAATTTAAGTTCGCGTCGAGTAAAAATAAAGTCGAGTGGTCTCGCTTCACGTGCCATTGGCCGTCGTTAATGCTTCAATGGAGTTTGTCTGCTCTACATTTCTGACGACTATTCCAGTTTTTTCATTGACTATTTGAATAGAACTCCCAGGCAACGAGTTAACGAGTGTTATTAATTGCCTAGATCGTTTAAAAATACTATTTACTGTTAACTGAAAGAAAAAATATTTATGGTAGGTACTTAATTTAATATTGATATAGTATTCAGTTGAGGAATTTGCGTTTCTTGAATCGTACGGAAATATTATGTACAAAATAAATGAGTAATCATCACAGTTCAAGTAAAGAGCATTGACCGAACAGGTTATCGATCGCCGAAGAAAATAAAAACGATGCGGGTACCTACTAGTTAAAAAAGTACTTAGAATACATATTCGTACGATTAGGTAGCTCCCAAACACCTACCTAGGTGTGAACTATCAAAAAGGGTTGAAGGGTATTTGATTTTCAGGTGGTTGTATGTAGGTAATAAAAAGTTGTAAATGGTCATAGAAATCCAAAATAAGTATCTCCATAGCGAGCTAGCTAATATGGCTATGAATGAAATTGATAGGAATCGAGAGGCTTAGCTCGATTCATTCATGCTCAAGCTTATCAAGGCTAAAATATCGGGTGTATGTAGCCCAGGTGGGTGACTGGCAAAGGAACACCGGGCCGCAGCTTTCTGGCAACACAGCCTCGCACCTGGCAAGTCTGGCCACACCACATGCCCCATTCAAGCCTGAATTTATCAATTGCCGACGCCCCATTCATGCATTCTCTCTAAAACATATGCCGACCGTTTTGTGCATGAAAATGCGATTTTAAACGTGTTCAGTATGAAAGAAACGCGTAAATTGGGGATTAACTAAGTGTACATTGACGTTGACGATACCATCTCAATTAAAGCAGCGTTATATTCAATAGCTTTTGTAGAGACAGGCAACTTTGTTTGATGTTTTCAAGCTGATGTCCTCACACAGTGAATTAATCTGAAAAAAAAAATCACGCCTGACAAAAACCTTCGTAAATAACAAGCTTTATAATTTAATTTAGTCCTCACTCAAAACAAAAGACAATAACATAATTATAACAGCAGAAAAACTCCCACCCGGAGAACAAGACAAATATCTGTTTCGATCCGAATAGTCTTGGCTGAGAATCAAATCTGTGATAACGTCGGTTATTTATTCTAATGACTATCAAAATTGAGTCACCAAAACAGCTATTTTTGATATTTGACTTGTAATTACGTGATTATGTGTGTTTTACTCTTAGATATCTTGCATGCTTAGCTTCATTCATAAGTTCATTGATAACGGAACGACAGCGCGACTCGCGATAGCTGCCCGGTTAATGAAGTCGTGATCGAAACTTAATGCACATATTTTGTTTATAAATGTTTGACGACCCATTTAGATCTTGTTAATAAGTAGTTTCTCTAGGCAGTTAACTAGATAGGAATAAACCTATTTCCAATCATAAGGAGTAATCTTTGTTCGTTGATTTTGTAAACAGCTAGATACATGCACGGTTAATGGCGAACTTTTTGCTGAATGTGAGAAAATTTCAAAGAAGTATATTGTGAAGCAATCCGCTTTATTAATGAAAGCGCTACGAAGGAGTTGCCAGTAACGGATCTTACGTAATTATTGACTTAGTTTATTATCCGTAAAACGCTCTTAAGCTCGATTGTAGTTACACAAATAACAGCTCTAACGTGAGGCAATAAACTTCATTAGTTACTGGCGCATGAGAAGGATAGATCGTTTGAAAATTAAACTAATGCAGCTTGCCTTTGAATGAAGCAGCTGTTGGGTGTGACTTAGTTTGATTTTAATTATATTGGGAAAAGTATTTAAAGTGATAGTGTTGTATAAAAAAGTTATATGGGTATACAATTGCTCTTCAACTTTTGCACTTGACACAGAATTTGATTGTGCTTTTGCGCTATTCTAACTGAAATCTACTTAACATGGAGCTTCTTTTGCCTTAGTCGAATACAATAAAAATCTATGACAATCCGTTATTACAACAATCAATAAATCTTTACTTTTCGAATCTATTACATTGAATCTGCTCATATTATTGATAAGTGTGTAAAGTCAACAGTTGTAGTTAGGCTCTATCTTGATGTCCCATTATTTAAGTTTTTTACCGTGTGACAAACGTATGCTTCAAAGTATGTGGCAGTTAAATACTTAAATGTCAAAAAAACACGTTACTTGAAAGTTTTCAAGTAGAGCAACAAATACGTCGTGCGTTGCCCCTATCATTATTTCTGTTATTGTTCTGGGTGCCTCGGACCCATAATTGTATTTAATTAAGTAACCTTTCCTCTTGACTATTATTCCCACTGTTAATCCAGTAACATTTTAAATAGCATGAGAAAACTTACAAAGCGTCACGTAAAAATACCTTCCCTCCATTCAAACAGCTGAGGTTACCCGACCGAGTAGAGAATCATTACCGGTAATATTTTTATTTAAATAGCACTCGACTGTTTGTGTTGCTGGTTTTTATGTGTTGTGGCGCTTAGGATATTCAAGTTTTCAGGCAAATAACTAAGAGTTTCAGTCAGTCGTCAGTCGTTACCTAGCGGGTTGGTTACCGAATGACTGATTTATTGGCATTGAATTTTAAAATGAATTAGAAAAAACAGTTGTTAGTTAGAGTATGGTATCTACAAATTAGCACCAACCAGGCATCAACTATACGGAAGCAGGTTACGTGAAGAGATCAGCAACGCCTCGGCAAGGGAAATTATTTGCTTAAGTTTAAAGTAAATGTTAATTAAATTTGTAATAAATCACAATATAGTGCAGGTAACTACAGTCTGTCTCGGACTACAATGTTTATTACGCATGTCGTGGCAGCCTTTAATTAAGGCAACACTGTAACTTTGTTGTCATTTCTTGTATTTTGTGATTGTGTTGTGTAAGTATGCTTTGTTGGTTGTCCTTTAATAAAAAAATAAAAAATAAAAGGCACCGGCTAGCAAGCAAACGCCTCGCCTCGAATAGCGTCTGCTACAACTTATGACTGTTCTTCTTGTGAATGACAGCCCGTTTGACAAGGTAGACGGATAGTTGACTACCAGCAGGCGATTCGCCGTAAGCTAATAACAAATGAATGCGCCACTGATCGCGAGTGGGTCCCGAGCTGGTCTCGATCCGTGGTGGAAGCGCTTCGAAGTTTATAGATGTGCGTTCAAGTATAGGTTTTATACTTAATGCCTTGAGTTGATACCAAACGGTGTTATTCCCGTAAATGGTGGATAGAAGTATTTTTTTTAACCTTAACGCTTTAGTACTCCTTATAGAACTTTTTACATTTTAAATTTAATTGGCAGCTTCAAAAGACGTTTTCAGTGACGATAGACTTGTCACATCGATAAGCGGTAGATTTTTGAGGCAGGCAGATTAAGTAGGTAGGTACTACTTACTTCATAAAACTACTGTAGCAAACCTTTATTAAATAAACTAGTCTTTCTGACTGAAGTCTGATTATTTAAATTGTGTGCAACACCATTCATGAATTAGGCGTCTTGTGTAGTTCCGGCCGGGGTTCCCACGCGGCGTGAATGGGCTGCGCATACGCACCGCGCAAGGAGGGAAAGGAAGAAAGGGCGACTCACTTCCGGCTAGTGCTTGCATTTAAATTTGCTAACCTGTAGGTTTAATATGCACGATTTGATAAAAGAACGCAGCATTCTATCGTGTTTGTTTGTTAAAAATTGACATGTCATCGTTGCTAACATGGCTGCTATGAAAGTCATGTCAAACTGTCAAATTTTGAAATTATGTCAAAATTATCATTGAACCTTGACATGCAACAAATACTTTTATCGAATTTAGTTAAACATTATCCTCCATCATTGGAGTCGACGATCAATAGAAAATAACATATTTAGAGCAAAAATATATGTCTATGTCATGCAATATTTAATTCCAGGCTCTTTAAAAACAAGAATAGGTAAAAATATCGAAAATTAAGTCCCCGTGTAACATTTTTTATCCCTTAAATATTTATTAATTCTTGTTTGATCGAGTAATTCTCACTCTGACTCGCACTACGCCCTCTGAATGACATAAATATCGAACTAAGGTAGGTAAAAGTTAAGGAGATACCGCATGGGCTACGCCGTCATTTCCTTCTGCACAAACTGGTTACACACACATGTGTGTATTACCTATTTGCTGACAGAAACAGAGCAAATTCGAAGAGTCTATCAAAAATGTATGTGTCATAAATTAATATTACTTACTAACTACTTTTGACTTACTTATGTAGAGTTAAGTAGTAGGTATACTCGTAGTATTATAATTAAGGCTTCTCTGTTCTTTTGCAATTATTAAATTCTCTTGACCTCTACTCGCCATATCGATACTGTTACAAGCAATACACTATCGATTTTTTTATCGATAGTAGTCAATGACAGCTCTACTTCTGGTGCGTGCGGGGTATGGCGTCACTTCCATCCGTCACCGGATACGCCTGTTCCTTGAGCGTCAATTATTATTTCCTACTTAACGTTTCCTTTAAACTCACTCTTGGGGTATGCTCTTAACAGTTTTTGTAATAGAAACTAAATAACAACCGCTGGAAGTTAAGAGTAGGTACGCACGAACCTACATAACATGAATCCATATTACCTACCTACTAAATGGAAGGGAACTTGCGTATTTAGAAAGTTTGTATGAATTCTTGCTAGCTCTACATTTTCTAAGTATGAAGTAAATACCTTTCCTTAAGAAACATCAGCGAGCATTGCTTATTGGTATGATTAATTCATACATTAAAAAAAGACGTTCATTTAAAATTAGTAGCTACTGTTTCCTCGAGTAGTAGGATACTTTATCGTTAAATGCATTAAAATTAAAACAGTTACAGGATTTGAATTGGTTCGTACCCCTGTTTAACGTATAAAAGTCTATTGATATCACATTAGATCGACGGCAAAACTGAGACATTTCTGACTTCATTTCCCCTTCCAATTAATGGACTACGTATCATCTATCTGTATTAAACCAACTTTCTTTCACCTAAAATGAGAACATCTAATTCATAATACTAATATAAAGTACATAAATTGGAAGGAATAGACAGCAAAGGTGACGTCAAAAACGCCTCAGTTACGCGGTTTACCTATAAATAGCTTAACCTTACAAATGTCTTTTCTTTTCATCTCGATCAGCGAAAAACTTTTATAAAGTTCGACAATCTCTCGGCACTTTCACAATCAATTGTTTTGATTGCAACCAGCAGCGCTCGCGAATACCCTTCTCTGTCCCTCCGCAGTAACACGAGGGAGGGTAACAAGGACGGATAGCGGAAGTGTTGTAAGAATGAAGTCGGTTCATTCATTGATGTCCCCGCGAACGCGAGTCAACTGTTTTCGTGACTTCGCTCGTTATGCCGAAACTTCGGCTATTCTCGTATTTGACGTCACGACACGTAATAGCAATAACAACAGCTTTAGCTACCAGATTTTTCTGCTTGGTCACGCGAAATTAAGACGGTAAGATTTATTTGCTTCTTAATGAATGAACCCAAAACATAGCCTTGATAAGAAGGCAGTATTGAAACAGAGGTTATATGTCTGTCTTGATGGTATTCTCTCGCTCAGCACGAACGAAGAAAAAAAGAAGTTATACATAACTACTACAAAGAAACGCTACCTAAACTAATTCCATTTATAAATCCAAGCTGACATTCAAATAAAATGAAGTAGAATTACGATGTAAGCTATCTAAATGTAATTGATCATCATAATATAAGAATGAATCGCATCTTAGCTGGTTCCTGTAGTGGAAAGTGTCTGTTGATAGTCACAAAGTAGTTTTTTTTAGGGTTATGAAGAATACAAAAAGTAAACTAGCAAAAGCTAGGTCATTAAATACCCATTAGTCCAGGCCATTAGGTAATATACATAAGTAAAAGCAATTTATTAGGTTCACTATTCAGAAATGGTTTTCTTTAACATTAAGTGCCTCTTATAGCTAGCCGATTAATACCGTCCTCTTTCAGTGGTTTGAAGGAGACTTTATTAGAAGGAAAATGTCTAAAAATAGCTCAATCTGAGCTGAACAGTAGCTATCCTTCAAATATCACGGCCCTTTTGTCTAAGGACGAACGACTTTGCTGGTGTTAGTACACAAAGTGTAATTTTGAGTTCTTTTGATTCGAATTTGAGACTTATGAAAATAGCAGTAAGGTCTCGTAGGTCACGAAAGTTGGCAAGTTACTGTGACGTAAGAGCATCCCGAATTTCATTGAGATGTCGTTGCCGAAGATCTAGGGTTGTCAAGCCTGAAGGTTTATCAATAGGTTTAAGGAAATCGGTTTTTTTAAGGAATTGAGACAACACTTTTTTTATTCAGCAAGAAGTTTCACCGCATTTATAGCGGAGTTTTAGAGGAAATCATTGAAGTGTTATCATGGTCCATCTACCAGCAAGATGAATACAAAGTTCATGCACCCAATTATATTTGTAAAGCAGTAACAATCATTGCTGGAAACTTCTCTAACTCTCTCTGATACATTTAGCATGTATTTGGATCCAATTTGAAGCTTCCTATTGAAATAGGAAAAATATCCGTACCGACTTCAAATAAAGAATTAAACTGAAGAGATTTGTTTGAACGCGCTTATCTCAGTAAACTATCGGACCGATTTGAAAAAATATTTTGTGTTGGATAGCTTATTTATCGAGGAAGGCTTTAAGCTATAAAACATCGCACTGCGACGGGAGGGGAGGGAACAAACTCAAAACGCGCGGACAAAGCTGCGGGGAAACGCTAGTTCCGTTTATAAATCCAAGTAGACATTCAAATAAAATGAAGTAGAATTACTATGTAAGCTATCAAAATGTGATTGATAACATAAGGATGAGCCCCTTATTAGCTGGTTCCTGTTGTGGAAAGAGCTTTGCGAAAGACAGTTTTAAAAGCTTCCTATTTCACGTCATGTTTCTACAAGCTATTTAGGATCTTCCTCGGGTACAATTTTTACTTCTTTATCCTGCAACCTTCGACTATGTATGGTCATAGAAGACGGTCATAGTTTTACAATGGGATTGCTACCATGTACCTGCTTCCTTTATGAGTTCCCAAAGATTCCTAACATTGCAGTGGTCTGACTGCCGCTGAGTACTAAAAAATCATGATAGTGTGGAATTATAAAGTTTATTTGACAATAGTTGGCAGCCCTAAGCTCCCCTCGTCCCTCCACGTGGTAATGGCTCCCCGCCTACTACTGGCGTGACGTCACTCCAGTTTGTAACGACTAATAAAACGCTTCTGAACTAACTCGCTTATTTCAAATTCATTTCATCAACGTGATAGCGAACTGTGCGGTTTAATTCTATCGCTTTTATAGCTTAAATCTTTATACGATTTCGTGAATCTATTTTTAGACGTCTGCTTGATTAATTTTAATAAAATGTAGAATCTGATAAATGTTTATTTTGAATTAAGTCAAGTTCAATCCTTGCCCTTGTGTGATGTAATGATAGAGCTTAACAGAAGCTCGCCTGCTTCGATACAATGTATTCCTAATTAGCGCCTTACCGTGTTTCAAATTTAATGTTATAATGGTGAGACCGTGTATTTGTAGGTTACCTATTTAATTAGTTGAAAGGCATGTTTTGAGAAGTGAGTATTTTTAACAAGTTTCTTCTAGTATTATTTAAGTGAAACAACGCCCACTCCAACTGGAAGTTACAGTATTTGTTGCATCAAATATATTATATATAAGTTTTATTAATATCAAGGTGCCTAGGTAGATTCAACCTCATCGTAACCTCGTCGATGCGATCAGGATAAAGCGCGTCAGCGAGTGTTGGTAACTAGAGCCGTGTCACCTACCTACGTATCACTTCCGGTGAAGTGTGATCCGGTGACAAAGTTCAAGTTGTGATAGATAAATCTAACACAAACAGATTGGGTCTAAAAAATACTGAAGCAAATAATTACCATAGTAATGATAACATATAGAAACCTTGTTCAGACTTTCAAGATTTAAGTACATCATCATCATTATCAGCCAAAGGACGTCCGCTGCTGAACATAGGCCTCCCCCACGGTTTTCCAAAGCGACCGACCACAAGCGGTTTGTATCCTGTTTGATCCTGTGATCTTTAAAAGGTCGTCTGTCCATCTTGTCGGTGGATGTCCTACGCTGCGTGTTTGTTCGAAGGGTCTTCAATCAAGAACTTTTCTGCACCAAGAACCCCAACAGCCATCGGTTCTTCGCGCTATGAATGAGCCCTGCCCATTGCCATTGAGTTTACTGATTCTCAGGGGTATGTCCGTTACCTTGGTTCTTCTCCTCATTTCTTATAATACATAGTAGTTACATAGTTGATAGAATTCGTATCTAATTTTAACGGAGTTTTCTCAAATTAACCACACAGTAGCATGCCTGAGAGGTAATATAGTCATAATAATAAAATACCTACGACAGTAAGTTAACCCAGTACCTAAATCATTATTCAATGTCTCTTTATCTAGAAACACGTTTTCCTCAAATCAGCATGTACCCATTCATCGTTACATTGAAAACTAACATACAATTTATCCTCAAGCAGCGTGTTATTTAACTTTTTAACCGACAAACACAAAACAAGAGTTGTGAATGAAACAGTGCGCGTCCGGCGAGGCGAGATGCGAGCAGCGCGAATGGGAGCGGAAGCGCGCGGTTAGTCCACTTCCTGTTTCCCGCAGGGCCGCAAGCGCAGGCGACCGCGCCCGAGTAGCCCCGAGCGCGCCCGAACGCGCCCGACTGGCCCCGACGACGCCCGAACGATGCCGGTTTCACTAGCATGGAAAATGCTGATCCGAGATGGATGATATTAAACTAGCCCTAGATCTGCGACTGTGATCACGGTAGCTGAGCGAGTATTCGTTTGAATTTGAAATAACGAATTATGTCAATCCGTATTCATGGTTGTAGAAAATAAAAACAGTTTCGATTGTTAATTCTACACGAAATCAATCAATCCATCTGCTGGATAGGTAGGAAAGTACTTCTTCTTAACACACAACGTAAACTCATTCATTATCATAAGTTCAATCGGCTTTCTTTTTGACACGTTTCTTCTACTGTATGCTTTACGAAATGTCAAGTAATAATAAGCAATTTCATCTCTCGTAAGATCGCGTGACAGATTAAATCCTACATTAGCAAAGGTCATGGAGAGATCGTAATCAGCCAAAGCTGACCCCATAAAAGGCTTTTCAATGCATTAATTTTGTTGAAATACGGCTGTTAGAAAGAGTGGTGACGTCACGGCCATTGGCACACGCACTTAATTGCCGAAATGCGAAAACGGTCGCTTATTTGTAGGTATGGCCTGTCGCCTACGCACGCCTACGCTACTCCCACGCAGCCTTCTCCCCACCTCCCCCCTGTAGTAGCGTAGGCTCGTAGGCTACAGATTAGTTAATAGTTACATCATATAACAGAGGACACACTAATCTACTTATCTGGACGCGAATGTTTTAGACATACATAACTGGCCATTGTGTCTTTCAATAGTGATGGACTTCGTATATGTTAATGAATGATAACGTGAACTGTATGCAATCATAGGAGACGTGGGGTCAGCTCTTGATGTAAAATTTAGACCACTAGAGAACATCTCTTTGTTTGAACTCTATTGCTCAGTCAATTTGAAGATGTGCATATTTTGTAGCATTTCGTAGCAATTCCGTAGCAGTTTTGGGTTATTTACAATGCTAAAATGTAATTAAATCGTGTTCCTGTTACTGCAATGCTGTAATTACTTACCATAAATTTACGGAACATTTTCTGTTTTGTTTTAGAGATAACTCCGAAGGTATGTTAATCATGCATGTGGCGATGCACATATTAATTTAACTCGACTTCGAAACGGCTAGATGGCGCTAATAACCTAACTCTATACAACATTCTAAAATCCATCCTGAACCGCGATATGTGAGTTTTCGATCGGACTAACTATATATAAAACACCCCGGTCGGCAGGAAGCGCTTCCTTTTTCCTTCCTGATCCTATGGCGCCAAATATATATTCAATACAATAAAATATTGCACCATGCAATAAAATCAACATGTGTGCTAGTGTTGTATCATAATAATGCCTCAATCGATTATCCGTCTAATAATTTTTAGCTAATTGTAAACAAGAATCAAGTTATATCTTACTACTATAATGCATAATTAGACCTTTAATGCAAACTGAAACCTGATGTTATCGTAGGCATTTTATCCTACTTATGTAGGTCTGTGGTCTGTGGTACACATATTCTTTGACAGTATCCTCACGCGAGCGGGCGGCGGGCGACTGTGCCAAGTCTACGTTGGTTGCTGCTGATTCAAACGCAGCACTAATTAAATTGTAGAACACTCCTGTATCGTCCTCAGCTCATCCTGATAAACGAATGATTAGTTGACATACTTGCCATTATGACTGCTTAACTAATGGCTTTTGATATGAACGATTGTTACCATGCTTAATGGTTGAGCCGTAATGACAGGTCATAACCAAATTGGTATTGTCTTGTTAAAGGAGTTTTTTAAAGTCTACTTCAAGCTTCTCACAGCAAGTAGGTAATTATTATGTTATCAGAGGCCGTTATTTGTATACATCTTTAGTAATTGACGGCACGTTAGGTGCAGTGGTTAGAGCTGACTACTGAACCAGCGGTCGCAGGTTCGAATCCCGCTAGTGGCAAATTTTTGTGTGACGAACACGAACGTACCTTAGTTATAGATGTTATATAAATTTAAGTATTAATAGCAGACACCCACGTCATAATCATTGTCTAGTACTTCGTTACACAAAACTTTTAAAAAAAGTAAAAACCGACTTCAAAACCAAAATGCACTAAAAAGTCTTAAATAAACTCTTCACCATTAAATGGAAAGGAACCCGTGAGGCAAACAATTTCTTTTTGGAGTCGGTGCTGTGATAGTTGATGCTTGATGGTCAAAGTGATGGCACCGACTCCAAAAAGAAATTGTTTGCCTAAAACGGGTTCCTTTCCATTTAATGGTGAAGAGTTTATTTAAGACTTTTTAGTGCATTTTGGTTTTGAAGTCGGTTTTTAATTTTTTTTAAAGTTTATTTTATTTCTTCATTTTTAGTGATTACATAAGAGGGGGGGGGGGGGAGCTGCACCTTATGATTCTATTTTTTAAGAAGCTACAAATTACCTATCATAAGTTCCGTCATTATAATTACTGAACTCCTAAGCGTTAAGGCGTTCCACCATCAGCTCAGCCCCACAAGATGTTGACTATCAGATGTAACAACACGTCAACATTAAGATTCTAGTTAAAAAACACTATACGTGCCTTTAAAATTTGAGGGTTTTCCTCGATTACACCAAGATTCCATCATCAGATCCCAAAATGAAAAAAATGGGACCAACTAGAAGGTACACCCTCTAAGTAGGTGAAAAAATTTTTCGATTCGGTTGTCAAACGACTGAGATATGAGGTAACATACTTACAAAAAAATAATAATAATAAAAAAAACATAGAGTCGAATTGATAACCTCCTCCTTTTTTGAAGTCGGTTAAAAAAAGGAAATTCCTGACACTTGGTGTGTTGTCTCGTCTTCCGGCATAGATGATTTTGGGGTCTATGCTGCATATAAAGAAAATCTTTTGATGTAAGTAGTTTTTACTGACTTCAAAAAAAGTGGCCAAGGGCGAGCCGTGCACCTCGTGCAACTCGTGCATTGAGTGTCCCGCCGTGCCAACTTTAACTAAATTAGGTGTCCACTAACTTCCACTTAGTCAAAATGCCACAATATTTTGTTGACAGCAAAAATAACTTTGTTTTTCATAGTATTTGTATCAAGGACGACGTTATATTTGCGGTTGTTGAAAAAGTGCTATATGTCAAAAAGTCTTAGTTCGATCTCGTTCAACCCATTTTTTTCTTGAAAGTCTGTTAAGAACAACATTAAATATTTTATTTAAAATTCACAATCGCTACGTTTAAAAGTTAGAGGGGGGAAGGCCCATTTTACTACTTTGGAAGCGTCTTTCTCTCAAAAGTTAGACTTTTCATCGAGGTTTCCAGAAGTATTATACTTCTGGAAACCTCGATGTCATTTTAAAAGACACCCATAGGCACCCTACACGCATAGGTTTGACAAAACCGTAGGTGTAGCATAAGTGTAGGTAAAGCGGTTAACAAGATACATCTTCTTACTAATTTTCAACTGTGTAATACTAATAGTTTCAGAATAAAGTGGCTGTGACATAGACATACGTACGGACAGACAGACAGTCAGACTTGACGAAACTATAAGGGTTCCGTTTTTTGCCATTCGGCTACAGAACCCTAAAATCTAACTAAAAAGCTTAAAATAACGCATTTGCTCTTTACTAAGGAGAAGTTACTCATTTGGAGTCGGTGCATGATGTCAAGCTTACATTCACCAGCAGTCTACACTCATCATGCACCGAGTCCAAGCGAATTTGTTTCTCCTAAGTAGAGGGCAAATGCTTTATTTTAAGATTTATAGTCAGTTTTTTTCAATCCACATCAACAATGGAAAAAGTCAAAGTTGTTTTGTAAGAAAAAGGAGGAAGTTTCTTATGTACTTTTATATTTTCTCCTCTGAAGTGCGCACGATTGTTCTGCTAAATAATTCAGGACCGGACGTGATCCTTTCATTTCCACGAAGCGCATTCACAGTTCATCGGAGGTTGATGTACGGTCTCCTGTATATGTTACTATGTTGTGCGCACATTATGCCATGTTTTATGTAACAGTAATTTGCAGATAACTGTCAAACACTTCCTGTGGAAAATTTTATGATACGTTTCAGTCGCGAGGTAAGCTAGAAGACATTTTTGTTTACGAAGATGAAGGTTCAAAGGTCATATAAGTATGTATTACTGTTCGTTCTATTACTGGAGCTAGAGTCTTAGGTCAGTAGCCTAGTAGGTTCATAGGTATGTGTAGCTATTTAATCGCGTTTTTTGATCAGATTTGAATGCATAAAGGCACGGAAAACATTTTCTTATCTTTTTAAAAGTTTTTTTAAATAATAAATTCAATTTGTTTAAGTTGTTAGAAAGTTAATGGAAAAACACATGCTTAAATTAACAGCCTTACCACAAATAATTAAACTAGGCTGGGGCAACTGTTTAAAAAAACCTTGTTTTTGTATTTCTATTAAGACTGTAAATATCTTCACTAACTTAAAATCTATTTTAATTGAATTTCTATAATAGAGGCCATTAGTCGTCAAGTTGAAGTCAGGCATCATTCAGGGAACGCGGCAAGCTGCCGCGACCTAGGTCTCCCGGGTGGAATCTAGAGAGTGGGGTGTTTACGTACTCAATTCCCCACCCTCTCCTCCCCTCTTGCAGGGTCGCAAAGGGAACACGATTACGTTATGAATCCAGTATTTGCATAATCAGATTCAAAAGCCGCAGTCGGAGTTCAAATCCTCGGGACAAATTATTCGGGACTGTTTTGCGACGCCGCCATTGTTCGAAAAAAAAATGGTTTCGGACAAAAATAGCCTGATGTGATGTTTGCGCATCAATCCTGGAATCGGCAAGTGAATTTTAGCTTCTGTTTAAGGTCAAGTGTAAAGGTAGTTTCAAAATAAGAAAAGCCATATTAACTAGTTAGCAGCTATAGAATTATTGTCTGTTAGTGAGTTTCTAACAAAATTAAATGATTCAAATTTTTATCTAGCTAGTCCAAGGACCCAGCGAGACGATATTATTTATGTATTACGTAACCATTTTTTATATTTTTAGTAGGATGCTAGAACAAGGAATCGATATTTTAACAAACTGGCTTTAGTTAATAGTTTTCAACTAGTTTCAGCGCCCTCATGAAAAAAATACAGCTATGTAGATGCGTCATAAACAAATACAACTTCTCCATATCTAATTACCGCACTACGCAACAAACCTAAACACTAATTAATGTATTACGCAATTCACTAGTGGTAGCTGTTTTGAAATCCTAGATACAGGAGTTGAATGACTAGGTGGGGTTGTGTGGGTGTATGAATGGAGCCACGTCGTGACGTCACCCGCCTCTTAACGATATCGATTTTGACGTAAAAGTTGTGGAAAGTGCATTGTAAACCAAATGGGGAATCCTTTTATTGCTGAAGGAG
Organism: Pyrausta purpuralis; assembly: GCA_963924145.1. Taxonomy (NCBI): domain Eukaryota; kingdom Metazoa; phylum Arthropoda; class Insecta; order Lepidoptera; family Crambidae; genus Pyrausta; species Pyrausta purpuralis. The sequence continues at coordinate 18,449,667 of OZ001645.1, read as the reverse complement.
ATCGCTTCGGATTGCGCAGTTTTGAAGTTGTTTTGCGATCCTGCATTTTAGTTTCGAACTCTGTGTATGACGTAAATGTTGCGTGGGTGTGAGGTAGGTACTGTCATCTAATAGATGAATTATTTTGAACTTCTTAAAACTATTATGTTGAATCTCATATAACGCCTAACTGTGAACGGTAAAAAAGTGGACAAACATATTTTGCGATATATATATAGGCTTAGTACTTGAAAGGCGCGCAATCTAGCTAGCATCCGAATAACCTATTACAAAACTATACGTAGGAGTACTAATCACAATATTATAAATGTAAACTGGTCGGTATCAACGAGCTTTATTCTCTAATAAATTAGCTGTGTTGACTGACACCCGACAATGCTGCTTGCTAACAATAATGTATGCAAATTAATCGTTTCGAAGAAATACATATCAGAAAACACCCACTTCTAAACATGACGTCAAGTATCCCACATCAATAAAAACCCTTAATTTCCTAGTATTAATGTAATATAGTTTTGATATGAGTTGAATGGTTTCCAAGAAAATATTACTGGTAATATGTTAAAAATCTGCTTAGTACAGAGGTTGATGTACTCGTACTTATTAAATGACTTCCTATTTTATTAATAATTTATAACATTAAGTTGTCACTGATAGGAACAGGTTTAGTGTAATTAATCATTATTTATCTTGATTTTTACAAATTGTGAGGTAGTTATAATAAAAAGTTCAGTGGTTGCTATCATATTATAGGTAAGTCAAGTATTTAGAACACAAAATATTTGATGTAAGTGCATATTCGGAACAAGTGATAATACGTTGGTACGGATCGTGGTATCAAGCATCGTACCTATCAATCCTTGGACACATACTCGTATTAATACGTCTGCAAACTGATGATGTGTTCCTATATTCTCGATCATCAAAGAATATTGGAACATTTTGATATACTTACCCTCGGACCACAGTTCTGACCTTTTAAAAAGACTTTTCGATGTAAATTAATAAAAACTTTTGGATTAAAAACGTCCTTTTGTCAGACGGTTAAAAAGCTGCCAGTTCACGCAATCAGGCGCACATCCCGCCAACCAGCACAATCGACACTTCCAATTTCCATGTTGGACGTTGGAACACCCTGTTCCGCGGCCAAGGTTCACATTGGGCTTGATCCCGGAACGATCTTTAGGACTGATACATTAAATTGATTTCGTCGGTTTCTCTGTTGAAGAGACTAAAGAGAAAGACTATATTTTTAGAAATGTCACATGAAGTAAATCGATCCCCAGAGAATATTTTCACAATTGGAGGTTCAAGATGATGGGTTTGAGGAGATGATTGATTTGAGAAAGTACTTGTGTTTATTGTGTATTTTTCATATATTGTTACTTTTACGTTTTCATTCATATCTTCGGCAAAATTAGTCAGAATGAACCCAAAATTAGTCTTCGAGAGTACCGTCGAGAATCAGGCCCATTGTTACGGGCGGATGCGCCGGCGCAGCATTATCTGCGGCCGGCCGGACGCTCGTCCGGTTCGTGCCCACATCCGATTACTATGGAATTCACACTCGCTTTTGTACTCGTGTTTACAATCGCCGCTGAATTGTCACGTGGTTGGTTGGTACAGTGAAGGATGCAGGATCTAGCATTACGGGATGTATATGTCAAACACCCTATAGTATGGAGACCTGACTTTTTGAAAGTTATTATGTAAAGACCACGAAATACACAATTCCGTAAACGCATATTTATTAAATTGTATTAGTTAAAAGGAAGCAGTAGGCAGATCGGTCTTAATCAATATTAGGTATACTAGTGGTAAGAATTAAGGACGTACTGCCTAACCTAGTATAGTGCAGTAGCTAGTTACATTGCATTGGCTCATCGATCTTATCTTATCACGTTCCACGTTCTCTTCAGAGTCTAGCTATGTAGTGATGAATCGATTTGTCGACGATCAAAATGTTCTAAATGAAAAAAAAATAGAGTTGACATATGAGACTATGTAACCAACATTAACAGTACGAACCACAGTTAATACGACAGTGTCGCAAGCGCAACCCGATCGCTTCCTGGTGCATTGTAACACTACACCTCAACATACTATACATGGATATAGAGTGCCCAATGTCTACCAAAGACACTAACCATCATCGCGTAAAGATCAGGAGAGACGAAGGTCAATATGACGTTTAACCCCCTATGCACAGTTTGATGCAACTATACCCACACCACATATCTCTGAATGCACGTTTTAATAATTCCGGGAAGGAATCCGTAAGAAGTGTTTTTATCAAGCCGTATTTGCGTTAACGTCAGAACCGGCTTAAATATCAATACATCGTAAAAGTGTTCAAAATCGTGATCGAAGCTGGAATAACTCACTCATTTTATTTAAACCTGGTTCGATACACAAATGTACCTTTTGTTGAGGAAGAGTGTCTCACTCTTCGTCACGAAAACGACGAAACTATAAGGGTTCCCTTTTTTGCCATTCGGCTACGGAACCCTAACAAGGGGTCTGCTATAAACGCTGATGTTACGTATCCATAGAGCAGAAAGGCCCTTCATCAATCGTATGTTTGAAGGAAACCAATGCCAAATTCCGTCATCGCAACGTTACATGCATGCATCAACTTATTATAATTTGGTCGCGGTGCCATCTAACGAACTTCGGGTAGGTAAAAACCGCTACCGTATTGGGATGCCTTATTGCTCTTCAACATGGTTTTATGTTAATTCGTTATTATAATGCGTGTTTTTGGTTAAAATATTACCGATAGAGCTATTCGGTAACCCGCTATCTTAATGTCTAGATTGATACATAGGCGGGAAAGTAGCCCGGAGGCTGTGCGTCGGTAACCATATCTCCGGCCCCAATTGTGCGGCAGAATGTCGGCTAGTGATGGGACACCATCGAAGGCAATGTATTTGGCTTAAGCCGAACTCTTCACTGGCTACGGCTTTAGCGAATGTTCGCTACTCTCTTGTCTCTAGTCGGTTATGTTTAAGCATGGCCACTCTGATGAGCATTCATTCAATGACCTACGATCATACCATGTCTGAAGTCGAATCTTATACATAAGTCACTAGTTACTGCCTCAATGGCGCAGCGGTTAGAGGGACGCACCTTAAAGCGACCGCTGCGCCGGTCCCGGGTTTGATCCCCGGGTCGGGTAAAAATATTTACCTGGATTTTACTGTTCAGAAATTCTCAGGGTAGCCGGGAGTTTGGAAGTTAGCGGTGTTTCCCCCCCTTGCTTCGTAAAGCACGTAAAGCCGTGGTTCCTGTGCCTGATCTCTCTCCGTCGTGTCAGATTGCTGTTCCATTGGTCTATGAGAGTGAAATAAATAAGAGAGTGCACATGTGTTTGCGCACACACTTGTGCACTACAACATGTCCCGCGCAATCGGTTAGTCGTTGTGATTAGCCACCGTGGTCGAAATCGGCTTGGAGGACTATTACTATTATTAGAACTCTGTTGTGAATTCAAAGAAGATGATTTTATATATTTTGTCTAGACACATCCCATAAATAACCTATCTGACCCTAACAGTATTTTTAAAATATTTTAAAACCTTAACTATTGCATATTTTTGAATGCGTATTCGTCGATTGCGCTTTTAATTTTCGTTTAATAATATTGACGATATAACTCAAGCCGGACGGAGTTTCTCGGCCAAAGCCGGAGGTGTCGCACCACTAATGTTGACTAATCGCTGCAGCCGACTTGGCTCGCATAATGATCCGTTAACGTTGCGGCTTGCTCTCGGATAGACGTACTTGTGCAATAGTTAGTAGTACGGTTCTGAGTTCTGACCTCGGAATAATGTGCAACATTCATCACTTTCTGTTTACGGTAACTTACCTTCCAGTAGTTTTTAATGAGACTAATAGGGACTGTTTATGTGTTTAGCGTTCACACATTTGGCCCGGGGACCTTTTGATAAACTAAATTCTGTAACAGCCAATAATAAAGCGGGCTGGTTCCTAGTATCAGCATAGCTATCCAACGCGTCAACGCAGCCAGCATCATAGCCTCCTTGCCGCAAGGAAATGGTTTCGTTTTTGAATAGGTAGATTTAAAGCTTTTTTTGGAGAAGGATTTATAGATAGTTAGTCTTATAACAATAATAATAACCTGTGAACAATAATAATTCATATTGTTTACTAATAGTGTACGACGAATACTACATGCAAAAACTTTCTAACTGGGTGTTTAGATTACATCAAGTAGGTACACTATAACTCTTATTGTGATTATAAATAACATCCAAGAACAGACATTATTTTAGTTCATTTACCAAAATTTAATTTTAATTATTAAATATCCCTTATCATTATTATATATATGTCGTGGCCAAATCGCTGAATTGATCATTTCATGAAATGGTTGACCATTTCGTGAAGTGTTCACGTTTCATGAAGTGGCCAACTAATGGTAACCAAATCATTAAACGATAAACGTTTAGCGATTTGGTCACCCACGTTTGACTATATCGTGAAAATAGTGTAACCATAAAATATTTAATGAAAACTCAGATCATTTTTGTTACGCACTTGTTTATTTTTAGTTGTTTAAATTTACTATGGAATATTAAAATAATTTTAAAATAAGTATAACAAACTTACTCAATCTAAAAAGGTACATGGACGAACGCGCTCACACGCACTGAACCACACGTGACATCTTTGGCGCGCACTAGAGTTTTATAGGTATCTCAAGTTTTTGGTAGGAATGTTTCTTTACCTGAGGCTTAATCGCATACTTACTAATTAGGTAACTCTTATATTATTTATAAAAAATAAAAAAATAGTAAAATAGTACTAACTTGTGAAATACGTTCCAAACTCCATGTTTTTTTCACATTTTGCTCGGAACTTGCATGACTTGCATAGTACTCGAATACTTTTTCATCAAACACTCTTTTGTTATTACTTTCTTCCGCGTTTAATAACGAATTATTCGCGTTTTTGCTGTAAGAAAATAAGTCTTCGCTTACAAGGGCCGCCATCTTGACACAAACAAAGCGCTTACAGCGCCTCTGCCGGTAGTCAATGAAACAATTCCACGATATGATCGATTAAGATTGATTATTTCATGAAATAGCAGTGCGTCTAGCTGGCCCTACCGTCAAACGATTTCTTATCATTGATCTGGCCTGGGCACATCATGATATGGCGAATGGACAGTGAAATATTTAATGAAATGCAACCATTTCATGAAATGGACGATCATTTCATGAAATGGGCAATTTTACGATGCGGCCACGACATATACATCAAATTTTATCCTTCAGCTTCCTTCTACGAAACTGAAAAATTCGTAGCATATCGTAGACATTTTGTAGCACGAAGGGTGCTACGGACAAATTTATATTATAGTGATTGGTTTTAAGGGGTTAGTTTAATTTCAAATTACTTTTTTTTTGTAATTAAAAACATGCATATATCTCGCATCTAGTAGCACAAATTAATTAAAGCGGTCGTAGTTCCTAATAAGTTCAAGCTTTCTTTTCCAGGAAATATTTTACCAAAATTTCAGTGATGGTAATACCATTAAAGAATACTCATAAATTACGAGTATGGTGGCCTGATTCATAATTTCATCATAATAAGTTCTTGTTAGTGCTATCTACCAGATACGCCATAGGAAATGACGTTCAATATTGAATTCGTTGGTTTATGCTTATCTAACGATGATGAAATAGGCCCTTTGCTACTGTCATTATCATTTGCGTGTAAACTACAATTAGTAAGCTTTGTGATTAAATGTCGTCACGTGTTTACCGGTACATTGTTCATTAATGAAATAGGTATGAATGATAGCCAAACACTGATATTAGAACGACTCATTCATGGAACCGTATAATTCATAGACTAACGAATGTAGGTATTCTAAGTTATCAATGTTACACGTATTTTATGTCTCGCTGTGGTTGTTTTTTATAGATCATATTTACATTTGGTACCTATTGTTAGACGGATAATCAATTTTGTCATAACTACGGTCGATAACACTAGAGTATGGACAGACTAGAACTGTCAGATATATCGTGTTTGACAAGAGACTGATTGTTGTGGTATTGGCCCACGCAATGTTACAAAAGTTATGAAAAAATAATATTCTCAACACACAGCACTATGTACCACATACATGGACCATTACTATGTAATGTCTGTAAATATTTACGAAAATTATCATTAAGTTCACCTTCTGGACAATTAATTATCTGTCGAATAAAAAATAAAACTGTTTTTACTTGGACTGGAGGTACTGCAGACGCAGAGTTCCCAAAACGGTTTAGAATTTTCGACACCATACCATTATTTGATTACATCCAATACTATCAAAGCTCCTATTTTTGAATCACTTGCGTAAAAATGGCGTGTGATATTCATTGATTAATATCCGATTTTCCAATGAAAATAGATATACTTCCACAACGCACTGATTTAAAAAAGATCACTGAACTTTGTGAGACCGGCTCTTTAGCGTTATATTCTAGGTTTTTGAATTCGTTTTTGAACAAAATTAATACGCCATTCAAGCCAGTGATTTAAAAAGGCCCCAGCTGGCTGGCATTTGTTTTCGGAAGAGTGAAAATTATGATTTTCATTTGTTTTAAATGTGAAAATCTAAGAAAACAGTATTTATTTATTTTTTAAATACACCGGTGCCATAATATAGTTGATATAGTAGATTGTTATTTTACAAAGTTATGCGACCGTCGCAATGGGCGAGTGGTGGTGACGCGTGGATTGCGTGATATAGCATTGAGAAATTAAATTCGTCGACCCAATTCTACTCGGAGCCCATTCATGTTCGACACGCACACGTCATTTTGAGACTCACTAACTAATATTTACTCAGAACGAACGCTGCATTTGTACTCGAAGTAATCTGTTTCCTCTCACTTACTAATTTGTAGATGTTAATGTTATATTTATACATGTAGATGTTAATGTTATATTTATACATGTAATTGTTATGGACCAACCATAATATAATATGCCTGGAACTATATAAATAATTGTTTAAAAAAACATAAAAATTGGACCGCCTTCAAAAACAAATACTAAAAGGACTAAAATAACGTTTATAGGAGAAATAAACTTATTTGAAGACTTCTGGTAGCAGCAGATTGCTGCTGTCTGTTAAGGTTGACAAGTCGAACTGAGAACCTCCTTTTTTTAAAGTCGGAAAATTACTTTGTAACTTCATTAAAGAACTTATTTGTTTCTTGGTAATATTGGTTCGTCCTTCTAGTTAGTCGTGGGTTCATATTCGGTAAAAGTAAGATTTCCCCAACCGAGCTTCACCACAAATAAAACGATTATGTAGTGTAGACTTCGTCCCAAACTATTGCTGTTCTTAATAAAAACGAATGAAATAAAAAACCATCGGTATTGTATCTGACGTCAGGCGAGTGTAAGCCGATGTTTTATTTATACCAGTTGATTGATCGAGCGAAACGTCGTGCCTATATGAATGAATCGATTTATGGTTTCGCCCGCGCTGCTTATGCGAGCGAGTGCTTGACGTCAGGAATCCTAAATGGAAAAGAATACATTTGTCTCCTGCATCCATAATATCGAGCCACTGCGGAGATGGATAATTCTGTTAAAGCGGCACTCCACTGAAAGCGAGCTGCTATAATTGAGTGAATGTCGGTTAATCCAAAAAAATATACATTCATTTGCATGGACATGATTATATGTACATGCTACTAGCGAAAGACGAAGTACTTAAATGGTGTTTGCAACTGCAAATCAAGTTAAAAGGAGTCGTGGTTCTCAGATAATTCTATTACTGTCTTATTCAGTGTACATTACATACACAGCAATCTATTAACAGATCTAAATTTCTTGAGCTTTTAAATACTTGGTCATGTCTAATGTCTTACCACTAACAACTTGAAAGAGAAGTTAACAACTTGAATATTAATATCGAAATTTCATCTCACATTTAACTACACGTCATCAATTACATCGGCCGTAAAAGTGGCGCCTCAGCATTTTGTCGTTGCTGCAACCTTTGACCGCCACCGGCGTGTAATATCTGTACAGTCAACCTCAAATACAAGTATTTTTAGAATTACACCTCACTTGCCTTGTGATAAAAGTCGTCACTTGTCAAAAGTGTGTCACATATTTTTGTGACGGACTGTAGCTACCTAATATCTGTCGGTTGCCCAACGCGTTATCTTTGCGTTTGGTGCGCCCGCGCCGGCCGCTTCCTGCGCCGTGACCTGCGCTTATCGTTGCAACGATGCAGCCAACCGGACCGAGCACTGGCCCCGTTCATCAGACAGATCATTTTTGTAGTTTCCTTTTTAGGGTAGCCAAATGGCAAAAAACGGAGTTGACTAAGTGGTAAGTGTACCCTTAATTCAGGTAAAGTTGGCTCAGGACCTTCAATGCGAGAGTCCGACTCGCACTTGGCCGGTTTTTTATGAGTAGAACTCAATAACTGTGCTAAAACGAAATTACAGACTTCTATAAAGGCAGAGGAAATAGGTTTTTCTGGGAGAGCTTGCTCCATCTATCGAATATGTATCTACAAAGCTTGGTATAGTTTAGAGTTGGGTAAATTCTGAATTCCTCGTTGAAAATCCTCGTAGCGGCGTTGTCAACGTGAGCCCATTTATTTGGATTCAGTGTCATTCATCAGCCGATACTCTTTTTTTCATTATTATCATTGTTGATCCAAAATACTGCGTGTCTTGGATTATGTCGTGTAACATATTGGTCAACGTAAAAAAAATACTTTACATGTACTTTATTTTAGATCAATTACAATTTAAAAGTCTGTTGTTCTGTAATTTAGGTCTAATTAGTTTCTTTTTTATAAACAATCGCATTGTATTGGTGATTTCAATTGCAAATCTCTAAGCTCGTCATACGTATCGAATAATTGTACCTGTTAGAACACAATAGGTGTGTCATTGGTTCGGAATGTTCTGTCTAGTGATGCCGTTCGACAGATTATCATATCGATAAAATACTGTCGATATTACGATCAGGTCCAATAATTTACGTTCGTTAACAAATTGAAACACGTGGAGTGTTTCATTTCGTAAACGAGGATAAGATTCTGATTTGTTTATCACAGATAGTTTTAAAGATCTCAAAACTGCAATTTCAGCAAACATTTAACAATTTACGAATCGTAAGGTACCATATTTTTGTGTACTGTCAAGGGCTAAGTGGAATGACATTCACCAGTCGTAAGCACAACAAAGGTTTAAAAAAATTTAATACCGACCATAAGTTTCTATCGATATTATCGATACCAGCCCCACTGTTAGAGCAGTGGTCGAACTCGAAGGCTGTCCGCGCCCATTGTGCTCTATAAGGGCTTCTTTCGAAGCCTTCGACAAATGCAATAGTTCCTCGAATCGGTTGTAAAAATCAACCACGGCTTGATTTCTAATCAGGCTTCCTTCGGCTGTTTGCATGTTTTTATTATACAGGACGCGATGTCCTGAGTTATAAAAATAAAGATAAATATTTATTTGATACCTTGGTCCTACTTTTCTTTGTATACTTTTTTAGAAGAAAACACATTTAGGATCTAAATAATATATTACTCTTATCTTAAGAAGATTTCAAATAAATGACGTAAAGCCTACGTACAGGGTCAGATACAACTTAGTAATATATCCATCCTTGCCGTTCTATATCGCGCTAGCAACACATTAAGCCATCTTGCAAGTTGCACAGTCGTCCATCACGGTGAGCCAAACGTGATGCTTCCCGTGGCAGAGGTCAGGAATGCCAGCACTGCCCGCTGATAAACAGTGATATTTGACAGTGAAATAGCGAGTGTCTTGTCTACCAGTGGCTGCGAACGGCAGGCCGGCCACAAATCAACTAGGGTACAGGTTCTCAACCCTTCGTGGTTGACGCCTTAGGAAGTCCTGTTGAAGGAAATCAAGTGAATACACTATAGTATACACATATACATACACTAGAGATCCCCCTCGCAGAGTGAGGTTTTAGTCTAAATTCTTCCTCGATAAATAAGCTATCCAACACAAATAGATTTTTATAAGTCGGTTCAGTAGTTCCTTAGATTATCACGTTCAAAAAAACAAACTCATCAGTTTTATATTATAAGTATAGATTGGTATATTAGTATTAATGTATAGTTGATGTCAGCTACATTGATTAATTTCAAATACACTTTCCTAAAATTATGGTCCATAAGCAGTTTTCGAAATCCAAAAGATCAAAAACAAAGCTTCATAAAGCTTTGTTTTTGATCTTTTGGATGGTATGGAGGTAGATCATTTCTGTTTCGGAGCGGCAGAACACATAGACACATACAATCATTATTTCAGCAGAAGACAATTACGTTAAGGCTTTTGACATAAGTTGTCAAAATCCTGGTATTCATGTCTTATATCAACCTTGACATACCTACTATTGGAATTTTGCAAAGGTAATTTTATTCAATTTTTTTCATATTTCATAAAAATAAAGATACATAATTTTTGTTTGACAAACAAGTGCTAGAATAAAGTAAAGCCTCGGATGATCTATCTCTCCCGTAGCATAGGTCAACAGGCCTGCGCGAGCGACGCTTCACGCCGTTTTTTGTTTATTTCAAAAACGTGAGTTCACACTTCACCTGTAACTGACATGTTTATCTATTGTAATACGTCAAGATTGACATATTTTCGACACTGAATTAGGGGAACGCTTTGTTATAAAGTCGATTTTGGAAAATACTATAAAAAACATGCAAGCTGTGGATCGTCACTACGGAATACATTACAAACGAACGACTATGTTGCTGTTTTATTCACCTGCATAGAATATTTGTACGAGGTAAGTGATATATTTTATAGGTATGTATAATAATATGTAATAGTTACTCTTATTATGAAACACATTTAAAAAGAGTATTGGTTACGCCTCTCTCTTAGCTGCCTCTGATCTTATGTTATATGACTTTAAATTATAGTTTAGGATAGAGAAATGGGCATATAAACACTACCTAATAATTGCTAAGAGTGCTCCTTACATTTGATAGTGAGAAAAAGCTTTTTTAGTGAAAATAAGGCTTTAATTGAATCATTATTTTGCATTCAATATTAGCTCTTGTTTATTTAGTTGTCCTCTAGTCACACTAATTTATCCTCTGCCAATAATTCTTTTTAAACCAACAAGGTATCTAGCGTGCGGCGATTGCCTGAACAAGCCAAACTGGTGTGACAAAAAGCCAAGGAAACGCCTAAACATTCCCAAATCGGGCTCGCAAGCCTAATTCAGTAACCTTGCTTTTTACTAATGTCACATGCCCATAAACGACTCTACAACTATTGTAGGTAAATCATTGTTGATATAGTGGGAACTGTTTGAACAAAACCTACTATTTTGATGAAACTTAACCTTATTATAGTTTTATGCACATTTAACGTGGGGTGAAGCCGCGGAAAACTGCTAAGTAGTTCTTTTATGTATATTTAGTTTTTTAAGTAAATTTGATGGTTATAACTATTAGGTTCCTATTTTAGTTGTGTTTTAGTTATGAGCTTTGTAGGGGTACCTAAACAGCATACAAAGTACCTTTTTATGAAAAAAATATGGCATTATCTTTAAATTATGCAACAGTTCAATCAGCTGTGTTTCACAAATTTCCCGCTAAACTCTTTTGGTTCTCTTATCATATTCCCTTGGACTCTCCACCTTACCAAATCTATACAAATGAAAGATCGATGCCATACGCTAAAACCCGATTGTTAGTACGCATGCACAAAGCCAGCACTTCAGTTAAGTCCAGCCAGCAATAATACTCTTTTATCGCGTCGTCAAGCCCCATCCGGCCATCAAACGACGTTGCCGGCCTGTCAACATCTGTTGCCCCAATTTAAAACGATCTAACGCTGCCTGAACGTGCGCATGAGCAGTCACTGAATACAACTACTACGTTACTATGATTTGTATTTTTCATCTGCTTCTAAGTGTTCCGTTTGGCCTCTCTTATCGTCATTTAGCTACTGCTTACGTTTGGACGTTAGTTTAGCAGGCTTTAGCACTCGATAGTAATGGCTCTAACTAACGAAGATGACTCAAAGGGACTTAGATTTCAACGATAGAGTTATGGTGGGTATACTTTCAATAGATTTTACACACCCTAGTAATTTAATTATTGTTTTGATTCCCGTGCAATAATAAAATATACGAAATTTTGAGATAAAACCGGTTATATCTTTTGATGATTTATTTTCAACTAAAAGAAAAAACATTATAATCATTTTGACTACACTCACACAGTTTCATGTTAACGCGTTTTAGAGGAAAAAAAATAAGCAAAATAACATAAAAATTAATTTTCTAAAAGTATATGGACAACAACTTAGTAATTTGTTTACTTATTATAGCTGTGATAGTTTTTCTTCCAAATTTATATATATCTGCTGTCATTTTTTTCACTAACCTACTACCGTTTAGTCCTCTGTCAACTGGGAGAGGGTGGGGACATAGGACTCTAACACAAATTAGCCCTTTAAGACTAATAGTTATGGAAACAGGCCACTTTTTCGAAAAGTGATGTAGTGTCATACTTATTTTAAAAGACCTTTTCAAAGATATTCCACACGATGGGTTAGGCAAGAGAAAAATAATCATCTCCACGTTACCTTTATGAGAGGAACCTCTAAATTTTATTTTACCAATTTGGCGGGGAGATTAGAATACATGCCAATGCCAAATGACAGTTTTCAAGTACCTACTTCAGATCTCTTCGCTGGACTGCGAACGGACAGACGGACATGGCGATACTATAAGGATACCTTGTTTAACTCCCTAAAACCCCGGTTAACTTAATGTGTAATTCATGTGAATTCAGTTAATATTAAAACCTAAATCCCCAAAACATACAAAAACACGAGTCGAGCTCAATAACAGTCATTTGGTAGAGCGACAATTACCCAATAGATACGCTCTGATAGATGTAAAGAGTCTTAGAAAACAAGTTGTACAAATAAGAAATGCTGCTTTAAATAAACAGTAACTTAAGCACCTGTCGCACCATATACAGTAGTGATAGAGTTGTACATCACATTAACCAGTACAATCAGATTACATACATGATTAATCCTTGTATTCTTACTTGAAACTTGTTAGTATTAATTCCAAATACGAAATTTGCAGAATTTATACGAAAGTCATTCACATTCCATTGGATATTTTGTCGGAAAACTTATATTCGTATTTTAGGTAAAGATTGATTTACTTTTTTCAAGAATAACTACCAAAAGTATGTTGGCTTCTCAAAAGGTTAGCAGCATTTTATATGTAGATACCCATTTCATTATGTTCTGTGAAAAAAATAATTTTGCAGAATTCACAAAGCGACTACTTTATGACGATACATTTTTTTTTCATGATACCTAAATCACAAATGGTATTATTATTGTATATTGTACTGATGCAAATACGTACCTAACTAATCCATAGTTAGGTACATGTTTTTCCTTGATATTTTCTATGCATTTTTTGTGGTTCATTTTATTTTATCGTGAGTGAATTTTTAGGATTTAATTTACTGTGGCAATTTATGATGTGTATTTTTATTTAATTAAATTTGAAAAAATATCTTATTTCCGCATCTATCGAATGGGATATTAGTCTGTAAGGGTAGATGTATTGAAAAAATAAATAAACTAAATAAAAACGTTTACTTAAGTACACCATACAATGTCAAGTTAATAACTATTAACGGACTTTTCCGTATGAAACATTGGACATTACTTTCTTGTTGCATAATCACTTGTACATAATGCCACATTTATTAGGAAGAGCTGGTCACCTGCAACTTACCAATACTTAGCTCAACCGCCGTCCGCAGCCGAAGCACGCACGTATTTATAATTGGCCGCTGTATAAATAGCGCTCATTGAATCATCTCGAAGGAGGAAGAGTGACGGAGGCGCATCCCGGATGGCGACAGCGGAGCGGAGGAAGCGGGCGCGACTCGCGCGCAGCCATTTCCTCTGGCAGGGCTGCCAACCGCACAGCGATGTCTCCATCCGCCGGATCTACTTGATGGTCGTGGAGAGTCTTTTATACGCAAGAAAAATAAATATTGGACGCCTATCACATACATTGTTCTTGTTCCAAAGTAAGTAGCTAATGCACTTGTGTTATGGAAATCAGACAAAACGTTTATCTCAAGTTTGAAGAACATGGTAAGTGTAAATAGATATTTCAGCTGAGAATTCAAAATGAAAACGTTATTTTTCTTGTGCAGAAAACACAGCAATTGACTATTTTAGTTTTAAGATTAACAAGATCACTTTTTAATTTCAAATATGTACCTTCAGCTCGAAATAACCTACCTACACATTTTTGCAATATTTCTGAATCGTAATCAATATGTATTGTTGTTCGATCCTGGGGTATCTTTGAGAAAGGTACCTAAGGAGCCTATACATACAACTTATTTGCATAAGTTTACACCATTCCTAATGCAGCATGTAACTAAAGATAACTTTCGTAATTCACTTATTATTTTCTAATCATCATCCCGGATGCGTATGTCAGCCCTGACGGCGACGCGCTTCCGTCCTGCGCCCGCGCACCCGGCCCGACTCTATGCTCTATGCATTATTTATACCCGCCCAAACCTGACCACACTTTCCAATGGAACATGGTGGTTTTGACATCACAATCTATAATTATTCTGAAATTGATACTACATTTTTGTACATGAACAGTAGATATATAGTCATAGCGAAATATTATACATAAACTGATAGGTATGTATACAGAAACAGCTATATAATCAATAATATTAAATTAGGAGGTAATGAGGCTTTTCTGCATATGGTACCTTTAATTTGAGACGAGCAACTCAAAATGGAAATTGCACTAAAGGTGAAAAATGAAATTTGCTAGTAATTTGTTAGTACTAAGAAATTATCTCAATTCCCACTATGAAATTCTCTTAAAAAGAACGTCTGTTGGAGTATATTTCTTGGGTCTAACCTGTCCCAGCGTAATTTTTAAAAGTTATATAATCTGTTAAGCGGCACAACCGTTAAGTCTATTCTAACCCGTTTGTTGCATCTCGCTATACTTTTCTAATATGACAGGTTCTAGCGCTTTCAATGTAGTTTTTAGTTGTGCGATCATCAAAAAGTGGTACATGTAATAAATTTTAACTATTAGGATTACAAAATTATCTTGATTATTTTTAAAGTATATTCATTTATCGCTACATATACAACTGGTTGTGTAATTAAATTTCTAGGAATATTATATTTAAAACTCTCAGATGAGTTACCGAAACCAGCTCAACTTCATAATTTAATATATTAAGTATGAAAATGCTAAACTATTAAATAATTGTATGATCAAACTGGATCACCTAATCCATTTTATTATTTGCAATAATATCAAGTGTAGACGGAGCACATAATTGCACATGCAATACAGCTTTATGCTAAGACTGCACTTTTTTTCAAACTTATGCATTGATCGTTCCAGTCGATTGTGATTATGACCTACCTAAATTTCTTGAGAATCAAAGGATTAGGAAAAACAAGAATAACATATTTATCTTTGCATTTATATAATAATTGCTGTTTTTTTATTTACAAATAAATACAAATTCAGTTAATAAATAGTTGGTAAAATTATATATGTACAGCTTAAAAAGTATGTTTTATATCTCATTTCTTAATCTTCTCTGGATTTTTGTATATCCAAAAATACTAACGTTAACGTTTTGTTATGACACGTTACGGTCCCAAGAAAATTTGAGACTTTCGACGTTCTGCGACACGTTCATATACATTCACACTATACGACTATATTTACAAGGTACACATAGAAGATTCACTCAGTGAGCGCGGGGCGCTCGTCCTTGGTCGGCCCCGCGCCACCACACAACACTCGGCACTCGGACCAGGCACAGCGATCACTGAGTCCACCCCCGCGCGGTCCGAAGCTCTCCGCTCGCCAATAAATATTTGTACAACGCGACGCGACTCGCGCCGCTCGACTCGGCGCTTCGGAGGGCGCGGGCGGCGCGGCGGGACTAGATAATACTGGAGAGCCGCGGCGGAGGCTCGGGGCAGCGGCAGCCGGAGCGGCGGCAGCGCGCGTACAGCGCCGCGCCCGCCGCCGCGCACCCGCGCAGCGGCCAGTACAGCCACAGGCACGGCAGCGGCAGCGCCAGCGCACCCACGCACGCCAGCCGCGGCCCGCACGCGCACGGCTCGCCCGCCTCCTCCTCGCCGCTCCCGCAGTGGTAAAACAGCGCCTTCACGCAGCACATGCACGACGCGTAGTCAACGCACGCTTCGGCGCTGCAGAGACACGAGCCGCACAGCCAGCGGGACGGCAGCGGCCTGGGCCGCGCGCACTGCTCGCATCGACAGCGACCGCACGTGTCACACACGATCGAGTCGGCCGGGAGGGCGCCGGCGCGCCGCTTGTCGGCCGCGGCGGCCGGCTGCGTCGTCACCGGCTTGAGCGGCTGGTGTGCGGCTGTGTGCGTGGCTGGAGTGGCGTGCGCTCTTCGCGGCGCCTCCACGTAGGCGTTGCGTTCGCGCTCGGCCTCAGGTCGTGGCCGGAGTAGCGACACGGTGGGCTGGCGCGCGCCCGTGGGCCTGTGGACGCGCGCCGCCGGCTTGGGCGGCCGGGGCGGCGCCGCCGGCCCGCCATACTCATCCATCGAGTCCGGCTAACGGCTCTCCGGGCCGTCGCCTTCCTGTTCCCTCATCGTCCCCACCTGAAGACAACAGAAAATAACCATTAGACACTGACTCAACTGAGGTTGAAGAGAAATGTTTCGTCATTGCCAGTAACGATCGGTTTGAGATACACATTAATATGTAAGAATATTCCGTAAAGTCCAAGATACACATTGCCTAAACAATGACACATTGTGTTTTTGCATCCAGACTTCATGTTTATTATTTTAGTTTTTTTTAAATATATGAAATAGTCCAACAATGTTTCCTTGTATTGTTTCCTTTAAGGATGCATTAAGACAATTGTTGAAGCATTTGTATACATTGTGTGGGTCATTAGAGAAAATGGTTTCTTTTTGACATAACTCAATTATTCAAACGTCACATGTATTGCTTTTTGAGATATAATTAACTACTGAATCTTTAATAAACGGAATACAGAGACAGAATTTAATATATAGACCATGGATAAAAAGGTTTATTTACATTAAGAACTGTTATCAGAATTTCGATCTCCACAAAGTAAAGCAAATAAATAGCTTTTGAACCAGCCATAATATCCCTGATGAAAACGTGAATTTAGTAACATTTATGTAACAATTATTACTAAATAGACTTTCATCGTGCGTATTGATTAGTCTCACTTACTGGTTCTCAACCAATACAAGTCACGAAACCCTTTTTTGGATTGAAGTGTTGACCTGATATATGTATTGCTATTTTAAAATGTAATGCGGTGAATGCCAATAGCGTAAATGACGTGGAAAGTAATAAAAGCACATTTGCTTATTCTTTCATAATTTAAATACATTTTGCCTCGTCAGAATCTGAAGGAAACTAACCCAATGTGATTCAGATGAACTGAACAAAGCAGCTGAAGACTACTATTGGTCTAAACAAGCTACTGAAGAAAAAGATATCCGAAACCGATTACAATAACCGTTTTTGTGCAATTCTTTTCACTTCAATAAAACTGACTTGACTGTTCAATTAAACAGATGATATTGACAGTCTTATTCGCACACCGTATGATGCATTTCTTCGAGAACGATAACCATTCTTTCTCTATGTCAATAATATTTTAACACATTTAGACTCCATCTACTTTCACACTAAATATGATAGGACCACATACTTACACTAAGGCATTCGGATTCACCCTTTATCCATTCAAAATGTAACCTAACATTCAAAACTGCAGACGCATACTTACGCATTCATTTCACCATTTCATTCACATTTGCTTTAAAAAAATAGCTCACATTTGACGGATTGCTTCGTGGTCCCTAATTGAATTTATTGCACATTTAATGCAGTTTTGCTTTTCTCACGATTTAAAACTTTTTGGTTATTGTTATTACCGTCTTAAACGATGACATTATTATTTGAATCATTGAGGCATGGTGAATTGTTAATAAAATCACCAATTTTAAAGCAGAGTTAAAACTCTGCTTTGCTATGAATTGCCTTCAATAACTACGTCCAGTTTAGCAAGATTGGCTTGATTTGGCTTCCGATGATTAATGATAATCTTATATTTTTCTTATTCCTTTCATTAAACATAAGGTATGCACCATGCCATGTATAACATCAATTGGTTTTATTACCACAATCTAAAATAATCCCCAACATATTTTTGACAATGCTATTCTCTTCAGGATAAATTCCAGTCGTTTCAAATTGTACTACATTTTTCATTTCAAAACATAATACAGTTCATCTTGTTTACCGGATTGTTGCTCTTTGCTCGTACATATGGATGGCTCTCTGTCGTTGGATCTTTTTGTTGAGAGGATCCTTTATTTCCTTTTTTATCTTCGCTTTTGCTTATACCTACTTGTTTTCGCGGAATCCTTACTGGACAGTCACAGGCAATTCACAATGGGTAATATTCTTATCAAAGTTGTTACTTTACATGATTACATCAATAAAATCTCGTTTTGAGTTAATTGACAACCCTTGTCACCTTTAAATTCCCGAAATAGGATTTGTTACTTGTACATACACGTTGTTGACCTTTGATTTTTGAATTTTCTAAATCTTGGTTAATGACAGATCGCATCTGATGATCAGTAGCGTGTGTGGGCATGTGCATATCTTAATATTAGGTATTATTGTTTGTTATATGTCAAAAGTGAAATTACGATTCATTTAATTCAATCTCGTCCAGAAAGAGTCAGTTTGCAGATGACGAGATTGAAGGTTTGCGCAAGTTGCTTTTGATGATAGTATTATGTATCAGCATCCAAGTACACGAACTTGAACTTGGTTGTGGGTATTACTTCATTTACAATGATTTACGACATAACATAATATTATCTGCTTTGTTTTAGCTAAATTTACCGGAGAATGAATGTTTTCCGTTTTCAATGTCTCTCCATGGCTGAGTTCTATGAGCAAAAATAATGCATTTCCAAATCTCATTGGATCTGTACAAAAATCATAGATGACTGTATTTGATTGTTGAAATAAGAAATCATATGTATACTGAAAACCACAAACCTTACAATTAGTGGTCTTATTTTGTTTTGTCTAAATAAAATTGTTATCTTAATAGTTCGTTACAAGATATAAAAAGTTTATTTTGCCATTGTTTACAATAACTCTTTATCAGTGTTCACGGTTATCATTTTTGTCGAAATTTGTCCAGCGGTTGCTATAATAAATATCATTATTCTTGTAATATTATTCGTGTGTGTATGGTCGAACTTCAATTTGAGATTTTCAGATTTTGGAAAGTAGAAACTAGCATTATCAGGTACACATTCAATTCAGTTTCCTTTATTTTGTACAAGTCTCATGGTTAGATCTCATCAGTTCCTATGTGAACGTGGTCTAGTTAGTTTTGTGTGATTGCATTACAAGTTTTAGTTGGTAGGGTTCGGTAAATGTAAGCGTTATTATGTGCCGGCGCGACCGTGGCGCGGCCAGCTCGCGGAGCACGTGTGCCTCCGTCGCGCCGCGGCGAGGCGTCGCCTCTCGTCATTCATGTCAGCTCGATTTCTTCACAATACATGTAATTACTACCCACGCAAACTTATGTGTTCTAAATTTAAAAACGGGCCGTTCGGAAGCGACACAAGTTCAACCCGTTCGCGGGACACGAGCAATCCGTCCGCCCCGAGGTGTTTCACCTCAGGATGTCATGTACTTACGAAACAGACGTTCCACGGTCACACATCTCCTACACACATCTTTCCAAAGGCACTCGGACCAAATGGTCCCAAACACAACACTGAGCTCTCCGCCGCTCCGCTTTGAGGTGGCTCGAGGTAGGTACCGCACCGACACCGCGCCGGAAGATTCACTAACACACAAAAATACGGTATGACCACCGAATTTCAGTCGCGCAAATCCACGGTTCAGGTTCATAAGACCGGCGCGGTCCGGAGCGGCACCTGGCGCGGGCGGGGGGCGGCCCACGCACCGGCCTCGATTCTCGTCCGCCCGCCGCGCGGTTATCACTGCAATATGGCCGCTACTCACTTCCTCGCTGAAGTTCTTCGTTGATTTCTACTCCTGATCTCGACGACGGCGTTTTGTGTAACCGTTCCGAACTCGTGCGGATTCACTGCACTTATTCTTATACACATTTTAAAGGAAAACCGGGAGCGCTGGCGCTACGCTCCGACGAAACGACCGTTCCGTTCGCTGGCACATTCCGCACTGGCGTCGGCCGCGGGCGCGGGCCGACGGGAGAGCCGCGCCCCCGCCCCGCACCACGCCGCCCGCGCCTCGCCTTTTTATGAATGGAAGGCGGCCATACTGAATGAACCGCGTACACAGAGCGGTTGGCCGCTATTTTCGCGGGCGAGCGACGTCAGGGGTCCGGGGGCGGGGGGCGGGGGCCGGAAGCGGGCTGCGAGCGCTCGCGGTGCCAAATTTTGCGGCGCGGGCGGTGGCAGCGGATGTGCCCGTTTACCGAGCTTCCGGCGAGATCCCCCCGCGCAGCCGCATCCGGTAATTGGGTTTCCGGTCGGCGAGAGTCGCGCCACCGGGATGCCGCCCACTTTCGTCCTGCAACGGCCATGCACTCACATTTCACAGCCAACTTTACGTTTCTCTATCTACTAGCACCGCGCCGCAAAGGTCAAACGTGGCACTCTCAAAATGAGGTTGTTTTTCGTTCGCGAAGCGAGCACGTTTTAGGTAGAAGCTTCGTTGTCTATTTTAGATTGTAGTCGTCACAATACTGATGGGCGCGTATGTGGCTTCATTCACAAATATATTTTGGCAGCGCGTGATGGACGGCGGCACGAGCAGGGCGTCGTCGACGACGTCTGTTATCGCGAGCGGTAATTTTCGCAAGGTTGCAGCGACAATAAGCGGCGTTGTACACGCGTGTCTCTGTGTCAAGGACGAGCGATAACGCCTCGCGCACGGCAGCAGCGGCGCAGGCGCACGACGCCGCGGCTCATCACCTCACCAATAACTACACTATTTACGCTCTTCGATACCTACTCGGTCCAGACGCCGGTCCCCTTCGAACGCGGTCTTGCGATCACCACTAGTTTTGTATCTAATTGAGTTGATTGACATATGAACTTAAAACCTTCTTTTTATCGCATTCAAAGACGTCTGAACCACAGACATGAGATAAAATAAATATCTCAATAATAACAATCTGCATGTAAAGTTGTTTACTGGAGAGCAAAATTACTTGGTAAGCTATTTGACAGCACTATCACAGTCTAGCAATGTTCACGGCATTATGCAATGCATTGAGTAAGCAATCAATTACAATAAACAAAAAAGTATATCTTAAGCAATTAAAACTAAGATAGAGACTACTGAGACAGAAACTAAGAGACGGGAAAAATTAAAACTAAGACTTAAAACATAAAAAATAAACTTAAAATCTACCTATTCAAAATAGAAACCAATTCCTTACGGCTAGGAGGCTATGATGCTGGTTGCGTTGCCGCGTTGGATAACTATGCTAATCATTTGAGCTAGGAACCAGAAATGAGTAATTCACACAGATTATCATATCTCAGTAAAGAGCGATATTTTTCACACTTCTGTATTAAAAATAATAAAATTATTTGTGTTATTATCACGTTGAATGAATGCCAGGCGGCGGAAAAGTCACGAGGAAACAAATTATTCACACACTAAGAACAAAGAGCGGTCATTGCAACCGTGAATGGGTGCAGAGGGACGGCAACGATTATGAAAAAAATCTACCTGCTTCGTTCATTCGTCTTGAGTTCTATTGTTGAAACGCAGCCGCTCATAACCGTCACTATCCCAGACCTCGACTCCAGGAGCCGAAATGACATCGACCGACTCTGACTTCAATGAAACCCACGCTATCGCGATCTTCGAAGTCGGCGACGACTAATCTTGAACTTATAATGGCGCATTTTTTGTGCAAAATTAGTAAAAGACAAAAAGTGCATCCCAACTTTTTGTATATCCGTTAACGGTTGCAAGTTCCGGTACAGAACATTTTAGGAGATAAAAAACGGTGAAACGGCGGTGTTAGCTTGTTTTCGGAGAATCCGGTGGTGGATTCATATTTGTGTTGCTGCGAAATGCGATACGGATTATGGAAGAACAATAGGTGCAGCAAAGGTGGCCTATTTGGTGCTGGTGAAAACGACACCCAAGCCTGAAACAGTGCACTTCAAGGAATGGTGGCGACTGATTCCAGGAGTTATACAATGAGCTTAAGCTAGAATATCTGCGAACAATCCCGGTGATCGATAACATTGTTGAACTGGAGACATGTATCTGCTCAATAAAACTTTATAATCTACAGCGTCTTCGTTTGTTTATATTCTTGCATCAGAATATAAACAAACACACTACCTGCAGACTAAACATTTCCTACCTAATTACATTGGACATTAAAACTTGTACATCACTCTTTATTGTTTTTTATAAATATATGCGTAGACTTGCTAGATCAACTTGAATCAAACATGATAAATCTATAATGTTACCAAAATATTAACACTTACACACTACAACTATCCTTAGACAGGCAAATTGCACAGTGTTTGAATTAGCTCTACATGTCATACTAACAGTCATGTAGATAGATAGTTGTAGACCCAGTTGCGTGATCAATAGCTAACTCTACTAATGTTACCGGAGCAGCAGTTAGCTATTTGCGATTGTGCGTGATTTGAAATGGTCATTAATTAATATAGCCATTCTGACGTTACAATAAACACGCGCAATGGTAAATAATCAACAGTTTGGCAACGACATTTAAACATAGGTTGACTTAACTATCCATTATGTAACCGGGCCTCACACGTACGAGAGGATATTTCAGAAAAAAATACATAATCAAAGCTAAGTATGTAATGTATTATCCTACCAGTTCATCTTCTTAATAACAATATTTTCATAATTTCTATTGGAAGCTAAGTAGAACGGTATTCGTGAATGTATTTTGCATCTCCTCTTCTTAATCGGCAATTTATTACTGACTCTGGATTTTTAATCGACTTCAAAAAAGGAGGAGGTTTTCAATCAGACTGTATGTTTTTTTTGTATCTATGTTAACTTCTTTCCAGTCATTTGTCGACCGATTCGAAAAATGATTTTGCTTACCTAGAGGGTATACCTTCTAGTTGGTCCCATTATTGCCAATTTGGGATCTTATGATGGGATCTTGGTGTAATCGAGGGAAACCCTCAAATTTTTAAGGCACGTATAGTGTACGTCTGATAGTCAACATCTTGTTGAGCTGAGCTGATGGTTGAACTCCTTAACGCTTAGGAGTTTAGTAATTATAATGACAGAACTTATGATAGGTAATTTGTACCTTATTAAATAACAGAGTCATGAGGAGCAACTCCCCCCCCCCCCCCCCTTCCTGTAATCACTAAAAATAAAGAAATAAAATTAACTAGCCATCACATAGACTATCAAGCATCAACTATCACAGCAACGACTCCAAAAATAAATTGTTTGCCTAAAATGGCTTCCTTTCCTTCCAAGGGTCAAGAGTTTATTTACTTTAGACTTTTAGTGCATTTTGGTTTTGAAGTCGGTTTTTACTTTTTTTTTTAAAGTTATTTTAACCAACAGTTTCCATCGACTGCGATCTGTTGCTTGGTGCAGTGCGGCGCCGATGGGTGTTTCAATCAAATTGCTCGAAGATCCGACCATCGCTTTGGACTGCGGCCTCGCGGTCTTTTTCCCATGTATTCGTAATGTATGATTACACGGAACCCATTCAAAAAGTCGTAGCGTAAAGATGCATTTGTAAAGATTGAATAATCATGGAACTCTTAAGCCATGAAGTACCCATAATCAGCTCTTAACTAAAGAAAGGCCCGATTAAATTTAAGTTTTGTCCATTCCAAACTCAAAGATAAATCATTGATTTAATTTCCAGGCAATCCTGTGTCGGAAGTCTCGACATAGTTCCGTGTAAAACCACCAGGTGGCGCTCGAAAAATGCTGAGACAAAATTGGTGTTTTCGTGTATTTATTGATTGAGAAGACTTTTTGAATGATGCAAATATTTTTTAAGATTTATTAAATATATAGCTACGTAAGTTAAAATGATATTTGATGAATTAGAAAATCAAAAAATTGATATTGTCGACGCGAAATGTCAAAAATGATGCATCAGACTACGCCCGCTGGTTATGAAAATGATTAGACAACGTTTATAGGTGAATGTTAGGAGGTTTATGTACGTTAGGAGTAGCCCAAAGTAATCTGTAAGTGTAGGCTAGCGTTAACGAGGCGGACGTTGGCGGAGTATATTTTTATTTTGTTTAGAGAGGGCACCATAATCTGGTCGATAGAAATCAGGTTTCGTTTGTTATGCGGTGGGCGGACTGCGGCGGAAGCGTTGCTCGCTTTCCATCCGTTATTGCATGCTATACTACACCTACCATGCACTTAAATCGATCCCGTACGGCTTATAACTCGATTCGCTTATGAAATCACGCTATATCTATATCATCATCATCGAGATTGGTTATGGCCGCCGTGATGAAGTGGATCCCTACATTTCGTTAAGTCTAAAGAAAATGATGGTTTTGTAATATGGTTTATCCTACTTTTTTAATCAGCTCTGGCTTTTTTCGTGTGGGATATAACCGTGCTTTTGAGTGTCGATTTGCAATAAAAAAAAAACATTAGAATTCCATTAATTCTATGAATATGTTTTAAAACTGCTAGGTACTTTTGAAAGTTACGCAAGAGCAAGGCTGTAAGGAGATAGGAAATCGTTAGGTACTAGTATCATATATTTATAAGCACTATCATTATCATTAGGTAAGCTAGTATCTTTGCGCTATTTAAAATAGTAAAACATACAGTGATAACATGAAATATAGTCCAATAAAGTGTAAAATTGTAGAGATCACATTGTCAACTTTTCAGAAACTGATAAGCATTATAATTTTATTACTGTTATTGTAACGGATATTGAAGATAAACTTACCAACCAAGTTTATTACGAAATAACAAGTCGGTTATTTAATAGCGATAAATAAATACTAGGTACCTACTGTTTTCAACGTCCATTATCTTTGCGAGTTTAAGAGCTGATAAACAGTTCATTTGAGAGAACTGTTTGTCTAATTTTACTATCGTATTGTGTACCCAAATCGTTTGATAACTATGCCGGAGTAGTATCGGCGTGGGTGCGTTGAAAAATAATACCGGATGTTTGCCGCAGATAAAGCGAACGTGAATGAGATCGGCCGATCCGCAACTTTATAATATTCGCCGGTCCGTGTTTGGAGATTGCTATGTGGCGGTGAACTCATTTCTCCGACGAATAGGCCTCGTCGGGACTAACCGGCGGCGATACGGCAGCTGCCCGCTTGCCCAGCCTCCTGCCACGTCTCACGTCCGACATGCGAGGCGATAACCGCACAATCGACGCGACTGTCCCGCGCCGCACGTTAAATTAAATCATAAAATATGAAGCGCTGTTACGTAAGAACAAAAGCTAGAATGAAGGATCTTATTGAATGGCCGGGTGTCGCGCACGGTCCATTCATGGCACGCACTCATCGCGGTGACCTTAGTTCGCCGCTCCATGTGCTTATTTAGTGAACGCCGGCGGATGTGTGTAGTAGCGAATATTTGTCGCCCGCGTAATTAGGATGATAAACACATTCCTCGCGGCTCGATTGAGCGTCGGTGCTGGCAGTTTTGGCAGTGCGGTCCCGAAGATGGTGCGTACATATTTTCGTTTTAATTGAAGACAATTACATAAATTCCACGTAGCGGTGAGGCAGGGGGTACGGCGCGCGGGGAGCGGCGAGGCGGTCGACCTTCCACGAGGCCGTTCGGACGCGCTCGCTGGGCCCTCCGTGCCTCCGTCCTCTAGAAACTGGAAACAACTACATCTTGAGACCTGCCATCGCCACTTCGTCATTTACAACCGCTCTAAAACTAATAATTTTGCATCTGACCTAGGGTACCTACCTACCTACTGTGAATTTTTTCTCCATTACTTGACGTCAAAAGCAAGATGAGAAGAAAGATGAGGCTTTTCAGTTTCTTGGTAGGCATTGGGAAGATCGCTTCCGAGTGCCTAACAAGAAAGTGATAAGCCTTAAGCCGTAGAATACAACAAGCCCACAAAATTCATGGATAACTTATACATGATTTAAGACGAAATAATCTACAAGTTACATACCTACCTACCCAACAATAAGTAATAACTTATAGCGAAATCAACACAAAATATAAAAGCAGGTACTACAAAATTTATAAATTTTGGATGTATTATACCGCCTCTAACACTTATATTACGTATACGAATAAAATAAATTTAAAATTCTTTTAAACGCGTCTGTCATTTACGAACTTAATTTCAAGACTTAATTTCTTATATTTTTTAATAGCATAAATTAATAGCGTAGATTTAAAGTTTATTTTTTATGTTTTATGTCTTAGTTTTATTTTTATTCTTGTTTGGTATTAATAAAAACCATAGCTTAAAAGAACTAAATTGTACATACTTATTCACAAAAAAAAACATATTGGCTACTATAAATCGAAATATGATACATTCATAGCATATTTAAAAGCTTATCAACATGTTTTTTTTTGTGTGTTCGAAGAATTGAATGTAGATAAAATAATTAAACTCAATTTACAAGAAATGCCCATATCATAATAGAATCTAATTCTGAAATTCTAATTAACTTAATTTGTTGTGCGAAAAGTTACCAAGACTACAATAAAACTCCACAAAAAATAAAGGATATATTAGTATCATAAGCAATCCAAATCAATCCGTGAAACTCTACCTATTGTAAATGTAGAAGCATAAAATAAGAATAACAAACATCCACAAGAGCTGTGCCTACCGGGGATAGAGTTACATTCAGGTTATTATACATGTAAATTAATATCCAACAAATAACATAATAGAGCCAATTAGTCGACGGCAAACAGTGCGAGCGCTGTGAGCGAACAAGGGCCACCGTTTGCCGTGTCAGCTTTTTACGCTCCCTCAACGTCGCCCGTGATTAGAAAATACCAAACTAATGACGTTCGCCTCCAGGATGTACCCACAATGTTCACTCGAAAAGCAAAAGTAGCTGTGACAGAGAGCGAGTGGAGCGTTTACAGTACGGAGTCAGGCCAATGACATCGGTGCCCACCTGCCACATGATGTAAGTGGCCCACCACTGCCCCGCCATAAACTACTCTATCAGCACCACACAGAACCACTAATCGTTGAGCCCACGATAGCATTTGCTCCGCTACCACACCGAGACCCACCACACCATGATTTCTACAGTGAAATTAGGTGCGTCCTCTGTTGAAAAATTGAAATTGGTGTAATAAAACATTTGTGTAAACAATTTAATTGTTCATTATTCGATCTGACTCTTGGTCTCGATTAGAAATCACGTGTAAGGTAAGTATGTTTTAGTTTGATTAAAAAAATGTGGTTACATACGTCAGAATTTGTTTATGAATTTTGAATAGTTTGGCCGTATGTAGATATATTTTGGACATGCACACTGCACGTGTTTTTTAATTATAGCAATACTTAATTAAGTTTAATTGCAACAAGAGTTATCGTAATTTGTTAAGTTTTAACTCGAATTCCTGCATTTTAAAAAGACGATGTGAACACAATGTATAATAATCATTTTAAATGTAGTACTTTTTACGTAATGCAAAATAAAATTCAGCCCAGGAATTTTCGAGTGGAATAGTCGTGGTACATAATATCAAGTACTCCAAGATACAGTTTAAGATAAGGCACAACCAGGGACCGGAAAACCCCTTTTTTTGATTAAGCCAATTGTTAGGGAAAGCCTATTAAAAAGGTTACACAAAGATAGGGTTACCCTATTGATATGCTTACCACATTAAATAAGGTTTCAGTAACTTTAATATTTAAGCACTTACCAACGAATAGGGTTACCATATTTCTATCTTTTTGCCACGCATTTTATTTCTTTCTTTAAAATGACGTGTCCAGATATTTAATTTTGGACTTGCGGAGATTCGCGGCTGGTGTTTGCTTGTTCCCGTTAATAATTATTTTCAGCTGCTTTTTCTTTTTACATGGAACCTAACAAAATTAAACATGATTCTGATGAAGAATTAAAAAAGTGCATTAAGCGAACTTTGAAATGTAATTAATAATTATATTAGTATCAACTTAGAGATATATTATTATTAATTATTAATATATTCATTAATTATTATTATTAATATATTATTATTGTATTTAAACGATAAGTTTTTCTCTCATGAGAGGTAAAAGCACTAAAACTCACGGGCCTTAGCCAACAGTCGAATGTAGTAAGCGTGATTCCTTGATCGATTTTTAAAACCTATTCATAGGGTAAGCCTATTGATAGTGTTTTTGGATTTGGTAAGCGATTACCCGAATTAATTGTATTAATTTGGTAAGCCTTTCGTTAGGGTAAGTTGACGATTAGGTTACCAAATTGATAAGGGTTCTTGGAAATAACTTTAAAAAATACCCTATCAAAAACCCCTTTAAGGGTAAGCGGTTCCGGTCCCTGGGCACAACAGCACCATCATGTACAAAATGATAACAGTGATTAAGCTTTTGTTAGCTAAACATTATGTATTTTTATATAGGTAATTCTACAGAGCTGAATGACATACAGCGGATTGCAGCCACCAGAGAATCAGAAGGCCTAGACAAGATGCATTCGACAGAGGATCACTAACCTTCCTAGCTCTTTCGGCATATTCCACGCATACAACGGGTGATAACCGACTGTAGCGACACTCGTCTGGTGGCAACCGGGACGCTGGTAGTGATTTACACCTTCACGAGGTGCGGCCGGTGGGCGAACCGCCGCCCACGCCACGACCACGCGTTGACGCGAATTCCGAACCCACCATCGCGCGACCCACACCTATGGTTAGGGCTGGCAACCATGTTCCTAGCACTGGTTTGTCCTAATTATAAATTCGAATTTTGAATCGCAAGTCCGAAGCCGTGGGCTGGTTTAAGAAGTTTGGAGGTAGGGCTTAGCAGCACCAGTTTGTTAGAAACTAGAATTTGGAGTTGCCTAGTCAGAAATCGTTAGCTAGCTAGTGAAAAACGAGCTTGAGAAAGATCTTAATGAAGGTTCCTAACCTTACCGGTTCATCACTAAATTTACAAACATCAACAAGAATAATTAGAATTTTAGCGTTTTATTTTATAAGTCGTTACTGCTAAAATTTCGGCCGAAGGAATCCAAAACTTTTTCTGCAATTGAAAATAATAATCTCACAGAAACACTTTGTACTACAATTTTTGAAACAAGGATTACTAAACCGAAAGCCAGTATTGAAACACAGACACCGACAGTGATATTATCTGTCATTTATGAAAGAATTGATATCGATTCATATGATACTATCGGTATTTTATTAAAATTGTAGAACTCATCAAACACAACCCTACTCATGCTCTTTCTGAAACACCAGATTATCATGTCACATATTTTTGAAATACAATTCGAATCTCATCTGTATGTCGTAACAGCAAGGTTTCCCCTCAAGATCTCTCGGCAGTGGTGTTTGTCTCCGCTTTTGTATAATTTCACCAAACTTGTGATCCGCGTCGGGTTTTAACGAATCACTATATTATGTCAAATGTTTGAAGTCCAAAAACTCTGTGGAAACCTGTTAGGCTAGGTTAGTTACGAATGTACTAGAACGATAGGTAGATTCAGTACATTGTTACTTGGATGGTTTCATCTAAATCAGGAATTCAACAGGAAACATCCTTATTGAATTTTTGTTACGATGGATTATTATTAGATATTTTCTTATATCAATAATTTTTATCAAGTGAACTGATAAATTAGTTCAAAACAAAAAGAATGCATTGTTTACCTAACCAAAAAATCAATGAATATACCCACACATTCATTTGTATGATTTGGAGCTTTAATATGATATTCGATATTATCGAGTACCATCATAATTGAATTGAGTGTGTTTTAAATAAACTTGTGATTGGCTCCCGTTCCCGTTCTAGTAACAATACCTTCTTTGACCATTATCTCTTTAACATTGTGATTGTTATTTTGGTCGTAGCTTGCGCAAGAGCGGGTTATCGTCGGTTTTTTTTATCGAACTGACGGTACTACCGGGTATGTATATATGCATGCGGCGAGGTCAAAATTATATGAATTGCCTGTTATTACTGTATGTGCTAGTTTAAATAGCACTATGTATAAATGAATAAAAAATACTGTAGATACGATACGTTGTAGTGAGCAACAAAACGATAAAAAACTCATTGGTATTTGCGATGTTGAATGAGGATAATAATATCCTCTTTGGCTTTATTTTTATTTGCATAACTACCTACATTGATGATATCCTACCTTGATCCGAAAATAAATTATTCGTAAAACGAAAAATACTTGAGGTTTGAGGAAAAATTTGTCAGCACCTAGGTAAGTGATACTACTAATCGTATTAAGTAGTTAGTAATGAAGACAAGTGATGATTTTACTTACCTACATGTTACGTGGGCACAAGCAAACTGGACCTGTAAACAGCAGAAAACACATAATTAGGTACAACATTCTTAGGTAAGTTACAGTAGAGATGTTATTAGAATACCTACAGACTACCATAATGCACTTACAGTAAGTATGATAAAAGCCTATTTATCGCAATGGATGGATAGGAATAACCGTTATGGGTGTGTATTGCGATATTGGGATTTAATTGTTTTTTTTATACACTTCATGCACAAACAAAAGGTACATATGGCGGACTTAATGCTAAAATCATTCTCTACCAATCAACCATAGGTCTATACAGAGAAAATGCTAGCGGCGCGAAGGAAGTGAAAGAAGGGCAATATTTTATATAAAGAATATTCGTTTACACTGTGTGGGTATTAAACTGCCAGAATTTAACTGTTTTCCCCCCATGCGTGTGCGACTATTCCCAGAGCAACGTCAACCTTTGAGTAGACCAAAGAAAACTGGTCAGAGACAGAGAACACACCGGCGCGGACGTGCGGATCGACATGAAAAGTCGAATGCGGCAAACAAAGCATTCATTTAAAATAAAAATATTCGTCATGAATGAATAAACAATTCCACGTTCATAGCGTTAATCAATCAATGAGTTGCATGCACAAGAGTCGGAGTGGACGTCGAGCTCATTGATCGAATCGGCTCGATAGGCTGCAGGTACGGTGTGCTCACGCGCACAGAAAACCGGATGGCGCACACAGCTGTGTAGGTGTTAGTGTGCGTGCGTGCGCACACGACTTCCTACCACCCCGCGCCCCTCGCCCGCGCGACCTGTTGCGCGCGGCTACCGGAGTTACGCCGCATAGTTACCAGACTCGATATGCCTCCCCGGCGCCCGCGCAGCTCGCTCGGCCCACGCACACACCCGTACAACGGCTAAGAGCGGGTCGAACCAGAACTTCTCTTAAAGTTATTGGTTACAGAACAGTTAACTATCATCATTGCAGAATGTATCCTTATATCATGACAAGTCTTCATATCAAAGACATTTTAACAACGGTTAAGAATTGATCTTGTGGTTCATATAGCGGCCGCTACCTTCACCAAAATGTCACGGATATAACGGTCGACGGTTAAAGTTACAACTGTAGTTAGCAGCTCGGTTTAACTCACTCTTAATTATCATCGAGCAGCACTCGTGAAATTGCCGTGCATCTCGTCTGGACCCATCGACATCTTTTATTAATCTGATATCTTCCATTACCGGTTGCACCGAAGTAAAATATCTAACCCGTTCGATTTATAGCCCCTCTTATGGATGCAGGCGGATGCATGACATCACGGTGATGCTAATTCACTCCGGCGGCGCTATCATTTAGAATTATAAATCTTCTAAAGAATCGGTCATTAGATCGACGGTTATACCAGGGATCCGTGTCAGTGAACGATCCAGTATTCGATGTTGCCAGTTCGCTTTTGCGACTAATGAACTTTCATGTAGTTTAGCCGGTCAGCATTGAACTAAGTTTTTTGTAATTTTAATGATTGAGCCTCGTTGATGTCTAATCAAGGAGAAAAAAAATGTATTTACGTCTATTATCTACAATGTGCTGATTGGTTGTTGGACGGTATCAAAATCACATGAAATTGGAAGTCTACTGAACCCGGAGATGAATTCAAAGGTGATGAACCGTTAACCACAAGGAACAAGATTTCAAACTTTCCAACTCTACCCACAGAAAAGTTTTTACTGCAAGAAAGTTTGTTCAGCTATAGGGCAGGACGATTAAATGATAAATATCACGAGTTGGTAGAGTCAACATAAGTGGTCGTATTGCAACTATCTATTAGTTGAAAAAGTGTGCGTGAGGCACACACACACGCTCTTCATCTTTTGCTATTTCTATAAAACGTGCTCTAAGAATCTGATAAGTGATAATAGAACTTTACAAAATAACAAACGTAGAGCATACAAATGTTAGTTAACATGCATATAATCGAGAAGCCAGACTCAATAAGAAGCCAGACTTTACGTATACACATTTTATTGTTCGTGTTAAAGTTTAATCCTTGAGATTTCTTCATAGGCACATTTGCTGATTGATATAGAAAAGTAGTGTTGGCAAAGAATTGAATTTCGACATAAGGTTCATCTTATTATATTTTTAAAGTGTAATTGTATATTTTTACGTAGCCTAATGTTTAGTTTGGTTAACTCAAATCGAATTTAAAAAAATGATCTCTTCTCTGTCAACACCAGCAATGATTGAATGAAACCATTAAGTCAATATAGGTAGAGCATATAACTCAGGTCTCTGACGTTTTCCTTGAAAGTCGTTTTACTATAAGTTCTATAATTTTAGCGTAGGTATTTATTTGACCGCCACGTAGTATCTTCTACTCGTAATGGTTGCTACGGACTACTGATTCTCAACAAGTGAAGAATTTCACTAATTATATTTTAGTTTAAAAGCCTAAAAAGAACAATATCATCGCATACTCTTAGTAGGAATAAAGGTAGGATTTAGGTAGAGAAGCAACAGCATGTTCCACATTGAACGCTTGTGACACGGACGCAGCGGACGCGGGCCCCTACTCTTGAATCAAATCGTTTCAAAAATCCGTGATGCATACACGTGTAAACCTTATTGAAAGGTGGTAAGGTTCACTGTTTTCTCAATTGACATTTATCGAAAGTCAAGGAGTGTACATCGGAGCCAATAGTAAGGGCCGGAGAAAAAACAGGTAGCGCCGTTCCACCGTATCGATCTTTATGTTATTTTTCTTATTTATCTTTTTTATCTCGGGCCCCGCTCCGTGCCTCCGAGCCAGCGGAAGTTGTAACAATTTTTAATCGCGCCAAGTATCTCGGACCAAGGCTCTCGGACAACGAGTTTGATATATTTATTTTTTGTAAACAACCACCGGAAACAACCGTGAGCGTACTGCGCTGGAACACATATCTTCCATTACGTATTCTCTGTTCCCAGTAATAATGATAAGGGCGGCGATAACAGACGATGTTAAGAGGTTCTATGAGAGCGACTCTTGAAATTAAAGGAAATGTTTGATCAATGTTGTCTCATTATTTCTTGTCTTTATTTAATCAACTTACCCTTAGTCAGATACACTTTATCTGTAAAGAGTGATGAGTCGATTTAATTAAGGTAGATTAATTGAATGACAAAGTTAGCATACTTCGTTGGTAAGGCCCGGTTGCGTGATTGCTAGATTACACAACTAATAGTTAAATGTCGTTACTAGCGGTTAAATATTTACGACTCCGTGTTTGGATAAAAATACATTGATCAATGTTCATTTATTAGTTTCGTCAAGTTTGTCTGTCACTCCTTATTTATTGATTCCGAAACTTTAAGCATCGTGAAGCTGAAACTTGGTAGGGTGTATTCTGTTAACCGCTTTATGATTCTTAAATAAGGTCAAATTGTTTTGAGTGAAAATATTTAACTGTGTCTTTAGAAACACCTTATAAACAGGACACCATCAGTACCTTTTGGAAAATCGTTTTTTTTAATTTTCTCTTAAATCATTTTTTAAAACCACCCTGACTATTTTAAAATTTATTAACGTAATCGCCATCACTTCTCTCAAATGAATGCCCAATACTTATTTTTACTTCGACTTTGAAGAATCTGTAATAGTTATAATTAGGTGTTTAAATGTTGCACTATCCTATTAGAAATTAAAGCTAAGTATTCAGGGCCTCTATTTTTGAATCACTCGCTTAAATATGGCGTGTGATAATTGATCGAAAACAAATTAAAAATCTACGATAATCACGCGAATTATTGACGTAAGTACTTACAAAATTAAGATATATTTTTGCAAATCCCTTCCATGTGGATTTCAACAGATTTTTATTAGAAAATTCGACTTTAATGAATGATTTTCATTCTTGACGCAAGTGATTCAAAAATAGGGGCCCTGTTCCCTTTTGATGTTTCCGTTCATCGTTTGTTTTTGCAGAACGGGTGTTACAGGTCAGGGATGGAACTACTTTTTTCACATAGAACTGGTGAAATTTTCCACCCCTAGACCATCGCTACCCTGATGTTACACCCTGTGTGAATATCAGCACCTGACTCTACTCGGGTAAACGCGACGATGTATTTCGGTAACATTTTTCTGCCAATAGCTGAGCGTAGGCGATCATTCCCGAAATACCCGCTGATACGCCCACCGGCATCTAATAGTGCTCAAAGAAAAATCGTTTACCGAATGGAGAAATAACAGTAAGAATTATAATTTGTTAGAAATGTTAGGAAAAACAAGCAAGTAAAAATAAACCATAAGTATAATATTGAGTTGACACATAATGATGATTTTCTCAGTTGCCGTGCGTGCTCTCTCTTACAATTTTGTGTGTATGTTTCTTATTTGAATCATATTGTATGTCTTTGTAGGGTTCCGTAGCCGAATAGCAAAAAACAGAACCCTTATAGTTTTGTCAAGTCTGTCTGTCTGTCCGTCCGTATGATACAGCCACTTCATGCTGTATCTAACTATGAGCAACACACTGTTGAAATTTGGCAGGAAGATGTATCTGTTGAAATTTGGTAGGAAGATGTATCCTGTTAACCGCTTTACGATTTTCATACAAAAAAAATATAATGGTATTTTAGGGGGGCTTCCATACATTAAACTCAAACCGAAAAAAAAAATAGTCTTACCTATGCGTGTGGAACTGTGAAGTGCCTACGGATAGGTCTTTTAAAATGACATAGAGGTTCCCAAAACTTTATTTTAAAGGCTCACGTTTGATAGATAGACTCTTTGAAAGTGGTGAAATGGGTGTCCCCCCCCCTCTGACTTCTAAACTAAGCAAGTGTAAATTTTAAGAAAATATATGATGTAGATCTTAACAAACACTTTCAACAAAAATTGGTGTGGACCGGATCGAACTAGTAGATTTTGGGATATAGCACATTTTCAGCAACCGCAAACATAACTTTGTTCTTCATACAGACACTATGTAAAACAAAGTTATATTTGCTGTCAACAAAATATTGGGGTATTTTTGCCAAATGGATGTAAGTGGATTCCCTAATTCAGATAAAATTGGCACGCGCGCACTGAGGGTCAGTGCGCGCGAGTCCGACTCCTACTTGGCCGGTTTTTTATATTTGTTTAATGTAGGTTTTCACAGCAAAAAGTAAATAAAACTGAATGACTTCTTATGTGTTAAAAATATACATATGTAAAGATGCATTAATATGCATTGATACAGATGGAATGCCATATCGAGAAGTTATCTGATAGTGATAGAGACTAGCTTATCTTAAAGGTTTATATTACCATTCACCTGTTGACTTATCTTCAGATAAATCGTCGAAATCTGTGCTATTATGGTAATGATTCTTCAAAACTCAGTAGGCATTTTGGTTTCCAAGACCTTTAAGGGACCACGGTCTTATACATAGTTACTTTAGCCAGGGTATTGTGGATATCATAAATGATTAAATTTTTAGCTTATGCTTCAAGAAATTAGGAAGTAAATAATTAATAAATAAATATTTGGACACCAATAATCACATACATTGCTCTGATTAAGTAGCTAATGCACTTGTGTTATGGAAATCAAACACAACGGTGGTACCACAACACCCAGACCCGAGATAAATAAAAAGTGATTTAAAGAGAGGCCGGTATTTAAATTGAAAATACATAACTCATAATAATATTTCATTGATTTTGTATGTAATTCTGAACATGTCTAATATTTTTTTATTTAGTTTGGTTAAATTGAAATTTAGATTTTTAAATAATGTTATGTTTTTATCTAATTATAAATATTTTTAATTGTTATTACAGCCAAAACTTTTATTACGATTATTATTATGATTGATGTTAACTTTTATGGACTAAAAGTATGAAATAAATGATTTTTTATATAGAAAATTTAGATTTCTCTTTTGACTCGACCGGAAATCGAACCCGGGACCCCAGAGCGGCGACGTTTTGAAACTCCGCGTGCTCAGCCACAACACAACGGAGCTCGTTTGAAGAACTAGAACAACGTTACTAAGTTTTAGTTGTAAAATAGAGATAGAAATAAAATGTGATGATCTTGTATAAGCAAGTTCATAAACATCACCACTGCATCCACAGGTTAAGCTTAGAATGTTTATAATAATCGATAAATAATCGTCCTAGAATCAGCTCTACATAACATTAAACTTAATGAAGCTGCTACTGTATAATCAACGTACGACATTTACTTACACTTAAACTTTGTTGTAACTTGTCATGTAGTGCACCCATCAAAGATTTGAATCGACCACAGCCTGAAATTGATTAAAAAGTGCTACGAGTTATCGAGTATGAAATGTAAATGCACAGTTTTTAGGCACTCTACATTTCAAGCTTGGAACTGTTTGTTTCATTGCGTATCGTACACTGTATCCAAAAAGTGACTGAAGTTGGGGAAGTGAACATTCACCTATTGTATATATTGTAATACTAATAGTTTTTCAGTTATAACACATAGCCTGCATGCCCAGGTTTCAAGATATAGGTAAGCCTAAGAGATTAGTATGCATGTTTTTAAATAGAAATTAATGTTATTATACCAAAAGGGTGAAGTGTTTTGGCTCTGTCGCGCAGTAGTGGCGCCGCCTATTTTTAGCGCTTTGAACTAGCCGCTCCTTCTGTTTTCGTCATCATAGTTTACTTCGAGCCTTTGAGCCCCACTGAACTATAATAGGAATGGGGTGCGGCTCTTTACGCTATCAAAAAGAATATAAACACTTAGCGCGTTTATAAATTAGCCATTTTACAAGACTGTATCTGGGATGTTGCTCTAATTCTGTTTTCCGCAGCTGAAAAATGTAGTTAGCTGTAAAAAATATTGTATAGTTTACTTGCAATTCTGCAATTTGATTGTAAGCATTTCAGATATTACTTTAAGGACCTGTTTCACCATCGACAAATTAGCACTAACCGACGGATAGTACAAATATGAAACGTCATTTCGTATTAAATATTTAACAGATAACGCTAATGGGAATTTATTCGGACATGGTGAAACAGGTCAGAAATCTTACTTTAAATCTTGAGATAAATCTGAAATGAAGTAATGTACAACACGTCAAGGTTTTACAGAAAAGTTATTATCGGAAATAAACTAGTAAGTAGCTCAAGAAAAGTAGGATCTTATTCAAAATTTAGGCGTCGTTCCCATGGGGTATGGGCATGGACCTCAGTGATAGTAATGCGAAAACATACGGAAACATAGGCAAATTATTTAAATAAATGTGCATATTTTATACTTCCTTATATTTTGCAAAAAAAAACTGGCATATTTTAGAAAATATCATTCCCCTGTATAGGCATCGTCTCATTCGATAAAGCGCAAGTAAATACATCAAAAATGACCACACTAGGCTAGTATGTGAAATTTGCTTTACTTACTTATTTGAGGTCCATGCTCATTTTCCTGAGTATGGGTGAGTGTTGAAGATTAGCAAGATGAAGTTATAAACAAAGGTTTTATTGATGAACATGCATATTTTGCCGCCAAACAGTCTGATGTGGCCTTATAGTCTCCTAACAACCTCGTACGTAACACAACCGATCCAATGCTTTACAACCGATCCACTTGAAATTCGTCAAGCCGTTCATCTTGCTGACCGTTTGATTATTTCGTAACGTGCCATTAATTGTCAGTGGTCACTCGTGCGAGTTACTTAACCTCTAGCTGCCTGTTGCCTGCATGCTAATCACACAATTGACCACAGTAATCGTCACCATCTTCATACTGTTGATACTGAAATAATTAAGTTAATTGATATTAATTTGATGCAAAATACTATAAAGATTCGGAATCAATCAATTACCCACTCTACTACTATGAAAATGTTATCAATAGGAGATGATCTACCTTTATACTGCGCACAGAACTTGCTATTTGCTTTAAAAGCAAACAAAAAATACTTTGCAATCTTCTTACAAAGTGCTACGAGAAAAGTATCTTCTCGTTGCAAAACTAGAGCATCAACAGTTAATAAACCAAACATAATTAAATTGAAGTCTTCATCGATTACCGTTTAAACTAATGAAATGAACCATGAAGCTTGGCAACAGTGTGAAAACATTCTCTTGGTCGCGGGTGGTTGTCGACAATCAATAATCATCGTGTTGTGCTTCGCCTAATTGCACATCTGCTTGACTGAAGGTGGATGTAAGTACAAACGCTCTATTTACCTTTCTTATACTTACCGTTGACAGAAAATGTATGAGTTCCATGGTTTTAAACTTCATGTTTACGATCAAACTCGTAACTTAAGATCGTACTTATTAACACAATAATACAACCGAAAAACATGCTCTTAAATATGAATCAAAGGCAAACGGGTGACTGTCGTAGACCAAGTACCAAGTAGCCCAATGAATGTTTTCTGGCCCCATGTCAACTAGGCAGTTATTCTGCAACTGTCCCATGTCCACCTACAAACGAGCAAAATGTGTTGAAATTGAGCTTTATACCGCTCGTGGCAAGGGTAAAGCTGTGCCTGTGTCTCAGAGTCTTCTACCCGTCGCGATCGGCCGGGACGAGAACCAGTTTGGTTTAATCATAATAATTGCGTCCTCCGTTAAGCCTATGCGTGCTAGTGTGCGCACACATACGCGACAGCGTTTGCGTTGTGCGTGCGGCGATCAAATGTACTAATGAGAATTAGATCCTAGCCATTTTTACAGTCCGGATCTGAAATAGGAACGTTACATTAATGCTGCTGAAGTGCTGAAGCAAATGATAAAATAAAAAGTAAATAGATGGGCAACGTCTTCAAACTATTTATACAGTGGTAAAAACTGCATTGAACTGCATACCCACTCCCCTTACTTAGGCAGAAGGTAATATGGGGATCTCATAAGTTCTTCAACATACAACAACAGGGTACAAAAAATATGTGATAATTATGGGGCAATTGGGACACAATTACTTCATTCAGTACATAGGATGTCAGTTAATAAGTGGGGCTAGATTTCAAGAAGTAGAAAATTATACCTATGTTTAAAACTGATTTTTACCAGGAATGAATGCTAAAATTGACACTACCTGTACAAAGATTATTAATCATGACCGGGATCGGAATTCAAAATCAAAATTCTCAAGAAATTCAGTAGCTTTATCTGCGTATCTGATAAGTGACAACGTGACCCTCATTATTTCGGTATAAAAAATATTTGAAGTCGGAACACTCGAATATTGTTGTAACCTTAGGTAGGTAGGTACCGAGTTTTGGTTACTTACTCCGATAACGCGACACAATGTGTTATCTGTGACCACGCTACGCGACGAGAAAAAACATTTGGTCAACAGCCACCAAGGCCAAGCCTTACGCGGAACTCCAGATTCCTGGCTTGAAATACAGTCGACACTATACATGTATGAACACTACACATTTCTGAAACCTTATTCCTGTGTATTAAGACCCAAATTCTGATTAATTGTAGATTTTTAACGTTTGACTGTATATCGATGTTACAGCAATGTCAAATATGTTATAGAGGACAACATAAGGGTATGTCTTGCCCGGTTTGTTTGCACAACGTTGGTTGTCTTGTGCGGTGAAGAGTTTAAAATTTGGTAATTTATTTTATAGTATGATGTGTGAGCGTAGGGTTTCAATGCCTCCATGCCTCCTCCTCCTTCCAATATGTAGTATGCATAGGGCTGATTTTCTGTGTGCAATCCTAAAAGCCGGACCCGGCTCATAATCTCATCCTTTAAGGCCTTATTACTACGAGAAGTAAGTATAATTTAATATGATTATAGTAATCAGATTGGGTATTTTTTCTATCATGGTTTTACCCGACATGTAAACAGGAAAATCGAGACTATCTGGTGAAGATCCCGAAACACTAAATCCAAGACTAAATCCGATAAACATTTTACAGAATCTACGGTTTTCACAGAATTTGATGACGGAATGTTGTAAGGTTTATGGAGGAAAAATTGTTGTTTTGTGGAATAAGCTAGGATGGCGTAAGAGCTCTACTTGCACAATCTGATGGGTCAATATAAAAATGTGTTGAAGGATTGAAATCAGGAGATTTTCTATCTAGAAAATCTCCTGATTTCCAGTCCAGTGGTGTATGCCAGTCGTCCTTATTTAATCAACCAAGCGGCATGGCTAAAATTTTAGCCTGGTCTAAAGCTGGAAATTGTCGACTAGACCGATAACAGAATCTTCTTTGAGGCTAATAGATAAAGACTGTAAATCATGAGTTTGTTTCACGGGAAAAATACAATAAAAACTAATACTATACATCAAAGGTTTGACAATAAGTGCGTGACGTCTGGTGTTTATTTCCAAAGATGCTAAAGAAACAGTTTAATTCATAATTGGATAAGAAAAGGTCGTATTTTTAACGCTCTTACAGCTATGATCCAGCAGCTAGTAGTCAAAATAGTCTCAAGGCAAGAAAAATATCTGGAAGACTAATTTGTTGCTTGTAAAGTTTATGAGGGGAATAATTTATGCATTTGACTTTGAAAATAAGTTCTGACTCTTCTCATAATAGCCGGCAAATATCTAACTACTAAAATGCAGAGTTACCTATATGTAATTTGAGGCACTACTTTGGAGGGTAAAGAGTTGATTGCTACAGATTTGCTACCATGTACCTTAGCTCAACTTTATAACCCCAGATAATTTCGACAGAATGCGAATATTTACCAAGATTTATTAAGGAAGTGATTAGGTTACAAAATACTCAATTTAATAAAGTATTTTATCGCTGGCAGATACTGTTAGTGTTATGTGTCGAGAACAAATGCGAGTAAACAGTGAATTTGAGGTAAGTTATACCACAAATGAGTGCAATAAATGATTTTGAAGGCGGGTAGACCACAGCACACTCCCAACAGTTTTAGGTACCCTGTGATCATTGCACTTGGGACAGTGTTAAAATATCAGATACTCGTAAATAATTTGGCACATAGTAGCAATGTCGAAGGTAACAAACTTTTCTTATGTTAGTGTTCATCATGAATGTTTAAAAATATTTGTAATACCAAACACATTACTTTTTGTCTCATCTTCGTTTAAATTAATGATTATACTCATGGCTGTAAAATAACCAGTCACATTTAAGGACATGTACTTAGATTTTTATTATTATGATGTTTGTAAGTTTGTAAAGGCTAATGAACCGATAATAACATTCAATTCATGTTATGACAAATTATCTATTTAGCAGCAAGTATAATAAATGCAGTATTTAATTATGTATAAAGTTCAATATGAGGTAATATTTCAAGTAATTGATACTTTTATTACCGAATTATCTATCCAAAAAGACGCTGCGTAACTTTCGTGTCTCAGTGAGTAACTTTCGTGGCTGACGAAATTTCAATTTTAAATATCTACATGAATAATGAACTAATTTTCATGAACTAACAGATTTTGTTACAGTTTGATAGCTTCTTTAAAGCAGTATTTTTTAATTTGAATAATATACAGTCTAAATTTTCGCCACGAAGGTGACACAAAGAACACTTTCTGAAGAAATGCCCAGCACTTTATCTTCAAAAAGGTATTTAACATTGATCCGCAGGTAATACCGCACGTACCGTACCATAACGTATTTAGCCAGTATCTGTTCAGGCCATTCCCAAACAAGATGATCCAGCCATAAACGTGATAAGAATGTGTTTGTTTACGGATGATCCGAGTCAAAGCTAGATAACGTAAGGACGTAAGAGCTGTGCTTTTGGTGACTCCATCGCAATGTCGTAAG
This sequence comes from Pyrausta purpuralis, assembly GCA_963924145.1. Lineage (NCBI taxonomy): Eukaryota > Metazoa > Arthropoda > Insecta > Lepidoptera > Crambidae > Pyrausta > Pyrausta purpuralis. Next base: position 18,407,267 of record OZ001645.1, on the reverse strand, counting down.
GCCGTAAGTGCTGGGACCCTATTTTGAAAACAGTCGTATGACATAGTGTCTACGAATACGACTTATAATTTATGGTTGTACGTTATTGTATATTACAAAACATATAACAGAAAAACTGATAAACTCCAAAAAATAACATAAAATGAATAATATAGCTTGCTTTCTGCAACGCGGTAGCGACAGTCATTGCGGAGTCGAGTGTTTTAAAACTAAGAAGTTGAGCGAAAATCGGTATAAATCCACTGCTCGTTTCGATGCGAGTGATTCAAAAATAGAGTTCTTGAGCTTTTGGTGACTCCGGCGCAGACGCGCAGGCGCGGAAAACAGGAAGCGCCCGTTGGCAAATATTCAAATGCCACGTGGTGCGCACTGCGCAGTATGTTGATAACAGTTTTATATTGTCTGCGAATTAGAGATCTATGCTTTATTGCTTCCTCGTGGAAATTGTAGGCAACGATATGCTAAATATGCTTTAAATAAAACAGTAGCGCCTAGCGTCAGTAGTGATACTGAAAAATTAACGCTGACCATGGCAATATAATAATTAATAAATTATGCTATAATTTTTCATCTTATTTTATTTTTAAATTACTACATACTACAATTAAATAAAAATATAAGATTTTTAGTAAATTGTTTAAGCTAAAGTAGTTTTCGGTGTTTCCTGAGTTTTGAGAGCTAGAATCTAAACAAGTATTTTTTTAAAGGTTAAAGATCTTCGGAAGATTTTTTATCAGGACTTGGGAAAAAAACGAAGCTCGTTTTATACAATATGAATATATTATTCGACAGTTCGTTCAGAAAGTTGGCGAATCAAGTATCTGAACTGTCATTTCAAATCAGTCATTCCTACTTAGTCAGTTCAATTATCAACTCCGTTGAAATCTGTAGTTCCCTGTTTTTTCCCCGCTCACAAGAACTGAAAAAAGCGTGTCATGCCATCAGCCACATGGACAGCATTCAGCACAAAGGGCCGAATATGCCGCGCACATGTTCTTCGCATGGTTGCCAGGATACGGTTTCCGGGATCGTCCCGGGATATTGTCTTTGGATTCTTATTTTCGAATGTTGAATATGGAACAGGTTTTTTTTCGGTTTGATAATGAATACTTTACTGCTATGAAGATTAAATAATAATGGTCACAGCATTGCTCATTAAAATAAATGCATTATAAACTGTAGACATGGAATTTGTTACTTATCTAGAAGTCTTAATGTATCATGTGTCTTAATCAATAATAATTAATCAAGTATAATTAATATATCATGTTAAAACATTCCCTTGATTTGAAATATAAGAATAGTAGACGTTAAATTTAATGTCAATTTTACACAAATGAGACAAAATGAAAGGTTACAAGTTTATCTAAATGTTTGGTTAGGTATGTTTCAAGAGCGACGGTTTAAGAAAACATGATAAATTATACCTAATTTTAAAGTAATAATATTTAATGTGTCGTCATATTAAATATTATTACTTTGAATTTCAAACTGCTTTACATTTTTTTCCTATATTAAATTTTCTGCCATAGATAATTCAAAAAGTCAAAAGCATTGTCTGAGTAACTATTGAAAATTGTAGTATGCTGTGTTGGCTTCCCTTTGCGAAATTCAAGTTAAATTGTATGTGGAAATGGATATGTACCTAGCAGGTACAGGAAGATGCGTTTTTTGCAAAAGACATTTCACCCATTAAATAAAACAAATACATACTTATTATTTGGTTGTAGGTATGACTAGTTAAAAAACATAATAAATTGGGACCAATGCCTTTTCTAGTGGGTGTTTGAGGCTCTCTCCCTTTTTAATTAAATAAGTAAACTGAGTCTACGTTTCTTAACATCGTTCTTTATAAAATGAAGTGTAACATGTGAATGGAGCGACCATCCCACAACTTAGTTGCAAAAATAATCCAACGACACTCGAAAATAAAACAAGATAAAGATAGAGTTGTTTTGTTAGCGAAATAATATTTCATGAATGACATAATTTACGCAGCTTCAACCTACACGCCATAAAAACAACGTAAATATATAAAGTATGTTGGCAATGTTGCTATGTATTTTATAATAATAAGTTAATCTATGGATATCAACATTAAATTAGTCAACGCTGCGATTACAAACTAATTTAAAATTTCCTTTGATCTGCATCAATAACCGACGGGATCAAACGAATGTCCAGCTTAGAAATATCACCGAAAACTCTGACGTTTACTTTTAAAGTAAATAAAATCGCAATTTATAATGTCTATTCTTTCACGATGCCCCAATGGATAATGAGTTAGTTTGTCAAATACAATGATCGTTTATGAATGAATTAATGAATGACAGTTCCGCCATGTTGTTTGTTTACGCGTGCGCGGACGCAGCGCTCGGGCGGAGTCGTTTGCGTTCGCTGGCGCTCGCGCCTCGAAATAGCACGCACCGAGCGCCGAACAGTGCGGTCGACGACCCCCGCCCTGCCTCACCGAAATATTGGAACTACACCCAATCCTTTCTCTGATTATTATGTCACCATATTTGTCACTGTGAATCTTAACCACCATCTTTTCCAAATTATTATCAAAAATAGTTATTAAACCCCAACGCAATTATCATTGAATATTAAAATATTCCAAAAAAAATACACCTTAAGTACTAAACAAAAATATAGTTAGAGGTTAGGAATGACCGCAATTAAATTCCGTAATTAGTTTCTAACAACACTTAGATTGAACGTCATTGTTGATGTTTGAAGTTAGCATAACTTCATTTATAGCTACACGAGCGCTTTTCATTCATAAGTGCCAAGGATACTTTATGCAATAAGGCTGTATTCCGAACAACGGCGAACGTTACCTAATTTGCTGTGCTACCAGTCTCGCCCTCTGCCGACAGTAGGCTGAACTAAACAAACTTGGTTCGCGGCTTTGGTAGAGTCGTTATTTGCTGTTTAACCAATAAGGCAATAAAAGTAGACAAGTTATTTGGTACTTATTATAATTTGAACTGTAAGTCTACAGGATATTACGTAATATACTTACTTACAAGTTATCAAGGTGAGATGTGAAGGTAGGTTTTAATACCCAGTGGACTCTTCAATTTATTTCGTATAATACTCACAGTTCGTGAGTTCGAACATCAAACTTGTCTTACGGTAGCTGGTATCCCTAAATTTATCGTTTGGTAACAGATTAAAATATGGTCACTATTTAAAAAAAAGGCAGGATTAATCAATCAATCAAATTGTAAAGACAGAATATACTTATGCATTCTTCTTTGTGTAGTAATTGCTGTATGGCAATTAGTACGTTCTTGCCTTACTTTTTGTTGTGACAGAAAAAGTAGCGATAGCAAGGGCTCCATATTAGTACATCCAGAGATATGAAGGGATCGTCAACACAAGCTTATTTGCATATTGCTCAGGTGAATTGCTTTTTGAATATCTCCTAAAAACCAAAATAAAAACCCATCTGAAAGTACACGTAAGCATTGGCGGTGAGGGGTACGTGAGAGCTAAATGATTTATAGAGCAGTTGCGCGAATCGGCGCCGGCACATTCCGGCGGGATGAGCGCCGATGAGCTTAATTATCGCTACGCTAATAAAACGCGAAGCGAGTAAAGCACGGACAAAGTTTCGCCATTTGCAGGTATGAATCACGACACGAGGCATTGAAAACGCATGTATTCTTTCAAGAGATTGTAACTTAAAACTTGAGCCTTTGTGGCTTTGACGGAAATTATGTTCTTATTTATTACTAACTATCTCTCTCACCACTTAATTTATTTATGATACCTGCCTATTTACTAGACCTAGTCTTGCCATAAATATTGTCACAAAAAAAAATATTACTTTTTCAGTGTGTTAGTTTTAAAGATAAATATTAAACAATTTTAAATATAAAAAGCTTGTTCGAAGTGGTTTCCATTGGCTGCAATACAGTCCTTAAAACGTTGAGGCCAGTTATCAATATAAGCACGCACTCTTTCCATGGGGAAATTCTTCACTACCAATCGTATGGATTGTTTTAGGGACTTCAAATTATCATGGCGTTTAGAGCAAGCCGTACTCTCTAAAACTGACCATGAATCATAATCCAGCGGATTAAGATCGGGACTAGACGACGGTTAGTCTTCAGCTCTGATGAAGTCCGAAACGTTCGCTTCTAACCAAGACTGCGTGGACCGAGCTTTATGACCCGGCGCCGAGTCTTGTTGGAAAGACCATGCTTGGTTATTGAAATTGGTGTTGTTAAGGGGCTTAACTACCTTCTTAAGAATGGTATCTTGATACACTTGTGCCGATGTTTTGATACCTTTTTCACAAATATATGGCTCAGTCACTCCTTCATAGCTAACGCCCCACCAAACCATCACTGAAGTCGGGTAATGCCCACGTTGCACTCTGCTGACTAATTGAGAAGCTTTCTTAGAGGTTTGAGCATAAATACGGTCATTTTGTTTCGTAAAATGTTGCTCAATTGTAAAAATTTTCTCATTCGTAAACAAAACTTTTCTGTGACCTCCCTTTGCGTACCGCTTCAGTGGTTTTTCGATTTTACCACCCTATTATTTTTTAAATTATCAGTTAAAAAATGACCAGTGTATAGGCTCTCTTATAAGCTGTCTTTAGTCCTAAGTCATTTTTTAAAATACGCGACATGATTCTGGGTGCTATCTTCATCTTCCGAGATAAAATCTTTTGCTTTCGGACAGGATTTCTGCGAATTCTTTCCCTTCCTGGGTTGACCACCTTTTTCGTACGAACACTACGTGGACGGCCAGATCTTCAACACCCCACTCCATTTTAATATCGCAAAATATTATAAAATGTATGGGCGGCAAAATTAGAAAACACAATGCGAAATCGTATTAAAATGACAGATTCCAAATTAAAATGTAATATCTTTCTTATTTTTAATTGCAACAGTATTTAAGGCCAAAATGTGTATAGTAACACAATTGGAATTATACGGAAACCTCAGGTGCACCTGAGTGCAGGTATATTTTAAACACTTTTCAAAATTACTTCGACTGAGCCACTATTGAGTAAGTACCTGATGGTTGATCATTATCGTAACACAAAAGTTCTAAAAACTGTTTATAATAAGTTTTTCCATAAACACCAATTTCAAACTAAGACCTAAGCAAAATATACTTGCAAAATCGTGCTCAAGATACGAAATATCATGTTCTAGATTCGACACCTCTATGTAGCGCATAGTATCTGGTTTACTTAGATGCGCCGGCGCATTTCCGTGTCGTCTGCCGTCTCGGCTCTGTCTGTCCTACTAGCCACCACAGAAGACGCCTACTCTAGAAACCTGATAATCATATTTTTGAATCAAGCCGTCGTTCAGTGAACTATGAGACACAAGTTGAAACGTAACAGAATCACAGAAGTTCTCATTCAATGCACTAACAAAAATTTACAGGATGAGGTCCTATTTTTGAATCAGTCACATCAATATTGAGAGTGGGTTTCGTTCGCCATATTGACGCAAGTGATTCAAAAATAGAGCTCGGTAGAGGCAGACAAGCACAGTAACACTTGTGTTATTAGACCATAGCATGCTAGAGTAGGGCCTCAGCACCAACATCACACATCATGACCAGATTCGAGAATCCATTTGGGAGATGTGATGAATGATGCTAGTTCAAGAATAGAACTGGATATTAGCATGAATCGGTACCGTCTGAACTGTGGTCTGGCTTCCTAGGTGGTCCCCGAGGAAATATTTAAAACGATCCATCGAGATTCAACTAATTTTCATTGATTTTCATAACACAAGTGCTTTTGTAGTTTCCTGAGACCCTATTATTGAATCACTTGCGTCAATTTGGCGTGTTTGCTTTTATTAATATTCAAAAGCTGCATTTTTTTGGTACTTGTGTCTTTAATTATTGAGCGTGATTTTTACTGACTATATTTAATAGATTTTCGAACGAATATCACTCGGATTATGGACGAGAGTGATTGAAAAATAGAGCTCCAGAGCATATATGTAAAGTTGTCTGATATTATTACACTAAATTTCTATGGTAACCTGAATATTAGAAAGGAAAAATTCATTCATACATATTATTATGCGAGTGTGATGTGTGGGTGTGGCGTAGAGTAGGTTTCGTAACAGTTACACTAAAAGTTTATTCAAATTTAAGTATCTCTAAAGATTGTCATTACAACGCAATTACATTCAGCATTTTCATGTGAGCAATAATACTAGCCACCAACAATACTAATTACCGACTACTTACCACCATAAAAAAAAAGAGGTATTCAATGCGACCTGTATGTTTGTGATATTGATTATTGTGGGAATTGGATAATATTTTAGTATGATTAGTTTTGCTTAGAAACACGCATGATTCAAAGTGTATGTATGTTTGTCCACGTATTTTTTTTAAATGAAATGTGATATCGAGATGATTCTTTTCTAGTTCATTTAGGTTAATTCTTTCTTGGAGAATAGTACAAATTTTACCAAACTCGGTTTTGTTTCTTTCGAAATCAAGAAATAAGATCGATTTTACCAACGTCAGATATAAGACTTATCCGTCTGAATAAGACGACTAATAAAACGACCGATTCTTGACATTTACCTAAATGATTGCTGACAAATAAGTGACGTTTTGAAATTAGGCATATTGCATTTTATTTGACAAATATTCCTTATTTGTCCCAAAACTTATAACTATGTAAAATAATGAGACGTGAAATAAATAACCTTCAAAAGTGGATAACTACTCATTAACGAGCTATTAGATCATGAGGCTGTGTGTAAGTCATCATTGCAATTCGCTCTTGAGTCATTTGGAATGATCGCAGACGGAGAGTCGCCTCATGCTGAAGAATGACTCAGGTTGTTTTAGCAGTGAATCAATTTTTATGAACGTTTTGTAATAAGGTATTTTGGATCGGGGTAAAACCCTCGTTACTCGTGTTTTGTCTTATCAGACGGTTGGAAAGGATTGTCGAGATACTCGTAGTTTTTTTTTTATAAATGGTGTTGAGTAAAACAATTTGCAAAAACTATCTGTCGTATCGACAATCTATATAAGACGAAGTGTCGTGATCAATCAGAAAAAAAAGTGTCATAGGTAACATTTTTTTTTTGCCTGTGTTGGGAAAAAAAATGTGCTGGGATTTCTGTTCAGAAATTCTCAGGGCAGCCCCGAGTTTGGGAATTGGCGGTTTTGCGCCTTCCTTACCTCTCTCCGATCGTGTTAGATTGCTGTCCCATCGGGATATGAGAATGAAATAAATAGAGAGTGCACCTATGTTTGCGCACACACTTGTGCACTATAATATGTCCAGCGCAATCGGCTAGTAGCTAGGGGCACTATTATTCTAACTAAATCCCATGAAATGGTAATTCACAGCGAACTGCAAAACTTCAAACAATACCGCGATATATACAATGTTGTTCGCGGCAGCACTGATCGCAAACACATCTAATAGAAACTGTCGCAAAACACTCCAACAGTGTTAAAACCCTGAGTGCCAATAAATCTGCACTCACAAGAACGATAGATAGAAAATAATATTTTCAATAAACATGATAAAATGCTATCGTTCATATTATAAACGATAGCATTTTATCATGTTTTTTGAAACACGAAGTAAAAACATATTTGCGTCCTTTATTTATAAACCAATCTGTGGGTCCGATTCTTAGAACTTATCGCTTCCATGCTTTACTTAATTCGTAACGAAGTTTGCCTCCCGCACCTAACTCAGGAGTGTGGGCGCGCACCCACACCGCTTAATATTTAGCTTTATTAGCTTGCAACCCATTCAGAGAATGTGGCCCCGCCCACTGCCGTTGCTCAAGCATTGATATTCAATTCGCGGCTAATTGTATGATAACTGTCACATACTACCATATCAACTATAGAGCGTGACGAGTATTCGTGCCTAATTTGTTAATCGTGATTAACTCGTGAAGTTAAATAGTGTTGCCGGAACTGTACACAGACATCTAATGGCCCGTGCAATTCCAGTAGTCATCATCAACCCTGCTGATAAGATGAAATGACCACAAATTTTTGGCAAACCTAGTTTTTCGAGCTTATTTACATTATGAACAAGCAAGGATCTTGCATCAGCTAAGGTTGCGTTTGCTTAACTGGACCCAAAAGCCCAAGTAATAAAACATCATCATAGCCGCTACATTTTCTCAATAGATTTTCATTTACGAAGCTAAACCTTTACAGCAACTCAATCAGGTGATCGTGGGTAGCATTGCCTACTTGTCTGTCGCAACAGATGCATTGGCAGCTGCTCAGCCAAAGCCCGAACCCACGGCCTGGTGGGCAGGTGGAAAGTAGACCACTGGTTATGCAAGCACTCCGTTAGGGCATGAAAGCCGCCGTCCTTCGAAGGTGATGGCATGCGGTTATTGTGAATTTTAATAATGGATCCGTGTTGCACACATTCAGTTGTGTCTATATTTAGGGTGTCATAATTATGGGCAGTGGAGTTATGGAACATATACATATTTAGATTAAATATCTAATTCCTAGTGTCTCTTTTATAAGCTCTTCTAATAATGGCACATTGTTTTCTGATAAACGAATATGAATAAACCCAAATCAACTCGTAGCTAGTCTCATAGCATTTTAGACTTCCTACGAAGCCACAAAAAGTACTCAGCATTCTAACTACATGTAAAACGGGTTCATTTGATTATTGTCTCAATCGACACAATATGCTCAAAAACACATTTAAAATCACTAAAGACACCATATCAAGTGAAAACCAAACGGTACTTATACAGAATTAATCATTTATTATCTCAAAGTGCATCAGTGAGCACTAAAATCACTCCATTAAGTCTGATGTGTGTACCAAAGCAATATACGCTAAGCTATATCTTAGCTCTAATGAGTTCTACAAGCGCTATAAGGCCGGAGTCCTTCGTGGGCCCACATGCCCACGCCTACCTCACAATTACTTGTCACCAAACATGTTATAATTCACAAATTGAAAATAACGATTTGTTTACATATAGGTATTTTTGTTGCACATGAACGCACACCATACTCAGCGCGATCGGCCCACATCCTGATTTGCATGTCGTTAAAATGTATGTCACGGGTCCATACGATTTAAGCAAACGTACTGGACACGAGATATAGTAAAGGACGATTATAATAGTTAGTTATATTGCAAACTTCCATATTTAAAAGCTCATACATACATATTCGTAAAGCTACCGTGCCATTTGTTAATGATACGATAGTAATATCAAAAGAATTGTATTTCAGCGCAATACATTTTTCATGGCTATCATTCATATGAGTAATGTTGCCTGTTATTCAAATGAATACAATGATATTATAATAGGTGTTGTATTCTAAAATGTAGAGTAAAACGTGTCAATTCATCATACATCTGTCAGTACCATATCAGCGTTCATATCGTTTAGGGAATAACATACATAATGTCACAGCTATGCGCTACAGTCAGTTAGATATCCATGTTTGGCGATAAATGAGGTATATTATCAAGTGCCTAAGCATATAAGGATAGCGTTATGTAATAGGCTGTTTATGTTGACATTCAACAATAGATACCACCAGTGAAGCAGATGAATAACCTAGATAAAACGTAAGTGGGGCGTTGGCTGCGATTGATATGTCGTGTTTACTCTAGCACGTTTTATTTAACAATAATAAATGTAAATTGTTAAGTGTACGGAAAATTTATGGGGAAATCGTTAAATGCACATCAAATATCTTATCGCCCATGAATTTATGTTCATCAATTTATAATTTTTTAATTCAAATAAATTATTTCATAGCGAATAAACAATTGGTCAACAATACAAGTACTACGAAATAACAATAATCTAAAACAAATATCAACAGGGTACTTCATTTTAAAAAAAATGACAAAATTCAAACGATAGAAACCGCGAAGTCTGATGCATCATTTTTGACATTTCGCGTCGACAATTTCAATTTTATGATTTTCTAATTCATCAAATATCATTTTAACTTACGTAGCCATATCTTTAATAAATCTTAAAAAATATTTGTAGTTTTTTAAGCATCATTCAAAAATTCTTCTCAATCAATAAATACACGAATACACCAATTTTGTCTCAGCATTTTTCGAGCGCCACCTGGTGGTTTTACACGGAACTATGTCGAGACTTCCGACACAGGCTTAAGATAAATTGAAATGCATATAAAAAAGGTAAGTTTAAAAAAAGATGTTACAGATTTACTATGCGCTTGTTATTATTAGATGCATTTATAAAAAACCATAGTGATGCACTACGAACATGAATCGTGGCTAGATTTTAATATTTTGCTGTGCAAAATCAGTATTTTTGATAAGGATTCGTTTTTTTTTCAAAAGGCAATTTTTTTGATTTGCTGTTACATTCTACCAAATATTCGTTCGTAACTTCAGTGTCCATTAAAGTGTTTTTCTCAATGATAGATTAGCGCAGTGTTTTTTTGTTGGACTGGGTATTAACACAGAAGGTATAATAGTACTCTGTAATAAAAAAAAGAATTCTCATTTGAATCTCCTTTTAGAATCTCTTTAGGAACGACTGTGTTCAAATGGTTTCGAACAAAAAGAAATATTAGTCAGTAAGGAAACATTTGATATAAGTATTGCCTGAATTATCGAATAGAATAGACCACATATTACACCGTTTAAACTTTAATGTAATATATTGTTAGGATTTTAACTTAGCACATCACTTCCCATTACATACATAAAGATACTAGCGGTCCCCCGCGACTTCGTCCGCGCGTTTTGAGTTTGCTCCCTCCCCTCCCGTCGCAGCGTGATGTTTTATATCCTAAAGCCTGTCTCAATAAATAAGCTATCTAACACAGAAATATTTTTTCAAATCGGTTCAGCAGTTCCTGAGATAAGCGCGTTCAAACCAACAAACTCTTCAGCTTTATAATATAATTAGCGCAAGAGCACGTTGTACTTAAGCTGCGAACATTATTTTGGTGCGGAGTTATGTTAAAACTGTGATAGCTCCTAAGATATTTATTGGAATCAAATGATATAAAGGGCAACTTTGTTTTAAATGAAATGCTCGTGATAATGAATGTATTTATTTTGATAACAATAATTACCTGTGTGTATAATACACCTCTAAATATGATGCATTATTTTTTTACAAATTTATTAACATAAAAAAGGTTGTAGTAAGTCAACCATAAAAGATAGACTTATGCTGTTGCGGACTTTATTATAGAACTCTTAATGCTGAACAATCTTGTCATACATGATTTTTGTGTAACTTTAGCGGTTTCCGCAGCGTACGCAGCGGAAGCTCTCAAAAGGAATATCTTTCTCCCGTTTTCGCAACATTTTTCATTGCTGCTGTGGTCTTGCGAGTCGTATCTTTATGTTATATAGCCTAAAGCCTTTCTCGATAAATGGACTATCCAACATAAAAATAATTTTTCAAATCGGGCCAGTAGTTTCTGAGATTAGCGCGTTCAAACAAACAAACAAACAAACAAACAAACAAACTCTTCAGCTTTATAATATTAGTATAGATTTTAGAATCTGGAGAACAAATCTTTACGACACCTACGTGACGCAAAATTGACGATTATTCCAATTTCGTGTGGCCTTAAACGGGACTTGAATACGTATTAACATAAACATAACATAATATCACTGATACTGTAAGCTCACGTTGCAACCAAACGTTTCCCTCGACTAATTCTATTGTTTACGTAAACATTTGTGTGACATTGCAATCGAATCCATTCCATTTAATGATTTATCGCCGTGTTTTAAGATAGCGTGGGTCGTTTCTTATCAAGAGTCTAGATTTCTGCTCGGATTTCTAATTATAGACACTCGCATCCATCCAGATCATGTGTCCCTGTTCGTCGCCTACCTATTTCTGTGCCGGAAGCGTGTATTTACTTTGATCAGTTCTCCTTATAAAGATGAAGGAATTTCGAGGAAAATTCCACGGACTTTTTATCTAAAACACTTAGTTGATGTTGGTCGAAGAAGGCGTAGGTAAGCCGTTAAAATTTCCGTATTATATTATCTGGGTTTCCACTAAACTGCATTTGCAAGCGGTTGACTGGTGTGGTAGAGAATTCATCAATTAAGTCCGCCAATTGTATAACTTACAGCGCAATAAAGTTTAAATAAATAAAATAATAAAACAAAGAATAAAATAACTCTATGATCAAAGTAACTGAAGTCTGGCAAAACTTTAAGTTTAAAAGAAAAAACATCACGATTGGGCATTGTAAGTAACAAGGGAAAGTATTCGATGAATATCGTTGGTTAGTTAGTCTACACGTGTCAGCTGATCTCACCTGTAACGTTACCAAGAGTTTACGACGGTTTTACTCGCTAGCGACGACAAAAAAAAGTCTATGGAAAATTGTACAGCGCCTCTAGCGGTCACTGGCAGAACTAAAATTTTCCATACAAAAAAACTAAATAAACTAAATAACCTGTTTAGTACTTATTATTTCTATTACTTTAGTACCTCTTCAGAACAATCAAAATGCTTTCAGTTTCCAACAACAAAACTAACCGTCTCTACATTTTACAGTACCTATGCCTCTACCTGTGAACTACGTGTACGGTGTGTGTGTGTGTGTAAGCGTCATTTTGGCAGCGTCGCCCTCATTCAGCTCGTCAACAAATTATGTAAGTATTCGGAGTGAATGATGTCCGCGATACACGGAGTTCAGAGTGCGCCGAGCACTTCCTGCGACGCGCGATATCGCTTCCATTGATAGATTTATCTGGCGAGGTCGTGTTGGCCACTCCTCACTCACTACTTTGCCAAAGAGAACGGTTTTCTTCGCTGCCCAATTTAATACGTTGGTAACGATTATTCAAAGGATGCATTCAGTTCTTTAAGGGACAAAAATTATTTTTTAACGTTAATATTTTTGTTTTCCTTTAGGGATGTATTTTTTTTGTAGATTGTGTTCTTGTCCTGTTTTCCGCAAATATTTGTTGGGTAACGACTAACTTCACCGATAATCTACCTTATGTAGAATTCTACTAGAATTGTGGATATAAGAAAGTAGATATTCGTTTATCTTGTTTGTGATAATTATCGCTTAATTGATTATAAACAAGCTTAACAACAATGTAAAAATTGTTACTTGCTATTTATATTGACAACCGTGCAATGGACAGTCCATAAAGTAAGTTGTAAGTAAGTAGGTCCGTAAAGTTCGTGAAATTATGCCTAAAAACAAGCATTGATAGCAAATTGCATCGATGCTCTTCTCCGGCACAGTAGGTCATTTGTGAAGTAAACTTTGCTTCGTTTTAACTCCGGCGCAAGATCATCGCTAATGTCACCCCTTAGTTAGAATATTATCTATTTTTGTCTACTCTTTGCTGTTCACGTGATAAAACTTGTTTGTTTGTAATACAATCGATTGTTAAATTCATTCATGATAAAATCACACTTTCAAGGATACTATATGCACCTCAGAAACATCAAAAACCGACTTCAAAACCAAAATGCACTAAAAATTCTTAAATAAACTCTTTACCTTGAAAGGAAAGGAATCCATTTTAGGGAAACAATTTCTTTTTGGAGTCGGTGCCACCACTTTGAAAATTCAGCCTCACCTGTCGCAGCACCGACTCCAAAAAGAAATTGTTTCCCTAAAATGGATTCCTTTCCTTTCAAGGTAAAGAGTTTATTTAAGAATTTTTAGTGCATTTTGGTTTTGAAGTCGGTTTTTACTTTTTTAAAGTTAATTTTATTACTCCATTTTTAGAGTTTACAAGAGAGGGGGGGGGGGGGAAGTTGCACCTTTTCTTTAAGAAGCTACAAACTACCTATCATATGTTCTGTCATTATAATTACTGAACTCCTAAGCGTTGAGGAGTTCCACCATCAGCTCAGCCCCACAAGATGTGGACTATCAGATTTAACAACACGTCAACATTAAGATTCAAGTAAAGAAACACTGTACGTGCCTTTAAAATTTGAGGGTTTTCCTCGATTACACCAAGATCCCATTATCAGATCCCAAATTAAAAAAAATGGGACCAACTAGAAGGTACATCCTCTAAGTAGGCGAAAAAATTTTTCGAATCGGTCGACTAACGACTGAGATATGAGGTAACAAACATACAAAAAAAAACATACAGTCGAATTGATAACCTCCTCCTTTTTTGAAGTCGTTTAAAAATACACTTACAACGTGGTTGTACTTTATGGTTCACGAAAAAATCTCTCTCCCTAATAAAAACTACTGAAATGTCTGGAAGTGAATCATGTACAGCAGATGGTGTACTAAAACAAATAGTTCAATGCAAAACCCCAAAAACGATACTGACAGACGTTAAGTGTAGTAAATAAGAAGAAATGATAACGTTGGCAGTGAAGTTAAATTATATTTTACATACATATACATGGAGGCAGCATCTCAAAACATGTCGTCGTTGTTCTTTTAGATAAAGACAATTTGAAGGAAATATTTATAAATAGAGGAGTATATGAGACGGGCAGAAGCCACAACGATGGCTTGTTGTCTTTCCGCGAATTCGTTTTCTGCGAACGTAGTCCGCATTTGGTTGGTAGAAATCAAAAAAGCAGACGTCGGGTTTAAAGAATTACAGTCATGCGGTTTCGGGTGAAAAAGAGAGAACTTTACAATACTGAAAAATATTTTTCACGTCATCATCAGTGAGTTCATATTTCCTCGTACTTTAAAATACGTATAAAAAATAATAGCACCTTGCGATAGATACCGTGTTAGTCTCTATCTTGTGGTATAAAAATTGGCTCAATAGGTACTGTGTCCGATAGATCCGATACATCGGATACATAATTGATGAAAACACTTGGTTTTGTAATAAGGGTTACCAAAAATTTCACAATGGCTAAGTCATAAAAATTCTTTACTGCTCTTTGGTAAGGAGTCAACTGGAGTATGCAAGCCAAGCATGGAATCCGCAGTACAATATTTATATTGATAAAATTGAAAAAATTCAGCGCAAATTTTTAAGATTCCTTAACTACAAACTTAGAATAAAAGCCGACTCCAGGTACCTTGCTAATTGCAGACATCACCATATGCTACCTCTTTCTCTGAGAAGAGAAGCAGCTGACCTGACTTATCTTCATAATCTAGCTTTAGGTATGCATGATTCCAGTGAACTTCTCTCAAAGATTAAGATTCAGATTCCATTTCGTACTAATCTTAGAAGAAATTATATAACCCTCCATGTTGAACCGCCACCGATCACAAATTATAGAAAACACTTTTTCTTTAACAGAGTGGCTACTAACTTTAACAAAAATTATACTCAACATATAGACTTATTTACTGTGAGACCAAATCATTTTAAGAAATATATTAACTCTTCTTTTTTTTTGAATACACATTATTAACCTATCAAGCTTGGTATGACCTCTGCTTTTTTCTGCTTTTTTCTCTTTTTATCTGGTATTGTTCTTCGAACATATTTAATGGCACGATTATTGTCTTCTGTCTATTGTTGTATATTGATGTGTACGATAAGTTCTATAAGTGAAAACTAGATAGGCATATTAGTTTTATATCTCCCGTAATCATTATACATGTATCATATTGCTGTTTTTTTTCCAACAAGTAAAAATAAAAATAAAATAAAATAAATAGAATGTAATGTAAATACACGCCGAAAGATATGTTTTTAATGAAGTTTTAAACAATGAAACATAACGACAACCATTTTCAATCTGTCTCTGACTCATTAGTTTTACCAATTTTCTTATCAACTCAGCAAAAAGTAGCTGGCGCCACACCACTCCGTTAACAGTCAACCTTCTTAAAAGCTCTTCGTATTAGGCTTTTACAAAGATAACGGGCTTCTTTACAAAAGCGGTACATCATAGTAAGTAGCTCTTGGCATGATTGTTATCAGTGAAATAGTATCCTATGTTTTTTTGTTATTCATTTGGCACGAGCTTTGTTAGGGATCGGTTGAGTACATTAGGCTCCTTTTGCGACTATAAACCTCGTGCAAGTCGAGAAGTGCTTCCTGTATGGCAGCGGTGTCGAGTGGCGTGCGCTGCGCCTGCGTCGCCCGACGTACCTAATTGCAACGGAACACCGCTATCGCCGGCTAGTGCGCTGACAACTTTTAATTTCCTGTCAGTACGTTTTCTTTGAACAATTTTAATAGCTACTTATATTGTTAACAAACTAAGTGCGACCGCAACGACGTCCGATCACGAGATGTACTACGTAATCGAAATGAATAATCGCAGGAAATTTCTATGACTACCAGCAATTAAGAGGATGAATTGGGTGCTAGTCATCCAATTGAACCAAAGGAACGGGTAAAGATCGGATGAATCGTCGATTAGCGGTTCGTGTGCTAAGGAAAGCTGACAGCTGGATCAAGTTTAACGGCTGTTCTAGTTAGAGTTGTAATGACGCACCGAGAGATTTTCCGTGGTGATAGCTATCAGGATTTCGTTGTCTGTCGTCTGTAGTCCTAGTTGGTGATCACAACACAGGCACAGCATGAGCACGTTCAACTCGCGGTTATCGCCGGGCGCGGCGTCCGCGCCGTTGCGCCGAGCGGACTGCTTGTATGCGCCCGCGCAGCCCGCGCCGGCTCCCCATTCATTTCCACGCATGAATGAACGACGCGCCGTGCACGTGTATGAAAAAAATACTGAAACGTCTAGGCGATAGTGTCAAACGCGAGACGATGATCTCGTTTCAGATAGCGCTGAAATGTAACCAAGGTAAACTGTAATTAATGTAAGCTCGAGATTAGACACGAACATCAGAAACTTGATTTAAGAACGAAAAACTCTGTTTTTTTATAATATCAATTTCCCTCTTCTGGTGAATTTTCAATAAAGGTACCGTGGTGCTGTAGTGCTTGCGGTATATATGATCTCTGCCGTCTTATTTGTATCTAAATATTAATTTACGACATCACATTTAAATGTTAAGATTTAAAAATAGTTGAACGTTTAGTGCGATCATCATTTGTTTTAATTTAGTTTAAAGTTGTAAGTATACCTTGCAGCTTATAGTGGCTTTCCCTTAATCAAACTAAAGTAGGTATCTATTCAACCATTTTATTAGGAAATGAAATGATCTTGAATAATCGCTAATATTGTGTTTGAAATATATTTTAACAACACATTTATGTTAGCATTCAAACCATAGCTATCCACGATAAAGACGTTTGCTCTGAGAGATGGATGTTATTTAATGGAGAATGTTCCAACCATGACAGGTGACAAACATGTAGCCATAGCTATAATAGGCTATTGATATTTAAATTGTATTTATGTTAAGTATTTCAACCGGTCCAAAAGTCACTTGTGTTGTGTATCAGAACGCTGTGGAATAATTTATGTATTTTATTGTGTCCGTTTCGTAATGCGATGCCATAAACATTAATGATACGAAGAAATTGAATAAATAAGGAACCTATACTATTTATGGCATTGTTTTATTTGTCATATGATCTATATCAGTGTATCCACTTGATTGAGTAGTTAGGTAATACATTAAAATAAAAGAAAGTACATATAAAATCATATAATGAACTGTTTATAGTATAACTATTACAACGTACGTCACTCAGATTCTCAAGTTTTGCTAGACTGTTAAAGAGAGTATAGCCATAAAAACTTAGCACTGGATTTCGTATGTTCTTAAGTTTTTTCTGTTATTCTATAAAATTATGGTTCTACTAAACTAAGTTCTATAAACATTTTAATAAGTACTAATTTAATAAGATTGAATATCCTTACCTGAATCATTTCAGGAAGCGGGTAGATTGAGGACGCTGCCGACGGCTTCCTCGTTAGGCCTATTGTCTCTACGATCGTTCCCAAGTCCAGTTTTTAGTTCTTAGTTTAATACACACAAAAAAATGTTATATCTTATTAAACACAGACAAGACGAAACGATTTTGATTGACTTAAAGTAGCAGGTTCAGGTACACAGAAACGATTTAATTTAGATTTACACAGAACACTCAATTTGACACCTTTTATGACTATAATACTACTAACTAACTACCGGAATTTTTTTACAGGACTTTTTTTTTAAGTAAGTACACCACAGAATTTAACTTTCACTAATTTATTATTTTAAGTGCATAATATATATTTTGATCAGTAACAGACACACAGTTTAGAAATTACGTTACGTATTTAAGTAAGTGTAATCAATTACTAAATCTGAGTTTTTTTCTTATAACAAGAAATATTCACTTTTTTTGTTTATTTTTAATTTTTTGTTTATTTAAAGAGGACCCTAAAATAGATTTTACAAAATATTTAGTTTTCAGGTTTTTACTTTTCAAAGCTTGACTAAGCCACTTGAGTGTTGTGAACAAGGTCACGGGCGATCAGCCCTTTCACATCAGGGCTAGAGCGTCATGACTCCGCGGAGTGGAAGCCTAGCTCTGAGCTTCAGTTCCGATTCAGCCAGAGCCCGCGCATGCGCACTGCGCACCCTGGGCGTGACCTAGACCCTGAAAACACCACCCCCCCACCCACGCAGACACCGTTACCATGGTTACGGCCTCAAATTGCATCCAAAAAAACAACGAAATCGCCCATTTTCAACTACCTTACACCCTTCTTAACTTCCACTGCTACCCTAAAGACCTTATTTCAAAAGTAAACTTCTAAGTTCCTGTCAGAAAACTAAAGAATTTCGACAGTATCAAGGAACAAGGAAGCGCAAAGAAGAAAGCAAAGAGGTACCTACGAATTCGCCCCTCCCAATCAAGTTAGCTTCCACGGCATTGGTCTCCTAGGGATATGGTATGGGAAATGATGACCTTCCGGATCATATTGACGGCAAACAAGCCAACCTGGGTGGGCCAAGCTTATTAAGCTGTCACTATAAGCCCTACCTACAGTGAAGTTTCATGGTGACGCATGAACTAATAGAGTTGGACGTGGAACCTTTATTTAGTAGGTATATGTAGGTAGAATTAATACACCCAGGTACCTATTTCCGCAATCCAACAGTAGGTATAAATTTTCTTTGCTTTACTGCCCTACAATTCCTTCTTATTAATGGTGTACAAATCAGTACTCATTCTTACTCCTGTAAGTATTAGTAAAAGTGTAAGAAGCAAGCAATTCCATTCTGTTTTCAATCTTATGCAACATGAAGATGGCAGCTGAAAAATTGCTGAAAATCTTAGTGGAGAAATCTTCGTTCCCTTATCTCCAGGACAGAGAATAGGTTAATCACACAAATCTGTCTATTACGATAAACGCGTTGCATCGGCTTATGATGAACTGCAAACGGAATAATCCAATTGTGTCTTCGTGAAGTTGATAAAAAATAACCCAGTAGATTTGAACAGACGCAGCGTGGTCGTCCATAATTACATTACAGAATTATATCTGCAATTCTATAATGAGAGCTGGAATTTTATTCTCAGAGAATTGGTAAATAGGTAATACCTACTAACTTAGTTTGCATATCTGTTTAGGTTATAATTCATTATACGATTTGCTTCAGTTTTCTTTTCGGTTTTAACTCAAGCATCAAAACCTATCAATATGGAAATCTCAATTACCCGTCTGAAGACCTAGATAGATGAAGTCGAACGCCATTCGCAAATATGCAACTGTCCAATTTTTCAACTTTAGAGCTTTAACATATGTAGTTGGAAATTGTGTAACACGGGCAATAATACATACGAATAACTGCACCAAATACATGCATCGCCCATGCGTCAAGAGAATCGATACCTATCACTACTAACACCCTGTTCTATCATACATGAGTATTGGGTGGCAATATACAAGTCTATGGGTGTCATCAATATATTTATCAATATTTCTATATGATACTGTTACGATACTCATAGGTATATTAATTATAACGAATGCTTTATCAGATTGTCCCCTTTCTCATGTTTTTGTGACGGTAGTGCCGTGAATAATAAACCTTTGGATTTTCGTTTCAGGCACTTCTACTTCATTAAATTATGATCTATTAAACTGACTGATGTATTTAAAATAAGCAAAGGAAAGCATTCTACATATAGTTTGATTCGGTCCAAGAGCACTGCAAAAACAACTACTTACTTTAATGCTAAAAGCTTAAACTCAATTCACAATCTGAATAAAATCAGAACATGTATTTTTTAAGACATTATTGCAAGTGTACATAGGTAGACTTAATGTCAAAAGCATTATCTGACAGTCAAACCTTTTTAGGTCATGCAGAAAGATGCTTTTCAAACTCACTCATCTATCACTGAAATTTTCAAGCTTTGTTAATCTACTGCACATTCTTATATATATTTGATTAAAAAAAGTGTTTTTGGTGGTCTTGATCTAGAAGTCTCGCTAGACTAAACATTCATTTTCGTAGCCAGCTTACCAAAACGTTAGTCTCAGACATCATTTTTTGACATGGATACCTGCTATGTATTTGCTAGTAACTGGCATTGTTCTTATTTATATGGTAGCAAAAACCGATCGACATTACAAGAACCGCAACGCGTTACAAGAATCGAGGCGGTGTTCTTCCTAAGCTCACTTTGCATACAGCTCATTGTTTCATGTGCTCTGAAGCTCTAACGATGTATTGTTATTATGCTCATATTGATACAACTACACACGTACAATCAAAGTAGGTGCTCAGTACCTTTCTAGTTACCTATAAGCGAATACAAAACCGATATTCAAGAGATACAGAATCATTTTACCGTTCAGTTGGAGTACACTACAAAATCTACCCCCTGCTGAAATTTGTCGGAAGGTAGTTAAGTAAAATTTCTAGATTTTTATCAGTCTGTAATGCTCGGTTGTATCAAGTCTTAATGAATAGCATTTATACATGCAGAGCCCCTTGTGCGTAGCCTGTCATTATATTTAATAGATATTACCTGATCATGATTCGATTCAGCTTCTAGGTTTTATTTGCATTGAGCAAATATTAACGTACCAACATACTCATCAAAACAGTTTGCGATCATTAATCGACTGAACCGCTGCGAATGGGGGGGGGGGGGGGGGGTAGGATACTCAAAACATGCGGACGCAGTTGCCGGGGACCGCTAGTCCTTACATATGATTATTATTAAAATGTTATTACGGAGCTTTAATATTTAAAGAAAACTCACAACAAATACGTTGTCTTAATAAAGTTACATTTAAAAGATTAAATCAGCTTATGCTAGTGATCACAAACTTTTTTTGATGTGTGTATGTCAAGTGTATGTGCATGCTTGGTTGCAACCAGCATCTCATGCTTTTGTTCGCTTTCTTGAAATTGAAATATTAAATCAGAAAGGGTATCCTCAAATTGAATAAAACCAATATACGTTTTAATTAAGTAATTTAATAAAATTTCTTCAATATAAGAATATGTCCGATTCCATCTATATAATACAAAGCATTTCAAAAAGGGAAAATACCTACATATAAAATACAACCTTCTGTACCGGGACATAAGGTCCTTCTTCCTTGGCGCTCGGTTGAACGTCGCAGCGCGGCAATACACGACCTCTCAGAGTATTCGACAACCCCATAAAAACCACGGAATAATGTATTCACGAATTAATGTAGTCATTAATACATCGACCGAATATTATAAAAAGTATGGTAAATTCAACTACATTATAGAAGCACCGTAGAAAAACAGATATTGCCCTACGAAAGACACATTCGTTTAACGAAGAGATCGTTTATTGCACTAAACAGGTTAATCAGTAGACAGCTGCGACAATTTAATCAACGTAGGTAATTTTGGTATTTACATTTTCAAATTTATAACGAACTCATAATGAATATTTACAGATGACCAGTAACATTAAACATCTTTACAAAATTGTGACGTAAGAACTCAAATCCAAAAGATACCAATACCAAAGGTTGAAAATAAAATGGACATCTTCAATAAATAAAACGTGTATAATACTATTTACAATCTCTCATGATAGACTGTAAGGGTAAAATAATTCGACGCTCTTCTATTTTAAAACATGGCAGTAGGCAAATTATGCAAACAAAACATATGAGTCTACTATCATGGTTGGATACAGATTAGGGTTACCATGAGATTCTTGTTTAACGGAGGGTTGTGTTAGATGGAATAGACAAAGAGCACGGTATCTGGTTGATGTGATCATCACTATAGGGCTAGCAGGACAATGAGGTTTGCCCTCAGGATCTGGGGAAGGCGGTTAGAGTATTTGGAAGAGTTTCTTCAGTTCCACCATTAGTTGCCAGTCGGTCTTGATGAGATCGTCTCTGAAGTAATCTTTGCACGCGTCGATACTAGCACGAGATATCTGGAACAAATAATGAATCATAAGAAAGAAATATAATATCTCTATTGGTGTACCTATCTTAGTAAATAGCACAATATAGAAGGTTTTGTTTTGGTCTGTGACACCCAACTCAGGGATGATAATATGAGTCAGACTTATTCTAAAAAATATATTTTCCTTCAATTATATGCAAGTTTTATGCAAGAAAACCTCTTCACAACATTCTAAAAAATGACAAAACTAATGGGAAACTCGCACCCTCGCGCGTATCTACGAAATACTACGCCGTAGCTAGAAAGCTACACAGAGGCTATCTGGTGTTGGTAGTTTTTACTCGATCGCTGTATCGCATTAATAATTTGATTTTGTGGATTTTTTTACCTTTAAAAAAACTATTTTTTTTAATTATTTTTTTGCAACAGTATCGTTTATACTACCACCCCGAGTCGCTCGTCGCTGGCTAAAACAACCGCCAGTTTTTTTTAAAGTTTTATTGAGAAAACAATTGATTCAATTATAATCAACTACACACACAGTAATTAAAAAAAAGAACTTCACTTAAAAATTATAAATTTAGTAAAATATTTTTTAAACCTCAATTTCTATCTCAGAAATGTCTCAAGAGGAGTACAGTCAGGATAAAAATAAACTAGATCTAAGCAAGCACGAAGATAATATTTACTGACAGATGCAGTCACAGTAGCATGCATCACCACAGCTTGTAATACCATGAAGTACATTAGAACAATTAAACCAAAACAAAACCAGCCTCAATTGTGACCCGAATGAAAGTAAACAATGAATGATATGTTATTAAAGTAGGGCAGACGATGGAATGGAATATTAATATTTATGAAAATAGATGCGATTTTCCAGTATTTTACAAAATACAAGTAGACCGAACAAAAACAAAGAATAGCCGTAGGTATCATTGAATCAAAATGATCTGCGTTGATAAAACAGTGAACCGATCAATTCAGCCTGATGAATAGGGCACTGCTAAGTTTAAAAAAAAAGTTTTGTATACAAATTCTGTTAAAAGTACATGACAGGGGAAATAATTGAAAATATCAAAAGATACAGAACACCCCGCAAAGCAATACAGCTGCAGAATATGTAATGTTGATGGTGGCTATCTGCTTGTCCGAAAAAAAAAGTTGCAAAATTGCGGCAAGAGCGAGTTTAACATTCAAACAGGATTATAAATAAGAGCACTGGCACCGCAATAAGGACAGGCTATCCGAGCCGCAGTGAAATTCAATTCAATACAAATTACAAAGCCCATCGAAATGTCATAAATTAATTCATGGCTCGCAGAATTTAATTGCGGCCAAGCAAGACATCCGCAAAAACTGGTTCCAGAGGCTGAGACGCCTAAAAATAGCGGTGCAGAGTTATACGAGAGGTTCATTCAGGCCGACCCAGATAGGGGCGCATCGATTCAGCACCTCGGGGTGAATGGGGACTATGACGTCATTTGGGAAATAGAACAGGTTGTGCAAGCAAGGAATTAGGTCAGAACCCCCCGCTCCCCGCGTCTTCAAGCTGCACCCGCCCGGGCGTCGCCGAGGACGTCGCAACCGGAGCCCCGAGCAAATCACATTTGCTATACCAAATGCCAGGGAAATGGGAAGTCGGGTATTTTTATCGTCAAGGATGCGTCGAGCATTAAACGGAAATAAACATGCAAGGTAATCGACTTTCTAGGTCACATGAAATTGTTCTTTCTAGGGAAAACAATTGAACAAATGGAAACACATTCTGGTGCTGTTTTGAATCTGCGCGGTACGTGTAAGCTCAAGGCTGGTCGTAACAATATTTTCTCGTTCTCAATTAATTCGTGTATGTTTGTTTTATTTTAACTACTATCTAATCAACCTTATTAAGCTTTAAATGCAAATGATGGCAAAGAGCAATTTAAAAAATGGCCAAGGAAATAAGAAGAAAGTCCAATGTTTAAAATTCTAGCTGCAAAAATTCAAGAAAATTTAAAATTGTACTTTGTGAACCCCTATTATCCATCTTTTATTATTATTTATTCATAAATCTCCCACACAGATAGGTATTATAACCTAGCCAAGCAAGACATCAAAGTTTTATGACAACAACAGTCGTATTTTTCTGCAAAAGCAGCCAACTTCATCAATGAAACCGCACTGCGAAATATCAATGGAGCATCTAGAATGGGCTGACCCGGTCACTGTGCGTGTGTGCAGCCTGTGCGCTTGTTGTGTTCGCCTCGACTTTAAAGGAAATTGGCCTTTACAACCGCAGGAACAAGAACCATAAGTGCTCTCAACTCGACAACCGGGCAACCGCAGGGGTGCCCTAAATGTCGCCATGACGTCACATTTAACCTGATAGAGCTCGATCCCGACATACATGTACTTATATTGAAACCCGTTTAAGGTTATGTAATGGAGCACCCCGGTGTGGGCGCGGTGCTAACCAGCCATCGATCATAACGCCCACGGCCTTAAGTAAATGTGCCAAAAATGTTTAGGCATGGCACAGCAAAAATCTTCATATCTGATTTCTATCCAAATACTAAAACTCGATTTAGGAAGTCGGCTTTGTAAATATTTTCTTTTATTTAGGCAGTTTTGGCAAATTTAGATCCGGAATGAGAGAAAGAAATGAAATGTATATGTGATTGTAAAGCATTCAACATCACTAAATTTGATATGTAAAACAATCAATACCTAAGTGTTTATTTTCCTATGATTATCATTTTGGATTAGGACATGAGACCTTTTTTTTATTTATCTTCTAGATAATTGTTTTGTCTATAATTTTGGTCTGAAAGAATTATGGAAATTATAAACACTTTTTTCTAGACTTATTAGCGTGTTTTTTAGGGATTTATTGACTACAACAGGAATTTGTCTAGAGAAACATATCTCGTGGTAAAAACATGTGTGTATCGGAGTTCAAAGAGAAAACTTTTAATCCGAATTTCTTTGAACGTGTCAACATTATAAAACGTCCACGGATGTGACAGTGGTTTACATTAGACTCTGATGAGACGTGTTAATTCTAAGGACAGTTTGATTGGAGTTGTAAATGTATGCTTTGACCAACAGACGCGTAGAGATGATCTTCTCAATAACTCGATAATGGTCTATGTAAACAAGTGTATAGTTTTCATCAGGACAATTATAAAAATATGATGACTTTTTTAAGTAATACTAATCCTTGGTATCATTGAAGTTTTCTCTTCTCCTCGATTAACAGATCGAGTCAATGTTGTAAATGCACGCTATATTACATGTGTCTCCTACTATTATATCTAAATTCGTATCTCTTGCATACGAGTAAATTAAACCATCTATATTAATCCTAACTCTCTGAAAAATAATAACTTTAAATTAACTCTGCAGATTAGCAACCAAAAGGGTCAGTACCGTTACCATGAGTTTTACTCGCTAGCGAATACGTAAAAAGTGTCTGGAAAATTTTAGTCTTGACCGCTAGAGGCGCTGTGCACTTTTCCATAGAGTCGTCGCTAGCAAGTAAAGCCGCCGTAAACTCATGGTGACTGCATTGTTTCGCCATCAACAAATAAGCTTCATTGAACAAATAATTCAAATATGGAACGTTATTTCGAAGTATTAAACAGATAACGCTAACTAGAGCTTATTGGGTCACTAGCTGTCCCCCGCAACTACGTCCGCGCGTTTTGAGTCTTCCCCGTCCCCTCCCGCGGCAGCGTGATGTATAATAGCTTAAAGACTTTCTCTATATTATAAGCTATCTAATAAAAAATATTTTTTCATATCGTCCCCGTAGTTTTAGATATTAGCACGTTAAAACAACTTCAGCTGGTCCCAATATAATTGTGAAGAAGGCCGTTAACATTAAATAATTCTTTAGGGTCTTCGATATCAAGCCGGCATCTTAGTTTTCCCATCACCCATCCCTAGTCGCACGCGCATGGAAAGCGAGACGTCACGCGCCGAAAATACAACGGCCTTCGCGCGGTTGACGGAAAACCGACATGTTCACACGCTCTTACTGCTAGGAAATTAAAACGTGAGGATGTAACGAGTACTTAAGCACCCACCTTTCACGGCAATAGGATTCAATCACTTATTTTGACATAAGATACACCGTGGTATCAGCGTTAGAATGACAGAATTTCAGTGAATTCAACAGCAATCTCACTTGATGGTAAACGACAATATGACAAACGATGTGCCTAATCTAACCAAGACAAGCGAAACGGATATTCTGTCTGAAAATTATATTGGCTTGAACTAATTTCATAAAGATGAAATAAGAAACCGTTTCTTATTTCATCTTTATGAATATAAAATATGACACTGTGAGTGTTAAAAACATTCTAAACCATTAAACTAATTTTTCCATGTCTAGGTAAATAGAAAAGTTAGATTGCATAGATTGATTGATAATTAGGAGGATAGATTGAAATCATACGAAATCTAACAACTAAGGGCGTAGTTAAAACATAACCAAGTAGAAAGAAAAAGAGCAACCTGAACAGTTGAGAAAAAAGATTGACTGACAATTGACGAGAGGAGCTAAACATTCAATCCATACTAGAAGTAATTACATAAGATCTTTTTATCTGCCATTATTTTTTTAAAAGACACAGAAATATGCAAAACTTTGTGTCACGTCATCGCAAATAGCCCCATTGAGCTTGAGCATTCATAAAAAAATACGTTGCCTAGCAACAGTGTCCTTGTATTAACATTACCCCCCCGCGCCCCTCAAGTGTCAATTCTCCTCGACCTAGTGACCCGCCGCGCTGCAGCGATCAATGGACGCACGGGAGGGGGCGCCATTGATACTGCCGCCAGTTTGCATTCATACAGCGGATTTGCAATGGTGAATGGAAATTCTAGTCTCTCAACGGGGAATAAACCTAGCGGAGAATAGCTGTTGATCCGATACGAGAACAATGCACACGGAAGAGCATTATCTTTAACAGTTCTTCGATAAAGACTGTTAGGAGGTACCGAGTTCAATGGCAGCTTTATACGGGCTGTAAACGGTAGCAATCTTTCCATCGCGAGACAGTATAAAATAGCTCGTTAGTCTTTGGCTCTTCAATACCGTTGTTTTTTAGTTTAATTGAACTTGTTGAGGTCTTACGTAAATATATTTGGGATTTCTTGGATAAAGTATCGTTAATGACAATGGTTCCTCCCGAATCTAAATATCTTAAATCGCTGTAATGGCTACAATTCAGAACAGCAACTCATTTTTTCAGTTGTTATTCTAAATCGTTTCTAAGCTATGCAACTACATATAAGGAGTCACACTTTCAATCATTTGTTTTTTTTTTTTTGTTCCTATATCAGCTGCAGCTGTTCTTAATCTTGGGAAACGCAAATCCGATTTTGAAAACTTAAAGAATCTCAGACATAACTAAATCTCGTGTCACAACAAGGTAGGGCTTTAGACAAACCAAAATTTTAAACAGGATTAGGAAAGTAAATCCTATCTTAGAATCTGTGTTAATGATGTATCGAGTTCCGTGAATTTTTCACCTCCGAATATATTAAACTTTCAATACCTGTACTGTAGACCTTTGACTCGTTTGTCGAGTTCGCGCGTAGCAACCGAACAAAGCACGCGTTCAACTTTATCGGCCCATCGCGAAATACATTTTAACACGGCAGTCTTTGTAAACCTGTCCGTATGAGCACACACGAGATAGCCGATACGTTTGCGGACAATTTACAAACAAATATCGCCACCGCCAGTGTGTACATCGCAACAAAATATACACGAGCGCGACACACTGTTTCCGTTCTATTCTCGATTGCTAACATTTGCACGGTGGTGCAGGATAAGTAAATAATCCTACGCGGCGGTAGTTCTAATAATAGCGGGTGTCAATCGGTACATTTGTCTAGCACGCGAAAATAGTCTCGATATCGGACGGCGATGGCCATTCATTAATCGCAGCATCACGAGAGCGCGCGGTAGATATAATGTTTATAGACGACTATGTCACAAACGGTGATTTATTGGCGATCACTAAAAATTTACTGTGAAAAGCTATGCTCATATTAGAAATAAGTATGACAAGTGCGTTAATGTGCACATCAACACTCAATAAAACTGAGCAGAATGTTACCGATATAACTTTAACTGATGGATAACAGTTATATAACTTCACAGTATTGAATGTAAGTAGGTACCCTGTTATTTTCATGAACTATCTAAAAGAAAATTTTAACGAATTCAAATTTTAGCGAATGTACTGAGAGATCTAAAGCGAGATAACCGACCTTCCCAGACAAGCCAGAAAAGAGTTCTCTGGCACAAATGTACCCGTGTATGTAGGAGACCCGACCCCCGGTGAACGAAAAATCGCTAGAAACAATGAGAATTTAAAGCCATGTTGTCAATTTAACTGAAATCTAGGTTTACAATTAGGAGAATTATTTAATATAAGATCAATATAGCATAGATAGCCAATTAATACGATATATCAAAAATAAAACCTACACATTGAGTATAGTAAAAATATAATTTTTTCAATCAAAACTTTCTATAAATAAACAACTTTCGCACCAGTGGGTATTATATTACAAAGTCAAGATCTCGAGAAGGTTAAGGTCATCGGGAAGGTTCCTCAGAAACGCGCCATTTCGCGTGACACCTGACCCTGCGTTTAATGAAATTCAATTGACATTACGAGTTTAAGAGATAGCCTCGCGAACGACCCCTGACCTGTCATAAAATAATGTTAAGCGACTTATTTACGAGACACTTTTACCGTTCATTTGCAACACTACCATTGGGCCTAATGTATGCGTCAGCAACGTTTTGGACTGATAGACAAACAGCCGGTTTCTGATTTGAGCATTTGAGTGAAAATCTGTTGAGATCTGCTCAAATAGTTGATGAGTACTTAAGTTTCCTACGTTTCATTCGTAAATTTTAGATTGCCTCAAACCACATTCAACTGAGATTTATCCTTGATTATACTGCAACGTTCCGTTACAAGTAAAAACAACTGATTTTTACCGGTTTTTATTTAAAAAGAGATTTGGTTTGATTATAGGCATTTATAAATTCTGGATTTCATTATGTCACTCATATATCCCTAAAAGCATTAGTTTGCGAATAAGATTTTAAGTTAAATAGGCACTATTCTACATTTTGATTAAATTTTTAAAATTAAATTGCGAACGATTGCTGAGAACGGAATCTCTTTTGTCAATCAATCAGTGTATGTCAATGTCATACTCAAACTTGATAATGTTTGATTTCCTGCAATGTTTTATGATTGAAAAGTTTATTAGTTGAAGAACTTCGAAATACATTCATCATCATCATTATCAGCCAAAGGACGTGCACTGCTGAACTGAACATAGACCTACCCAACAGTTTTCCACTGCGGCCGATCACAAGCGGGCTGCATCCAGTGTGATCCCGCGATCTTAACAAGGTCGTTCGACCATCTTGTCGGTGGAAATCCCACGCTGCGCTTTTGATCGAAAGGTCTCCAATCTAGAACTTTCAACTTTCTGCCCCAGCGGCCATCAGTTCTTCGCGCTATGTGCCCTGCCCACTGCCACTTGAGCTTACTAATTCGTAGGGATATGTCCGTTACCTTAGTTCTTCTACGTATCTCTGTATCGTCTGATTCGATCTCGTAGAGAAACATCCAGCATATCCCTCTCCATCTCTCGTTGTGTGATTTTGAGCTTCTTTATGAAGCCCATAGTTAGGGACCACGTTTCGGATCCGTATGACATCACTGGTAACACACACTGGTTAAATACTTTCGTATTCAGACACTGAGGTAATTCAGACGAGAAGACGCTCTTGCGCAGTTTCCTGAACGCTGCCCAGCAGATTAGGATCCGACGATTGACCTCTTTCTCAAAGTAGAAATAGTTTCAAAATTTATGAAATGGAAACCACAAAGAAAAAAAGATGTCTCAACTACATACAGGAAGAGAAGGAAAATAATAGTGGTGATAAATAATAAAAAACACCATTTCAAACCTGATTTTAAAAATAATACAGTGAAATTATTAAGAAAAATATACTTTAGATAAAAAAAAAACAAGATTTGCAGGTAAAGATTTTAAAGAAGGAGTTGGAAGAAGCTAACAAAATCGACCGGATGCAGGCAATCTTGTATGGACCGGATCGCATACCCTTACCAGTGTGCCAATCCTTTTTACCTTCTATTTGTATTCACCTTTGTATTTTTGTAATTAATATAACTTTGTTTGAATTATAGTATATTTTGAGAATAATTTAACTTTGTATTATTATAGCGTTTTGTCTGCACTTCCTCATCACCTGTTGGAGCTAGCTATAGCCTTCTCCAATTAAGCTGGTCGCAAAATTCGCAAATTGTCCCAAATTTGAATTTAAGTAGGACTTAAGGACCCTCATTGGGTTACTTAGCTGTCAGACGCTTAAGTTCACAGTGAGCAGGCTTTGAGTACTGTCAGTAGTGTTGTGCAACGCAAATTTTGAGCTAAGCACTAGCTGATGTCAAAGTTGAGAATTCTCAACCTCAAATGCTCAAATTACACTTAAACTTAATTTAGAAACAAAAATACTTTTGAGTCATACTTAAGTCGAGCTTAAGTTGTTCTCAACGTCAAATGCTCAATTCAGAAACCGGCTGATAGAGTATTAAATAAATCGATTGCTTTAATTCGTACTCTGCCGTGCCTGTATATATCGTAGGTTGCAAACTTTGTTGTAAAAACCCAAACTATTTTGAAATGAATACTATACTACGGGGGTCGTCTCGAAGGCACACTGAAAGTCAACCAAACTTGCAAAATCCTTCTTCGGAAAATAAGTGTAAATTGCATGTCTCCAAAAAATTATAATAAAATCCACAAAATATCCGATCAATTAACGACATCAAAAAAAATTAAATTGTGCTCAATGGCTTCCTTGCTGGAAAAGTACTATGACATAAAATTATTTCTTGATGACAAAATGTAAATAATTTCAATTTATTCATATACTTTTAAGGCGAATCATGGTTGTACTTATGATAATTTTGTATTAGACATCATGTAATACCCATGTTTTTTAATTAATAAATGATTGATTGATTTATAGTTAAAATAACGAATGAATACTGCAATATCGGAATTTGAAAGCTTCTGTTAGGTGGTTCTGATTTTTTTCTGAAGGAAGCGCTTATTATTATTACCATAAGACAGCGCAGACTTATTTTAGTTTTAGTTACAAGCGCTTTATTTCACTCACACACGGATTGCTATCGCAATACGTTCGCTTTAAAGTTAGCTAATACCCCTTTTATTTGTTTGACAATTTGCCAAATAACTGGTCAATGAAATTGTAGGATAACATTTCATTGAGTGTGACGTAAGCCAAACCGGTTTGAAAAATAGCGTAGTGTTGTATGAAGGACAAAATAAGTGGAGTAAGTTATTGCGTTATAGCGACACACACACAACACCACGACACAATCAATAGCAAAAAATCACGAGTATTATTTAAGAGCCGTCATTCATTAAATAATACTACACTTCTGGACACATCTATTGGCCCACCTTAGAGTTTAGGTTTCTTGCTTGTTAGGTTCTTCTTCTTGGATTGCTAGATTGAACAAAAACTGTTGATGCAGTTTTAAACCTGATACATTTTACCATCTTTTTCGATCGTATTGTTTTAAATTTGAATTCAGAATACCATACGACACGGAGCTATGCCTAACAAGTCGGATATGCGCCTTGTTAAAGGCAATTGATTTTTGAATAAAAACATGTTTTATCATTGGATTTGATTGATTAGATTGGGATTGGCAACACGCGTTATATTAATTATTTAATAACGCGTGTTGCCTCCATGGGCATCTACCACAGCTCTCATACGAGTAGGCATAGAGTTTATCAACCGCTCTATGAAATTTTGAGGGATCATCTCCCATTCCTCTTCTATGGCAGTTTTCAACTCCTGCATCGTCTGGGCAACTGGCTGACGAGCCCTAACACGTCTTTTTAGCTCGTCCCACATATGCTCAATGGGGTTCATGTCTGGGCTTCTGGCTGTCCAGTCCATAACTGTGATGTTCACATCCCGAAGATATTCCCTGACGATGCCGGCCGCATGGGCTCTTGCAATATCATGCATAAAAAGGAATTTTGGGCCCACATAGTCCGCATATGGTATCACGTGAAGTTCTGAGCACTCACGAATGTACCTTTCAGCATTTAATTTTGGCAGCCGTGGTCCTGTAACAACCTCAAGTTGAGTTTAGCCGCTCGCGGATATACCGCCCAAGACAGTCCACGAGCCACCGCCATAAGCAACCCTCTTTTCAAAGCAACATTGTGCGAAACGCTCTCCCTTACGTCGGTAGACCTTCTTCCTTCCATCATTGCCATGTAACACAATTTTAGACTCATCAGAAAAGAGTACACGGCTCCAATCTTGCTGTGTCCAATTTAAATGACTGCGTGAGAAATGAAGGCGTGCTATTCGGTGGGCTCGCGTTAGTTTGGGCCCATTAGCTGGCTTGTGTGGTACCATATCGCGTTCTTTTAATCTTCTCCGAGCAGTTCGAGCGCTTACAGATACTCCGTGGAAGTCGCGAAGTTGGTTTTGTATCTCAATGGAGGTAAGGTGACGATTTCTCAAGCTGGTCGTCACGATCAATCGATCCTGCCTTCCAGTTGTAACCCGAGATCGTGGCCTTCCTTGGCGACGAACAAAGCCGCCAGTCTCTAGGTACCTCCGATAAACATTTCGGACCGCAGATCGACTTAAATTAAGTTGAGCACTCACGTTTCTTTGGCTGTGTCCGGCCTGAACAAGTGCCACAGCTTGGGCGGCGACTTCAGGTGAAGTATCCATAGATTATTGATAGAACCTCACCTTAATGTTACGGATAAGTAATGTTTGTTGCAAAACCAAAGAAATAAGACAACAAGAAATATTTCAATATCACTTCACATTTTCGAGAAATTCTGTTTTCAGAATGATAAATTAATTACATTGTTTTGGTTCAAAAAATAAATGCATTTATTGCTATCTTACCAGGTAACCGTATCTCCGAATTAACGAGAGTCAGGAAATAGAGTGTGCACTTTAGCACTATGATATCTCCTGCGCATCTGGCCTATATCTATCGATTTACCGAAATCGGTACAGGTGTAACTATTTTACCTTCATCATCATCATTATCAGCCAACAACTGCTGATCGCTCGAGCAGCGCCACTACATTATGGAGACTAATCCCATTGTTAATATGCCTAATCTGAGCAGTTCCAGCAATGTCCGCTTGCGCAGCGCCACTGCCTATGGAGACTAATCTAATTGTCAATTTGCCTGATCTGAGCAGTTCCAGAAATGTCCGCTTGCGCAGCGCCACTGCCTATGGAGACTAATCCAATTGTCAATTTACCTGATCTGAGCAATTTCAAGAAAGTCCGCCTGCGCAGCGCCACTGCCTATGGAGACTAACCCAACTATAAATGTTCCAAAAATGTCCGCTTGCAGCGCCACTTCTTTCAGAGACCTGTAAAATCGTTCTTTGATAACTCAAGATAAGGCCTCATTATACTATTGACATACCTTGCTGACTAGGAAATCCGTCTCGTCGAAGTGTCTGCCGAACATCTTGGGCGACTCGCCGGGGATGGGCTCGATCTTGATGCACACCTCCATGCCCTTGCGCGCCGACTCCACTTGCTTGTGGTTGCTCTCAATCGATGTCACCACGCCCAGCTCCACGAACTGTTAAGGGAATGTTGGTTAATGTTTTGTATTGTTGGCAATATAGTACGCAGGGCTTGGAAACCGGTATTTTTTCTGAACCGGTTTAACGAAAATACAGGTGGAACTTTTTGAAAAAGGTTATGTTCCTTTGAACCGGTTTTTAAACCGGTTTGGAAAAATATTGGTACTTTGCATTAACCGGTTCAACTTTTCGTTCAGGCAGGACAACCACTCTGAACTTCGTTAGATCTGCAAGCGGTGAGCGCATCTGACGTTTGTTTCTGAATCTGATAATTAGATAAACATCTTTTGAAGAATATTTGGTCTAAAAGCAAGTCGCGTTGCGATCGTCGCGAGTGGCTACGAATTAACCGGTTTATTGAGGTTCACAGTATCGATCTTATTTGGTTCCGCTCCGGAACGGAATTTTACGATAAAACCGGTTTAACCGTTATAATACCGGTAAATCTTGAACCGGTTTCAAGCCTTGATTCAATAAAACTTATTTTGTTTATATATCCTTTCAGATACGTACTATGGTAATTGGTCGACATATTTTTGGAAAATTTAATTATATTATATAAACAATAATTATTCTAATTATTCGGTCAAAAAACAAGTTGCGTTGAGATCGTCGCAAGCGGCCAGGAATTAACCATTTTATTAAGGTTTACAGTATCACTCTTATTTGGTTCCGCTCCGGAACAGAATTTTACGATAAAACCGGTTTAACCGTTATAATACCGGTAAATCTTGAACCGGTTTCATGCCCTGATAGTACGTAAGATGTTTTCGGTCTGATTAATTAACGATATTGGATGCATTCGCTAACCGTTCTCCAATTTATTTCATGCAGTAAAGCATCCCGATATGATACGTTATCCAGAAGGCGTGACATCCAAGACAAATCATATAAGTTCAAATCGGATTCGTATAAGTACAAAAGCATCCATAAAACTACCAGTAGGGTCATACAAATCGACTCTAAGTGAATGGGACTGAAAAAGAATTCTCGACAAAGTTACAAAATTACAATAACTGCTAGTTTTTTATCATTCATTCAAGACCAAAGTTAGAAGTAGTTTTTTATTTGTTCACTAGTGTAGTAGTGAATATTTTAAACCTACCTAAACAAAGCGTGTTTGTTTTACTTCTACCGAAAAAAGTGATAAGAAAATAGAGTAATTATTATAATGAGCTGTTGTGCTAAATGTAGGAAATCTTCCTCATAATTTAGATTTAGGTCAATTAAACTAACCTCTTTGCTAGGCACACAGATAGGCGTGCCCTCCTTAACGATGCCAGCTTCCACCATCACACCAGCAACTATCGGATCTCGAGAGTTGAACACGAACTGCGGCAGGATCTGTTGACAATACCATGTCTCTGTCATTAAAAGTTTACAAAAAGGCCATGCAGGCGCTTGTCTAGAATCTTAGGCGAAAACATAAATTTAGAAATGGTCCATTTTAATATATTCGAAACGAAAAATTTACCAATAAAGTAATATCACCCGTTCGCATAGCTATTAATCTCAAAACAATTACTGGTCCAATCTGTCAGCCAGACCGTGTTCAGGATGCATTAGTTGTAGCTGGCCTGTCAGTTCCTTTACCTGTACATACTTATTATTTCCCTATGGCCCTTGTCTAATGTTCAGTTTGGTGGTGCGATCAACGGGAGGGAAACAGAATCATATATCGAGTCAAATTTTTATTCAGAAACTACCTCGTCCGTACCCCGACACATAAAGCCATAAGTTATTATTTTCATCACTCTCTGGTTATGTAACAAAACACAATACTTTGGGAATTAAGGAACAGAGGGAGTGAGAGATTTGTTGAGATTGGATCCGATTCGTTGGGTCTTGAGGACATTATAATGCTTCTTGGTAATTTCACTTCTCCATACAAACTAGAATCAGCTGATCGGCAGTCTAATATGGGAGAGCGAAATATTTTTTTGGGATTACAATGTTGGTCCCATACAAAAAAATGTTGTATTTGAGAGTCAAAATTGGCTCCTAGAAGGAATGCAGTAAATTTTGTTAGACCTATATAGGGCTGGTACCTTGACGACCTCCGTGGTCGAGTGGCTAGCACGCTGGTTTCAAGCGTCACCATCTCGTGAGGTTCCGGGTTCGATTCCCGGTCGGGTGAATGTAGAAAACGAGCTTTTCTATATTATCTCGGATCTGGGTGTTATGGTACCATTATTGTTTCCGATTTCCATAACACAAGTGTTTTAGCTACTTAGCTTGGGATCGGAGCAATGTATGTGATGTTGTCAAATATTTATTTTATTTATTTATTTACCTTGAGCTTGCAGGGGAAGACGGCTATGTGCTTGAACTCCTCGCGCTTGCGCTGCTTGAGCTCCTCGCGGTAGGCCGTGAACTTGTCGAACAGGTGGTAGATGATGTCCGCCGCGAATATCTTCACGCCCAACTGGTCTGCCAACTCTTGCGCGTCGCGTTCGATCTGCGCAAAGGTTATTAAATGTATTTTAATCGAACAGAAAGTTTTTTTTTGTTATTTGTATAGGCACGGTAACAATCAAATAACAAAAAATATTACAATTAGGAAACAACAGCTCATACAAAATAAGAAAATTGCCAGTTGAGTGTAAACACACGACAACATGATATTATTATAGTTCAACTATATCTAGGCGAAAGAGCTGCTGTAATTTTTATTAAACAAGTACACAGCATGAAAATAAGGTTCTTTAGTGTAGTTCCTAAGTACATATTCGAAATTGGTTTCGATTACAATAAAGTCAGTAATCAATCAGCATTTTTTCAATTATTTATTAATTGATTGCTTCCTTTTCAAAGTACACCTAATACTTTTTTAGTAATAGAAATATTTCTTAATTTAATGCCTTCTCGTCTTTTTCAGGTAGTAAAAATATGCCTGTTGAATTCGTAGACTTAGTATTTTGGACGTTGCTGTTTTTTTTTTTTTTGATTTATTTATTTAACACAAATTATGGAAAATACAAATATTCTAACCGGTGTGGTCAGTATCAATTATCATACATAAACATCACTTCAGTGATCAGTGAACCCTAATAAGCGTGATAACAATATAACTTCTATTCTGTCTGGATTACCGTCCACTTTAAATAATTTAGTGTAACGCACGCACCCACAACTTGATTCTATTCACACAAGAAAACAGACAAGATCAACATACCTTGACATCAAAAGCCAATATGGTCGCGTACTGCGAGTCGTGTTCCAACATGGCAGACGCCTTCATCACGTCTCGTTTCACCACTGGCCCTATCCTGATCGCTGAGTACTGCGGACAATAGATAGTTACACAATACATTGTAATAGTAGTTTATGAAACTGGTACATAATGAGAGGTATTATACACGAGTGTGAGTTTAAAAAACGAGCGAAGCGAGTTTTTTAAAAGTATCACACGAGTGTATAATACCTAGTTATGTGCAGTTTCATACACTACTTTATCTACTCTCATTGAACACGAACATATCAAATAAAAAATAAAGATTTCCATGCTAAAAAGTCTTGATAACATTTATCGTATAATTTTCTTGACTTTACTGGTAGTAGATTAAGACAGATTGCTGTCGCAGTCTCTAAAATGTCGGGCGGCGTCAAGTTTTCTGCACTTTCACTATCAGACATTTTAATAAACACTAATAATTATCTTCAGAAAACACAAACGTACTATGACGCCAAAATTCCGGTTATCACCGCGCATGCGTCAAAGCGCGCGCAGCCACAGATAAAAAATTAAAAAGATGTATCTATGATCTGTAATCTGTATCGTAATAAAAAAAAATATATATTATAACATTATTTTGTTAGAGAAATAGTGTCATAATTATTTTTTTTAATTTCATTTCGATATACTATTTATAAAGTACGTCTATATAAACTCGTTTTGAGTTTTGTATTTTGAATTTAACGATATGAGAGTTGATAAAGTTTATTATATATGCAATAGTGTTGCACTAGTCATACTATGCGTGAAAGTAGAGGGATGCTTACTTAACCCACAGAATAGCACAAATTTCAATAATTAGATCAATACAACGTATCCATTTCTTGGGTATTCACGGGGGTAAAATGAAAATTTCAGACAAAACAAGGAATATGTATGAAAGAAAATATTATTTACCACATGTGGATTTTCATCGCAAAATACACAAAAACTTTGATTGTTGAGTTTCAGTTAAAAATGTACCCTTTCTTATCAAGCTGCTTTAAGCTATGTCAAGTTTTTTTTTTTAACTTTTAGGAATAGGCCTAAAAAGTACCTTGCTGTAAATTTATATGTGAGTATTTTTATTCTCCTTGAGCGTATCAGGATTACCTTAGTTCTGGATTAAATCATCATTCAATTTTGTTCTTAGATGTAGACACAGACAGAACGATGATTTAATCCAGAACTAAGCTAATTTTGACCTTAGTTCTGGATTAAATCATCTTTCTATTTTATTCTTAGATGTAGACATAGACAGAACGATGATTTAATCCAGAACTAAGCTAATTTTGACTTGTGGGCTATTATTTACTCACCGGAATTTTACTCGTCCTAAGGAACTCTAACAGAGCTTCAAGCGAACCAAGCGTAGAGGCTTGTACATACACGCCGCGCTCCGACAGCTTTATTGACGATAACGCAGACTTGAGCTCGCGCGCTACCTCCTCTCTGCGAAGAAGAAAATAGCTTTTAAATTCATATACGTAAGGTCCTCATTTACAGGATGAAATACAACGGATCAGACTTCGTGATCTATCTTTCCTCAGCGATAGCGATAGTCCAAGTTGCAATTTTGTCCGAGTTGGAGGAATAAATAGTTATTATGTTATGATGGTTGTTACCAACTACATCAGACGTGTAGTATACTCTTAACTATACAACACGTCTACGTATACTTTTAACTACAAAACCAGCGGTCGCCGGTTCGAATCCCGCAAGGGGCAAATAATTATGTAACGAGCACAAGCATTTGTACAGTCAGCCAGCCAGCACATCAGGTTACCCACTTTTGTTGCAAACTAGCCTTTAATACAACTGCATAAGATACCGCAGTGTTAACCTTGACGTGCTGTCGTCCGTACCACAATCATGTATTTAAGTACTAGCGGTCCCCCGCGACTTCGTCCGCGCGTTTTGAGTTTGCTCCCGCCCCTCCCGTCGCAGCGTCATGTTTTATATCCTAAAGCCTTTCTCGATAAATAAGCTATCCAACACAGAAATATTTTTTCAAATCGGTCCAGCAGTTCCTGAGATAAGCGCGTTCAAACAAACAACGCACGTTGTACTTAAGCTGCGAACATTATTTTAGTGCGGAGTTATGTTAAAACTGTGATAGCTCCTATGATATTCATTGAAATCAAATGATATAAGGGCAACTTGGTTCTAAATGAAATGCTCGTGATGATGAATGTATTTATTTTGATAAGAATAAATACCTGTGTGTATAATACACCTCTAAAAATAATGCATTATTTTTTTACAAATTTATTAACATAAAAAAGTTTGTAGTAAGTCAACCATAAAAGATAGACATATGCTGTCGCGGACTTTATTATAGAACTCTTAATGCTGAACAATCCTGTCATACATGATTTTTGTGTAACTTAAGCGGTTTCCGCAGCGTATGCAGCGGAAGCTCTCAAAAGGAATATCTTTCTCCCGTTTTCGCAACACTTTTCATTTCTGCTGTGGTCTTATGAGTCGTATCTTTATGTTATATAGTCTAAAGCCTTCCTAGATAAATGGACTATCCAACGCAAAAAAAAATTTTCAAATCGGGCCAGTAGTTTTTGAGATTAGCGCGTTCAAACAAACAAACAAACTCTTCAGCTTTATAATATTAGTATAGATTTGTGGGGGGCGCCCCCGTCATAATCCTTGTCTGGTATTTTGCAACACATGTAGGTAATTTTTTACTTAGAAAACAAGAGAATCGATGTGGTTATCTGGCGCAAATTAATTTATTTAAATAACAAACTTACTTGAGAACTTCCACTTCATCGGGCTTCTGCGCTACAAGTAGGTTTAGACCAGCGATGGCCTTCTCCAATTCTTTAGCTGCTATCTTTACACCTTGAGCGCCCACTACTTCTTTGTGCTCAATGTACGCGTTCTAAAAGCAAAAACAAAGGGAAACTGGTGAGTGTCTTTGGCCAAAGTAAAGCCTATGATCAAGGTTCTAAACATACACATAACCTGCTGTCATTCTGCTTGCCCCTATGGTTTTAATATGAAAATATCTGTGATTAGGGTGTCGATTGAGGCGTTTAGTATTAGGATAGCATCTAATAATGTCTATGATAAAAATAAGTCCCGAGTCTATGATCAGAAGCGTGACTATAGTAAGAACATCAGTGTGGTCAGCACTCTTTGACCATTCTTTCATCCTAACGAACAAGTATCATGGAAAAGAGTATCGGAAAGTTGACAAAGAGTTTCGTTTGTCTATGATCGGATTCTAAATAGTGTCTATATTCAGTTTCCTTCTGTAACGGCGTCACCCTCAGCGTGCCGTCGATGAGGATCGTGTCTATGGCCGGGCCAGTGTCTATGGTACCTTGACGCGCAGCTCCTTCATGGGCTGCGGCATGAGCAGCGAGCGGATCTGCGTGACGATGGGCCCGTCCGTGCCGGCTAGGATCATAGTGTCGCCCTCGTGGAGCGTGCCGTTGATGAGGATCGTGTCTATGGTCGTACCCAAGCCGGGGATCGCTTTGACCTGTAAACAAAAATAAATTGTTAGTTGAGTTCATATCGGACAGCCAATATTATCTTCTTTAGTCGTATTTTAGGTTATGGAGTCAGAACAGTCAGAATATTTGTCAGGCCTCTGGCTTTGTTAGGAATATAAAATAAACAACGATTATGACGCGGGCGTCTCCCATAAATACATAAACATCCATGACTTCGGTACGTGTTAATGGTAATGTTCGTGCTCATCACATAAACATTTGCCCTTCATGGGATTCGGACCCGCGTGCCCGCTGGCATAGTAGTTAAAGGCGTCGTCGAAATATAAAGCGTTCATGGATATGAGTAGTTATGTATGAATTTAAGTTATGTTAAAAGTAACCAAATAAAACAACGCAACAACCCTTCTTATTTAATATTATTATGATATCTGAAAATTGCTCCAATATTTTTTCATAACTACAAATATAATTATATTTCGAATGAGGAATCATGATGATAAATTCGTATCTGAACAAAAAATTTGTTAGAATGAAAATGTTTTTTTTTAAAAACCTTCAATTTACCACATCGTAATTTATCGATAATGTCGAATACAATACCGGAAACAACCACATAACTAAACGTCAAAGTGACAACTGACAGCAAGCTCAAAGTTCAAAAGCATTTTTTGTTCTGCATGAAATGTCATTGCAAAGGCGTAACCTGTGAAATGCCAACTTCCATGGTCTTTTCAGTCTTTTTATTGAACTTAGAAAATAAAGCGGAAAAAATTTCAACGTGTTTAGAAATGCTAAATCTTGAAATGGTTTTCGAATTTTCATACCTTTACAAAAATTAAATGTTGTCAATTGAACTTCTTCAGCAATCTCGTTTGTTCACTCACTCGTTCAATACGGCTCAGTAGTCTAGTAGTTCAGTCATTAAAGAATAAAGCTTACGCATAATATTGGTTTGGTACTACAAGAACGAGACGGTTATATG
Source organism: Pyrausta purpuralis (assembly GCA_963924145.1). NCBI lineage: Eukaryota > Metazoa > Arthropoda > Insecta > Lepidoptera > Crambidae > Pyrausta > Pyrausta purpuralis. Next base: position 18,365,629 of record OZ001645.1, on the reverse strand, counting down.
GCTCGGCTCGCATGAGTTACGCGACTAATTAATGATTTGGATAGCGTAAGCAGAAATTAATGTCCTTTAACATCTTTGCAATAAGATTTAAAATTTAGTATTGTGTGATAGATTGATGTATGAGAAGATTATCAGAGTAATGTTTGTTTATTTTCGTTTTAATTAGTAGAAGTAAAAGTAAAGTTAGTAAAAGTGTTTATTTTGTGTCATAAGTGACTCTGCTATTGGCGCCATGACATTTCAAGCATTCAAGAGACCCATCCAATTTGCATTTTTAGATAATTATTCAATATTGTAAATGTTAAATGATTTAAAGATAAAATGTTTTTGTCGAATAATATACCACCGAGATAAAGTCTGAACTCGTTTTGAAAATTAGGTTATCGAGTCTATTGTAATGTACCTAAATACTTTAAAAAATATACTAAGAAAGCTACTCTATGACTCTGTTCCGAAACCGACGTCTGATGTGATGGATGTCAATCCATTGACATCCATTAATCAGACGGTACCATATCTTTTACCACCAGTGGCGGCTGGTGGGTTATCGAACTGGTAGTGCACTTTAAGAAAATCGAAGCAAAAACTAAAAACAATTACGGTAATATAAATAAACAATAATTAATGCGTCACACATACAGTGAAACATGTCATTATGTCAATCATGGCTGCCGTTGTCGCCTCGCGCCTAGTCGGCCGGCCAATCCGTCAAACATCGGGTGCTCTCGGCAATCGTCGGTTCGCCCGTGCGGCGCTCGAGAACCCGCTCATTACTCGATACATTTCTATGAACTATATTTTGTTTCACGCGTCAGGCGTATAAACTCGTATCTCCTACAAGTTATATTAGCAGTCCTCGTGCACTCGCCGAAGCGCACGAGAATTTGTCTTTACAGAAAAATAAGTCTTAATAGTTTAGTTAAGCGCTCAAACTGTTTTACCATAATTGGAGATTATATCTTTTAAACGTTTTTGTATGTTTAAAAATAACTATTAAAATGGTAATGAAGAAGAAAGATGAATTACTTAATATTTTGTAATTTTTAAACCTTTTGAATTGGTGGTTCAGCGCACGAGCGCACTTAAGGTACAGCCGCCACTGTTTACCACTATTCTCACATATTATTAATATTCCGCTACTGATTAAACTCTCTGCATTACCAGGTGGTTGACTGGGAGGAAATGTCATAAGGCATTAAGTCCGCCAATTGTACAACTTACAGTGCAATAAAGTTTAAATAAATAAGTAAATATTTGTGTACTGTTTAAGATCGCGAGGCGTCATCTACTTTCTAAATACAGTATCATTGACTATATCACTCAGTTTAGTGTATACTCGCACGCCTGCACGATCATATGACGTGAATAGTGTATAGTGTATAGTCACCTCGAGCACGGTGGCGAGCAGCTGGTGCGAGAACACGAGCCGCTTGTGCAGCGGGCCCTCGCACGCCTGCACGATCATATCACGTGTATAGTGTATAGTGTATAGTCACCTCGAGCACGGTGGCGAGCAGCTGGTGCGAGAACACGAGCCGCTTGTGCAGCGGGCCCTCGCACGCCTGCACGATCATATCACGTGTATAGTGTATAGTGTATAGTCACCTCGAGCACGGTGGCGAGCAGCTGGTGCGAGAACACGAGCCGCTTGTGCAGCGGGCCCTCGCACGCCTGCACGATCATGGCGAGCAGGTTGCCCATGCCCTCGCCCGTCACCGCTGAGGTGGGTACCAGGGAAACATAGGTGCGCGGGTCCGGGTTCTCGTAGAACACAGCCGCGTTCAGACCCTGCGGAGGAATACGCGGTTTGGCATTCGTCAGGATTATTTTTTTATTTTCTACATACACCTATCCTTACAGAAAAATCCAAATCGATAGATGCAAACACACATAATAAATTAAAACATAAGATTTCATAACACAAAAAGAGAATACAATACATAATAAAATCATTGAATTTATTTGAGATTTTGTTTGAGATTGCATTATTTTAAAAGCAACAATAACGAAAAGCGATTTTGTTAATATAGATACAAAGTTATGTACACACAGTACATAGTTCATACTTCTTAAGCCTAATTTTTTCAACGTCACATGAGGAATATTGGTAGAATATAATATGGTGCGACCAACTTATCTGAAGAATGGCTAAAAATTTAACTATAATTATCACTTTGAAAACGTCATTGCTGCCGGTAGAAGTCAGTGAGACCACTACTGATATTCAAAATTTTTTGGAAGCAATATAAATGGGCGTAATTTATTTATTTATGAACAAATAACATCAAAGTAACAATTACAACGATATAATATGTAAAATATTAATATGTTAGTCCATTTTTATGAACTACATAATATTTATAGGAGTGAGCGAGCAAGGATTCTAACAGTAAAATGGAACCTATTTCAATTTTCTGTAGCCCTAAGGTAATATGGTAGAGAATGCCATCCAGCGTTAATTCCACCTTGGGTTGTGCAGTTAAGTTAATTAAACCCATGTTTTCAATTAATTGTCATTTAGTTACGCCGAGTATAAAAAAAGTCAGAATTATTTATTTTTACTAAAATCGGCAACTTTTTCAATCGTGGCGCCATTTTGTCATTCTTCAGATACGTTGGTGGCACTATACATACAATACGCCTAATTTGAAAACGTCACCTGTTTGTCAGCAATCATTTATGAAAAATTAATTCGACGTTTAGTTTAGTTTTAGACGTTGGTAAAATCGGCCCTTAGTAAAACATATGAGAAGTACTGTTTTATAGTCGACTTCTGATTCCCATAACATACACCGCCAGTGATAAGAGCGGTAAATGTTTTGCAAAAATAATACGTTTTGCAATGTTGATGTTGTAATCGAACGCTATTACACGTTTAAATATTAACTTATGCATATTGACATAAGTGTCAAAAAACATACAAATTAATGTACATCTACCTTTTCATACTGATCTCACCTGTTCAGCAAACTGCAGAATAACATCCTTGCACCTCTTCTCAAACTCCAGCTGAGTGTTGGGCTGCTGCATCTTCAGTATGTCTCTCACATCTTTCCTCTGAGCGCTCTGCCAGTCGTACAGACGGTCGATTTTGTTCAACGCCACAATGAACGGAGTCTTCTTCTGTTTCAACATGTTGATCGACTCTATTGTCTGCGGTTCGAGGCCGTGCATAATGTCTACGACCTGAAAAAGAAAAATACTTGAATTTATTATAATTATAATATTATGAATATCGACAGTAACTAAACAGTTACGAAGGTAGTATTTACTTAATTCTTTTAAAAAGAAATATGCTTACACAAACAACAAGTAAAGCTAAACAGGCCCAAGTCACAAGAAATTACATTTGATGACCAATTACATGACTATAGAAAAAACTAATATGTACTTACAAGAATGGCAATATCACAAAGAGATGATCCTCTATTTCTCAAGTTACTGAAGGACTCGTGCCCAGGCGTGTCAATGATGAGGAGACCTGGCAGTTTGAAGGCGATTTCGTTCACCTGTAAAAAAATAAGATTGTAGTGTAAGACGTACAAGTACAGTTGCCAGGTTATACATTTTTGACAAAAACTAACACTTGTTACACCTTCATAAAATACAATAGTTTAATTTGACATGCTGTTGTCCGTACCATCCGACTAACTCGATATGTATGATGATTACATAAAATGTTTGAGACCCTTTACACTGAGACTTTTGAACAGATTGAATTTGGAATCGATGCTAACGCGCCTTAGTATGCAGTCGCCAATATACATGACATAATGTACATAATTTGCCCAATGCCCAGCTCCTGCCTTGCCAATACATAGATACTAACGCGCGACTTCATCGCTGCTAAAAGTCGCAATGTGCAAAGGGTCTTAGAGCTCGGAGCAAACTAAATATTGTCACTTGCTGCCCGCATTGGAACAGCTCTCCAACTTACATAATTAAGTTTCGGTGCTGCCTTTATGTAATCTTAACTCACCCCCTTGACGTGCTTAGTCTGCTCCTTAATATTCTCAACCGGCACGTTGGTAGCGCCGATCTGCTGCGTGATGCCGCCCGCCTCTCCGACCTGCACGTTGGTACGCCTCAGCTTGTCCAACATATTGGTCTTGCCTGTGTTGACCAGGCCCAATTTGTTAGTTTTATATCATCTTACCCCTTTGACGTGCTTAGTCTGCTCCTTAATATTCTCAATCGGCACGTTGGTAGTGCCGATCTGCTGCGTGATGCCGCCCGCCTCTCCATCCTGCACGTTGGTACGCCTCAGCTTGTCCAATATCTTGGCCTTGCCTGTGTTGACCAGTCCCAAGTTGTTAGCTTTATATTATCTTAACCCCTTTGACGTGCTTAGTCTGCTCCTTAATATTTTCAATCGGAACGTTGGTAGCGCCGATCTGCTGCATGATGCCGCCCGCCTCTCCATCCTGCACGTTGGTACGCCTAAGCTTGTCCAATATCTTGGTCTTGCCTGTGTTAATCAGGCCCAAGTTGTTAGCTTTATATTATCTTACCCCTTTGACGTGCTTAGTCTGCTCCTTAATATTCTCAATCGGCACGTTGGTAACGCCGATCTGCTGCGTGATGCCGCCCGCCTCTCCATCCTGCACGTTGGTACGCCTAAGCTTGTCCAATATCTTGGTCTTGCCTGTGTTAATCAGGCCCAAGTTGTTAGCTTTATATTATCTTACCCCTTTGACGTGCTTAGTCTGCTCCTTAATATTCTCAATCGGCACGTTGGTAGCGCCGATCTGCTGCGTGATGCCGCCCGCCTCTCCATCCTGCCCGTTGGTACGCCTCAGCTTGTCCAATATCTGTGTCTTGCCAGATCAGGCCCAAGTTGTTAGCTTTGTGTTATCTTACCCCTTTGACGAGCTTAGTCTGGTTCTTAATATTTTCAATTGGCACGTTGGTAGTGCCGATCTGCTGCGTGATGCCGCCCGCCTCTCCGTCCTGCACGTTGGTACGCCTCAGCTTGTCCAATATCTTGGCCTTGCCTGTGTTGACCAGTCCCAAGTTGTTAGCTTTATATTATCTTAACCCCTTTGACGTGCTTAGTCTGCTCCTTAATATTTTCAATCGGAACGTTGGTAGCGCCGATCTGCTGCGTGATGCCGCCCGCCTCTCCATCCTGCACGTTGGTACGCCTAAGCTTGTCCAATATCTTGGTCTTGCCTGTGTTAATCAGGCCCAAGTTGTTAGCTTTATATTATCTTACCCCTTTGACGTGCTTAGTCTGCTCCTTAATATTTTCAATCGGAACGTTGGTAGCGCCGATCTGCTGCGTGATGCCGCCCGCCTCTCCATCCTGCACGTTGGTACGCCTAAGCTTGTCCAATATCTTGGTCTTGCCTGTGTTAATCAGGCCCAAGTTGTTAGCTTTATATTATCTTACCCCTTTGACGTGCTTAGTCTGCTCCTTAATATTCTCAATCGGCACGTTGGTAGCGCCGATCTGCTGCGTGATGCCGCCCGCCTCTCCGTCCTGCACGTTGGTACGCCTCAGCTTGTCCAATATCTTGGTCTTGCCCGTGTCGACGTGGCCGAGAACGCAAACCACCGCAGCGCGGAGCGGATTGTTGGCTTTATTTGCTTCGTTGTCTTCGCGACGTTTCTGAAAATTCATAACAAGTAAATAACGTCACACTTTTTCTCCTGTCCCTTTATACTTTCTTCGCGCTACCTGTAATTTCTCTGTTAAGACCTATGGTTGACTGGCAGGGAATGCTTTTAGTATTTAGTGCGCCGTATGTACCGTTTGTTTGTGCATGAAGTTTTTTAATAAATAAATGACAAGTCCAATATGATTGGACCTATAAATAAATTGAGATACATATTTATTTATAGGTACTTTGAAATTTAATATTATGGGTGACCTTTCACCCATAATATCAGGTTGTGATTCACACTGTTTTTAAGTAGGTATACTTTATTTTCCCTGTGGACTTATACCAGTTTTCACTTGCAAACAGGACAAATACTTTACTTCTTATTATTCATGTTATAGATTTACTGATTATGTAACAAAATTTTGGCATTGTACCCATTTTTATAACATTACTCCTTTTAATTTATTTTGGTCATTACTGAATTAATATTGGCTATTGTATGCTTAGTGTAATTGTTATCTTACTTATATTATAAACGCGAAAGTTTGTACACTCAATGTAGTTCATACACTTGAATAGCACATAGGCTATAATTTATAATTATTTTTAATAATGTACAATTTTACGCGGGTGTAGCCGCGAGGAGCCGCTAGTTAATTTATATTGGCATGGTTGACACAGACAAAACACGCTCAACCGACATAATGTACTACAGTTATCTTGACCATTCTTAATACAATTAAATCCAAAAAGAAATGAATTTTCATTCATCATTTCTTTTCATTTCAATCAGCTGTAATATCAACTCTATGACAGACTTCTAAAACATGATTGTTTTATTTACCTCTAATCTCTTCAAGACAAGTTCCCTCTTCTTCTGTGCGTCAGTCATCTGATCGTCATCAGATTCTTCTTCAGAGCTGGTCTCCTCTTCAGAACTATCTTCTTCCTCTTCAGAACTCTCATCTTCTTCCTCCTTCTAGAAACATAAATGTAAATTTCCTATATCTTTACGTCATATACATAATATATAAATACAGTCTGGTTATTTGATAAAAAAACAACTTGTACTCGTATTACAACTGAATAAATTACAGTAGTGTTTTGACCAGCTGTTGTCTCTCATATCTCTACATTGGCATTAGTGACTTTATGGTCATCAGGAGGCTATCGGTTTTTTTTTCTAAAATACTTAATTTTACTTACAATTTGTAACAATAATAAAATAACACCAATCTAGATAGGTATCCCTTTAGTGCAGTTTTCGATAAGTTGAAGATTGTCACAAAAAATAATAACAAAAAAACATTAAGACAGTAGATATTACCTCTTCCTCTTCAGGAGAAGCCCTATTCTGTTCCTTTACCGGCGTATCTGGCACTGGTTCAAGTTTAGTTTCAGCTTCGTCCTCTGAAGATTCTGCGTCCCATGCATCCTTCACAGAATCATCATCAGATTCCTTCTTCTTTTCCTCAGCTATTGGCACTTCCTCCTTGAAATAACATAACATTTACACAAATATATTACAATAAGAGTTATTATGAAAAAAAATAAAGTGTTATTTTACCTTCTTATCAACAATTTCCAACTCAATCTTCTTTTCTTCTACAGGAGTGGGCGGAGCTTCCTGAGACATCTGACTCTTTAACCTCTGTGGCTTGATCCTCGTGCCAAGCCTCGGAGGTTTCTTCTCGGCAGAACCAACCTCAATACCTTGTGCTTTAAGCGAATCTAACAGAGCCTGCGCTCTAGCCTTGTCCGCTTTCTGTTTAGGCGTGAGTAATTTACCCTCAGCCTTAAGTCTTTCTTTTCTCTCCTTTTCTTTTTGCTTCTTTCTTTCTTTGCGTTCTTTCTCTAACCTAATTGCTTCTAGCCTTTGGCGTTCTCTTTCCTCCTCCTGCTTTATTCTCTCTTCTTCTTCCTTTTTTAGACGTTCTTCTTCTTCTTTTACCTTTTTAAGGGCCTCTTGCATAGCTGCGATCGTTTTTTTCGTAGGACCCTTTTTGCCTTTATCATCTTTGTCAGCCTTTTCGCCTTTCTTCTTTTTCTTCCCTTCTGTGGCTGTACCATCGCCTTCTGCTTCTTTTTCTTCCGACGGCGCTTTAACTTCGTCTTTGGTTTCTTTGTCATCGGGTTTGCTCTCTACTTTTTCGGGAGCCTTAGGCTTGACTTCTGCAGCTTTTTTGGGCTCTTGCTGGCTTTCCTTTTTCTTAGCTTCCAACTTTTTCTGCTTTTCCCTCTCTTTCTTCTCCTTTTTCTTCTGCGCCGCTGTCTTTATTGACACATCATTTTCATTTTCTTCGTTCTCGTTTTCATCAGCTTCCTTCTGAGGTTCCTCTTTGGCTTCATCTTTCTTGCCCTTTTTCTTTGTCTTAGGCTTTTCTTCAACCACTTCTGGCTCCTTTTCGTCAACTGGTGCTGGTGTCGTTTCTTTTTTGACCCCAGCATATTCCATTTCAAGCTCTGCCAGTACTTTTTCTAAGTCATCATCACTCTCATCCTTCTTCCTCTTAGCTTTTTTTCCTTTCTTGCCAGCTGGCTCTTTTTTCTCTTGAGATGGTTTTTTCTGTTGCTTCTGTACTGGTTTCTCATCATCAGACGAGGGAGGTGCTTCAGGGGGCGAGTCATCGCCATCTTCAATTTCTAATAGAGAAAACGCACTCTTTTTCTCATCCTTCTTCTTGTTTTTCTTTGACTTCTGCTGAGGTTCATCATCTGACTCATCTAAACAAAAAGTTTTACATTGACCCACACACAAAAGACAAAAGCAATTTTTAATGCTTGGCAATTAATAGTTTTTTTTTTTGTATATAAGAAATAAGTAAAAGGAAAGCACTTAAAGCTATATTTACGCAAGAAAAAAAAGGTATCATAGAATATAGCTTCATGTTTACTTTTTTTTTATTACATGTTTTATATCTCTGATTTTTAATTGGATAGACCAAAGTAGCATATGGTGGGTGGCCAATTTTTTACAATTAAATAGTGTTGTGCTGTCCCTAAATATTCATATAATCCAATCTTAATTCAATCCTTGCTTTTAAATTATTTAAGAATAATTAAGTAGTTGTAGTTTCAATTTGTAAAGTGCAGAAGTATAACATGAATGATATCATTGTTATTACAAATACAGAAATTAAATATGTTTAAAATCATGTAACCTTTAAATTTTGTCACTAATTCAAATAGTTAAAGAAAGAATTATAAGATCATGCAACAATATTGCTATTGCAAAGAAAAGGACATAGATTTCTTATTCATTATAAACTGTGAACATGCTACAGGTTTTTTTAACTTTATCTATCCTGTTAACTTTATCTACTGATCCTATATTTAATGAAAAACCTCAAACCTTTCATTTTTATCACAAATTTATGGTCTAAAACGAAACCCGAAAAAAAAACATAAAATACTATGAATTTTTTAAGTGATACTAAAACTGAAAATAAGCCGAAATAGAATAACAGTATTAAGTCAATGGTTGATGTCTAAGAGCAATAAATGTATGAGAATTTATTAAATATTGTATTTTAAGTATTCCTTCTAAAAACAACACAAAATGCACTTAAAAAAATACCTTTTATCTTACATATATGCAGTTTGTACTTACTAATTAGTTAAAGTTACATTTTAAGCACACACATCAACAGAATTTTTAGAGATTCACATTCATCGCAGCATAACTGATACAAGAGGCCAAATTGTGTAACACCCATCTCTATGTTACACCATTTCTATGTTATAATCATAGAAAAAATGAATAAGGTTAGAATGGTTTTGATCGTTCGTTTGTATGGGAACCTCTGTCGCCGGTGGGAGTTACCGCGCTGTTGCTGCAGTGATAAAAGTACCAATCAATGAATTAACGCACCAATATCACAAACCAATCACAATTTCCGCTAGGAACTCTGTGATTGGTGTCATTAGTACTTGAAACCAACTACCAATCACAGAGCTTCTAGCGGTGAAACCTCAAATCATCATTCAGATACGTTCGTTCTTTTATGTCAAAATACTAGTGATGTGGTAAAGGTCGATTATTATAAATTCAATTACCGATGTAATGTTGTTTCTCTTTGTGAATAAACATGTAGGATTTAAGTTTGAAATAATTTGGATAATTTAACAGCTCATTTGATCCAACAAAGGGTACTACTATTGCCTTTCGGTATAAACAATAGAAGAAAAAAATGAGTTGCTAAACGTTACTTGAAATAGAGTAACTTACACCTTTAAACATTAGTTTCTAAAAATAGTTCTATTAGTAGAATTGAATCATTCTTTGTATTAAGAATAAGTAATATTACTTATATACGACAAATAGATCCCAATTAAAGGAAAAAAGTTTAAAGGTATAAAAGCATAAAGGCTATGGTCAACATTATTCAGGTATTATATCTTACCATGCTATTTATTCATTTGTATTCTTAGCTAATACCACAAAGCCGAAGAGTTTGTAAGTGCTTAATCGCGCTAATCTCAGGAACTACTGGACCAATTAAAAAAAGTTTTTGTGTTGGATGTCTAATTTATCGAGAAAGACTTTAGGCTTGAACTTTACGCAGGGACGGAAGGGGAGAGAACAAACTCAAATCAAAAATAGTTAAGATTACAATTAAAATAATACAATATACCTATAGACGTATGGTTGACCGGTATAGAATGGTTTTGGCATTCGTACAAGTCCACAAAAGTACACAAGTCCGCCATATGTACAATTTTATGTTTCGTGCATGTGCAAGTTTTCAATAAATAAATATGACCCAAGTTAGTATGGTGGTTAAGTTAAAGAAATGTACAGCTGCATTATACAACAGTTAACCTTACAGTGCTTTTGTTCGCATTTAAATCACATCACCCAAGGGGTTTTGCAGAGGTTTGTTAAATTACAAAATTATACTCAAACTTAAAATATTTGTTTGCAGGGTTATTGATAATATGACCGGATCCTTTTAAGAGTTGATGGGGGAGCTCATTTGGGACAATCTTGATCCCAGAGTATACTTTCCAAAAATCAACCATTTTTAAGGAAATTTTCTTTTTAAGTTTTTGTAGAAAAACGAGATCGAAATTATGATAAAATTAATACCGAATGCTTTTAGATGCTGCAAGAAAATATCAACCGATACTAGCTTACTAGCTTAACGTGCTTCATGAAGCACGGAGATGCTTGTTGTTTAAGTCACTTAAATATGGTCGGTATGGTCACTCATTAAAACACGATCGCGCCGTAAGTTGTTTAACTTCGGTATCACTCGTACCCTATTTTACAAATAAATAGACCAAACGATAAATTAAAATCGAAGAAAATAACAGCGAAAGTAGAAAAGTTGAGGATTAAGCAGTGCGTTTTTGCTGAGTTATATTTTTATTGCAGGAATACGTTATTTTGGTAGCACGAATTAAAATATAATACATGTTTTTTTTTTCAAATAGCTCTAGTAGTTCCTGAGATAAGCGCGTTCCAACATATGAACTCTTCAACTTTATTGTATTTATTTTATCATTGTTATGTTTCAAATAATTAATAAAAAAAACTTATTTTTATCTTTAAATACATCAGTAGGGAATCGATAATTTTACTGTGCTGTGAGCTACATCCCTAGTGATGCGTATACAAGCGAACAAAGCAAATTGGACGCGATACATTGCGTGTTAAGATAGTAGATTTGTTAAAAATATGCGTGGACAGTCATCAATGAATATTTTTTTTTGAACTTAGTGCAAGAAAACCGCTATCATTTGAAATATCATAATTAAAAGTGTTTTTTGCAAACAATGTCGAAATAACTACGTATTATTACTCATTGGTGTAAAAATACACTTCCTCTCTCATTTTTTATGACCTGCCTTCACACTCTTCAAGTAGTTATAGCAAAAGACGGCATTTTTGACAAAAAATAATGCAACGCTTTTGTCACGCGACTGAAGAAGCTACGGCTCAATGCAGGCATATGCCTACAATAAAGCTCGCTGCCGCACTGACCGGGGCCATTCTAACCTTATTCATTTTTTCTATGGTTATAATACATTTTAAAAAATATGAGCAAAAGTGTAGAGTGTAAAAACAATAAAATTGGCATGGTTGAATAATAATTTAACGTTACTTAAAAGCGTACATTACAAGCGCGTTTTCCGGTTCCGGCGTCTGACAGTCAAATACGCGAAGTTGTTGTGCTCTCGAAAATTATTTCGTAATAATAGTTTACACGCTAAAATCAAACCTTAGACATGGAAAATTAATTATCTAGACAGTGATAAGTGCCGTGAGATAATAAACTTTCAGCAAACACAAACATAAAGTGCATTTCTACCGTTGCAAAATACGTGTACATTTTGAGGTTATAATTTAACGAACAATTTCCAAAGAGCAAAATCATCTCCAGTGACGTTGATTGACAGCTGTCATTTTACGTTCAGAAACTCAACCATTCATTCAATACGTGACAATTGTTCCCTTCCACGCATTATCGATATGGAACAACAAATGCAACTATGGTTCGAAAAAATAAAAGAAGAAATGAACAAACAAACGGAAGAGATAACTAACAGACTGAAAGATTCATTCGAAGAGAAGTTTTTAATATTAAAGCAGGAAAACCAAGAACTTAGAAATACAGTGGAAACTCTTAACAACAAAGTTGATTTGTTGGAGAAGAAGGCGATCAGAAACAATTTGATAATACACGGAGTGAATGAAACCGAGAAAAACACGAGAGAACTAATTACTCTAATCACTAGAGTACTGCACAGCATGAACATAACCGTAGGTGAACTGGAAATAACTGAGGCATTTCGAATCGGCAAGCGTAACGAAAAGAACAAAAGGCCAATACGCTTTACACTTAATACATCCTGGAGAAGACTCGAAATCTTAAAAAACAAAAAGAACCTACCAAACAAAATATACATTACAGAGGATTTTCCAAAAGATGTCCAAGAAAAACGTAAAGAACTGCACACACAGCTACAAGAAGCAAGAAAGAAAGGCCAATATGCTTACATAAAGTATGACAAGCTAATAGTGAAAGACAACAGTACAAACAAAACAGAGAAAAGGAAACGGTCTGAGGCTCCAGTGCCATTTTCAGAAGAAACGTCTAATGTAAACAGCCCCCATAAGCTGAATAAAACAAATGCCTTTTCTTACATGAGAAAAAGGTCAGACTCCATACCTAATGCAGAACATAAGAAATAGCAATTAAAACACACCAATCGGAAACAACAACCCCCAATCCGGCTGGTCACCGTGGGGGAAACAGACCACCACCCTCCAACTAAATCCACAAAAGCAAGAAAGTTAAACAAACAAAGCAACTTATATCTATGTACTTTGAACGCACGAACCTTAAGAACACCAGAAAGTCTAGAAGAACTAGAACTAGCTTTAGAAAATATCAAGTGGGACATTTTGGGCATAAGCGAGATGCGAAGACTAGGAGAACAAATAGAAGAGAGAAGCAATTTTATCATGTACCACAAAGGCGAAGTCGCTGGACATTATGGAGTAGGATTCTTAGTAAAGCTAAAATTAAAACACCGAATCATTTTCAGAGTTTTGAAGGATTATCGGACAGAATAGCCTTGATGCACTTAAAATTACCTAAATACTCGAAAAATTGGACTGTCATCCAAGTCTACTCACCAACAGAAAAAGCGGCAAAAACAGATATATTAAACTTTTACGAAAAATTGAGAGAAGTTACAGAAAAATACTCGAAGAACAACCTAGTGATCATGGGAGACTTCAATGCTCAACTAGGTGCACGACTCGCAGAGGAAGAACACATAATAGGCAAATACGGAAGAGGAAAACGTAGCAAAAACGGAGAAAGACTGGTTGAATTTCTACTTGAGCAAAACTTAACACTTCTAAACTCTATGTACCGCAAAAAGCCCAAAAACAAATGGACCTGGATGTCTCCAGATGGAAATATTAGAAACGAAATCGACTATATATTAACCAACAAAGTGAGGTCATTTAGCGATACAGGAATAGTACAAAACTTAAATTTCAATACCAATCACCGCATGGTACGCAGCTGTCTAAATGAAAATGACCCAAAAAAGCCTAGACCAAAAGCAGTCCAAATTCACTACCTGCAAAAGACAGGTATAAATAAGCACTCTACACATACCACAAAAGACCTGAGGGAAGTTGTATCCTCAGATATGGACCTAAGCGAGAAATACAAAAGAGTGGAAGACAAGCTTAGAGAACAGGCTGAACCACAAACAAACAAAAGAAAGGAATCCTATCTAAGTGAAAAAACTGTAAAACTAATGAAAGACAGAAAAGACTTAATAACTAAAAACAACAAGAAAGACAACCAAAAAGAAATCTCGGACCTAAGCAAACAAATTCGGGAAAATATGAGAAAAGACAGGAAAAACAGAAGAATGAAAACACTAGAAGAACACATTAACAAAACAGGAGGTACGAGAAAGGCACTCAATGAACTTCGAGAAAAGGGAAAAGAATGGATACCAAAATTGAGTAACAACAAATTGCCAACTACGTCACGTAGTGAAATCCAAAATATAGCCACAAATTACTACCGCACACTTTACCAAAAGCATAGCCAGCCGGAAATACACCTGTTCAGTGAAGAGCATGTTATAGGAATCTGCAAGGACCATGAAGATATTCCAGAAATATTACCATCGGAAGTAGAAAAAGCTGTAAAAAGTCAAAAGATAGAAAAAGCTCCTGGCCCAGATAAAATCATGAATGAATTAATGAGAGGGACAATAAAAGAACTAAGCCCTATTTTAACACGCATCTTTAATGAGACACTGTACACAGGAATTATTCCAAGTCAATGGGCAGAGTCACATATAATACTTCTACATAAAAAAGGTCCTAAAGATGACATAGGGAATTACAGACCTATATCTCTTATCTCAAATGTATACAAAGTCTTTGCTAAAATAATTCTTGACAGAATATCACTCAAGCTCGACGAAAATCAACCAGTGGAACAGGCAGGCTTTAGGAAAGACTTCAGTACAATCGATCATATACATACAATTAAACAGCTCATACAAAAATATAATGAATACAATAAACCCATTTACCTGGCCTTCATAGATTATTCCAAGGCGTTTGACAGCTTACAACACGAATATGTATGGCAAAGCCTAAAAAGCCAGGGGATCCAAAACACATATGTAAATATCATCAAAAATATTTACAGAGAAAGCAAGGCCAGTATCAAGTTGGAATCCGTAGGAAAAGTTTTTCCAATCGAAAGAGGCGTCAGGCAAGGCGACCCACTCTCACCAAAGCTATTTACAGCGGTGCTTGAACAAATGTTCAGAAAACTAGACTGGGAAAATCTAGGGCTAAACATAAACGGAACTAAATTAAGTCATCTAAGATTTGCTGATGATCTGGTTATTTTGGAAGAGGACCCAGCAATACTTGAATCAATGATACAAACATTAGTAGACAGAAGCAGAGAAATAGGTCTAGAAATTAACCTCAGTAAAACCAAAATGATGACAAACTCAATACCTACAGACATAACCAACAATGGAGAAAAAATCGAATATGTGCAGGAGTATGTATATCTGGGTCAAGTAATATCACCAAAAGAACAAATGTCCAAGGAAATAAACAAAAGAATTGCGAACGGATGGAAACGGTATTGGGCATTAAAAGAAATCATGAAAAGCAAGGAACTGAACATGAAGATTAAGAAGAAGACTTTTGACACTTGTATCCTGCCCTGCATCACATATGGGTGTGAAACCTGGGCCCTTACAAAACACCATAGGGAGAAGCTCGAAAGATGCCAAAAAAGCATGGAAAGGAGTATGCTAGGACTGAAGCTATTAGACAAAGTCAGAAGTATAGACATAAGGCACAAAACAAAATTAACGGACATACTGTCACGTATCGATCGGCTCAAGTGGAGATGGACCGGACATATGCTTCGCTGCAAAAAGGAAAAATGGAGCAAAAAAGTGTCATTGTGGTACCCAAGAGATGGCGTTAGGACTAGAGGTCGTAAACCAGTAAGATGGGAGGATGACCTTAAAACGACTTTGGGGCCTCTCTGGACAAGAGTGGCAGCAGACAGACAGCAGTGGAAAGAGTTGGAGGAGGCCTTTGCCGAAAGGCACACCGTGATACGGGACATTATTTAAAACTAAAGTAGCAATCAACAGTGAAAAATCACGGAACATAAAGGGCTTTATTATTATAAAAGCGTACAACCTGTAAGAAGGAATACCCATAACAGTTCTTATAGCTCTAACAATGTATAACATTTATTATTATTTATCCAAACAAATAATAAAGAGTGAGTAAGATTACATTATTTAAAAAGTCATATCACAAGTTCAATTATTCAAGCACAATTTTTATTGTTACAACACTATTGTTTTATGCGTGCAAATGATATTATACACTAACCTTCACTTTCAACCTTTTTCTTGCTATTTTTGCTGGAAATGGATACATTTTTAATATTCTTTGTGACTTCTTTGACATCTTCATCCACAGATTTCTTGTGTTTCGACTTAGGTTTTGATTTCTCCTCTTCACTCTCATCAGAATCTACAATTTTCCTGTAATTTATAAAATATATGAAATGATCACCAACACTAAGAGATAACAAAATTACGTACCAAGTTTTTACTTTTAGCTCAAAATATACATAACAAAAAAAAGAGCATCATATAGAATAGCAACAGTTACAAGTTTTAGGTTTGACTAAATAAATGGAATCGAGATATAGTTCATACTAAAATAAAAATATATTATTATAAATATATCTAGGTATTAAAAATCAATAAAAAAGTAAAAGATAAATCACCTAACCTACAAAAATTGTACTTACTTTTTGGTCTGTGGTACGGGCTTCACGTTATCAATATTGGTCGTCTCAACGTCGCTATCCCTTTAATATATTACGAAGTTTGTAAAATACACAAATTTATTTGAATGTAAATGCTAAAACATATGCTATTGAAAAAACTTACCCATCGTCAGCGGTCTGATTCTTCTTTCCCTTTTTAGCTTTCCCCATTTTGTCTTGAGGGTTTTAGGTCACAATACCAGTAATATAGTGTCCTGCTTTTCTGTATTTAGCAATTTCTATCATGTGAAACGCAAACGACGCACAATTAAAATGAACTAGCCGAAAAACGCGATCGAGTCGTCGTGTCCGTCCTTTCCTCCTTCACTTTGGTTGGCACTTGGCATTTGGCACGTCACAAAAAAAGAAATGTGAATGAGCCTGCGGCGAATCTTTCGCTAGGGACATTCCGATACAAGTAAATACGAGTAGGTATTCGATACTTTTGATTCGATACCAAGTAAAAATAGCATCGCATCAATCTTGCGATACCTACTCGGTATCGAAACAAAAGTACTTGGTATCATATCGAATCAGCATATAATCTTTTAAAAAAACCTAAGACAACTAAGTAGCCCTGAGTAAGTCAGAACATGATGTCCCGTCTACTGCAACACCTGCATACGATTTTGGGAAACATCATATGGAGTTAGCACATGGGCACAAGAAGAAAAAGAAATCCATAAAGATGAAATAAGAAACCAAAAATTTGCGCACGGGTGGGACTTGAACCAGCAACTTCTGGCTAACCGGGCCAAACGCTCTACCAATTGAGCTACCGTACTGTCAGTCCGACCTTGCGAAATTTGTGGTCTCTTATGATAAAAGATTGTCTCCAAAATACCTTAAACAGATACTGTTTTTGGGCAATCTTAATGCTCAAGAGTTTTATGTTTAAAGTAAGCATGTGACGCAAAACATTTTAAATAAGTAGATTATTTTTCTTATCATTTTTTTAAAAATATCCTTCAACGTTCATTGTGAGCATCCTCAAAATAAAAATATATATTAGTTTTTCGTAAAGTATCGATATAAGTAAGTATCGATACTTTAGGAGTATTTGTTTAAATAGTATCGAAAGAAGATTTGAGTACTATCGAAATGAGTAGGTATCGATACTTTGATGGTATCGAAACATCCATACTTTCGTCTCGATAGTCCGCCGTCTGTCACTTCTGCTGTCAGTCAGAGTGTATTCAGCACATGCAGAAAAATCTATGGTAAGCGTAAGCGGTATACCAAACCAATCAAGTCGCGGTTGCCTGACGCCTTGCCACCAATGATATTGTATTAAGAACTAGATCACCGGTGAGAGTCTAAAAGATGGCTCAGCTAAACAACACCTCACTTCAAATTGGGGTCATAATTTTGACGTATTCTGTTTTTGATGGCGTCAGTGTCTTAATGCCTCAGTGCGCCTTTAAAACTGCAGAAACACCTAACTAAATAAAAAAACAGTCCGAATATCATATTTTTCGCCCTCTCGCCCTTTCTCTCCCCATATGGGGTTCATTTTCACATTCGCAAGTAAATTGTATTTAATGATGCCTATCATTCATGATTGAAGTATTTTCAATAGAATTAGTGAGTTTTGTTACTTAGCCAACCCCAAAGAGTAAAGTAAGTATACCACCAACCCATGGACTAACATGGTCGATATTCTAAGACAGTGCTATACATGGAGTAGTTTGGTACTATATTTTTTAATAATAATTTAACGACCGTCACAGTGTGGTGGTTTACGTTCCGGACTACAAAGATAAGCAGTCGCGGGTTCAAATCCCGCCCGCACGACCCTAACAAATAAGTATGTCTATGAAAATGTATGTTAATATGTCTGTTACTGAAAAACTATAAATTACACCTTCAATTTTTTTAAAGTAACAGCGTAGACGCTCACGGATCAAAAGGTCACTCGCGTTAACAAAAGACTGTTGATAAACACAACTGTGAGGGATGATCCTCACGATTGTAGAAAAAAATATGTACGCTCACTATTAGAGTGTTATTTGAAGGAACCTGTTTACATGATAACAGGTACCAGATGGTAGGTCAGATGGCTATGGTGTATTAATAAATATTTCTTTATTTATTAAAATAAGGACTGTAAATATTTTAATTAATTTAATTTGTAAAAAATATACATGTGGTCATTTAAATTGCATTTATTAGATAATTATTCAATATTTTAAACGTTGAATAGTTTGAAAATAAAATGTTTTTGTTGATTAATATACTACCGAGCTAAAGTGTGAACTCAATTTTAAAATTAGGCCAACGAGTCTATTGTAATGTACCTACATACTTTAAAAAATATATTAAGAAAGCTACTCTATTAAGATTCTGTTCCGAATCTGATGTCTGATGTGATAGATGTCAATCCATTGACATCCATTAATCAGACGGTGCCATATTTGTGTACTCTTTTAGTTTGCGAGGCGTCATCTATTTCTAAATACAATATCATTGCTTGCCACATACTATATCTATGCTTGCCACAGCTTTTAGTGCTTATTTGATCTGCCATTGAATTGCTAAGCGCTTAGATAGCTGTTTTCTCCGAACACAGAGGGCATGTTCTTTCTAGTACCTAATATTTTTCATGTGGATGCAGATGATTTGTATTTCTTTGCTCGCTTACCTTATGGTATATCCACACCACCCGGTGGCACGGGCACGGGTCAGAAACAGTGCGGGTCAGTTGCAGCACGGCAGAAGGCAAACTAAAGACAGCGGCAGTATTAAAGCAGTTTCACGGCGTACGTAAGACGGGTTAGGCCGTAAAACTGTAAAAAAACGTTTTCCTTATTTATTGAAAGTGGTAGCAGAGATTATGGATTTATGTGTAATAAATGCCTATAAAGTTGAGATTGGGAACCTAGACACCAATAATTATAATACATGGAGATACAAAATTCAAATAGTGCTCAAGGCAATGCCGGGAAGAATGGAAATTCTCGAAGGGAGGAAGACCAAACCAGCCATGGCGCCAGCAGCAACTGCCGAAGAAAAGGCTAAGTTTGAAAAAGATCTTCAATGTTTTGAAACTTTGAACAGTGCAATTTTAATTATGTTCACGACAAACATGTCCGATGACGTATTGCTAAAAGTTGTTCGCGCGGCTATCCGGTGGGGCGGGAGATCGGCCGCGAGCGCGACACGTGTAGGCAGGCAGGCAACACGGCGGCGATGGGCGCCGCCGCGTATGACAATATCTACAAAGACCGAAAGCTCCGCTCAGCAAAACGTGGCACGGGGTGTTTTATTTTACTCTTTTTTTCTACAGTTTAAGAGGCGATTTTCTCGAAAACTAGCGTATAAAAAATTTTTTTTCGTACAAATGTTTCATTTATTTTTCTGAATCTGCCTTTTAAATATTATCACTAAAATTGAGTATTTAATTTTACTTTATTATGTCACATTACCTAATTTAACTTATGTTAAAAGTAACTAAATAAAAAAAACGCAGCAACCTTTCTTATTATTAAATATAATTATGATGTCTGAAAATTACTCCAACTTTTTTTTATAACTACAAATCAATCATATTATATATCAACAAAAAAATTGTTTGAATGAATTGTTTTTTTTAATAATCTTTAATTTACCACATCGTACTTAATCGATAATGTCCAATACAATACCGGAAACAACAACAACACTAAACGTCAAAGTGACACCTGACAGCAAGCTCAAAGTTCAAACAAATTTTTTTTCTGCATAAAATGTCATTGCAAAGGCGTAACCTGTGAAATGCCAACTTCCATGTTCT
Source organism: Pyrausta purpuralis (assembly GCA_963924145.1). Lineage (NCBI taxonomy): Eukaryota > Metazoa > Arthropoda > Insecta > Lepidoptera > Crambidae > Pyrausta > Pyrausta purpuralis. Next base: position 18,345,386 of record OZ001645.1, on the reverse strand, counting down.
TTTCAGTCGTTTTCATTTAACTTTAAAAATAAAGCGGAAAAAAACTGAAAAGAAGTGCAACGTGTTTAGAAATTCAAAATCTTGAAATGGTTTTCGAATTTTCATACCTCATAAAAATGAAATGTTGTCAATTGTGGCAGCGTTTCAAAATAACAACGAAGTGTAGTTCCTACTATCTCGGCATCGAAATAGAACTAAAGGCTGATGGGAATATAAAAATATGTCAAAAAAGATAGGCAAAACGCTTACTAGAACGATTGACTGGACTGCAAAGCAGCTGTGACTCTGATACTTAAAGACACCATCCTTTCCACAAAGGAAAACGATGAAACACATAAATTCCCATATCGTCAAGCTGTTAGTGCACTCTCATACCTGATGGTCGGCACCAAACCTGAAATTTTGGACGCTGTTGGAGTTGTTTCACGCAAACTAGATCATCAATTTCATGAAAAGTGATGCAACGAAATCAATCACCCCACTATTCATGGACAGTGAATCCGCTATAAGGCTGGCTTACGTATGATCCTTCCTACGAGACATATCAGCGAATAAAGCACATAAAGCTGCGACATTTCTTTGTCAGACAGTGTGTCTTCGAAAAAGATTTAACAGTTGCAAAGATTGCTACTAAGGATCAGCTGGCTGACTTTCTTACGAAGCTCCTGTTTAAACCTAGGCTACAAGACCTATTGAAGGTAGCAGGAGTTTTCTAAATAAACAGTCGCTTATCAGAGGAGACAGCATGTTAAGAAGAAGGACCTGTTCCTCTTTTAAAAGTTATATTTGTTTCCTAGCAACTGTCGTTTATATGTTTGTCATTGGCAATTAAAGATATGTTATATAGTGAACAACACACACGTTTTTCTTATTTATTCAAAGGTAACATTTAGTTTCAGTGCAATTTTCTCCCACAATTGCAGCTTGTATGTTTTGTTTCTATAATATTTATCTTTAAAAGCATGTAAACATTTATTTGTACGTACTAATTCGTTTAGTTTTTCATTAGTATACATCACATAATAAATGAATAGACCTTATTCATTTTTTCTATGGTATACATCATGTAGTTGTAAAAAATATATATTTTTCTGTCAACCGCTTTCAACGCGCTGCGCTGCACTGCTATCGCCCTGCCTCCGGTGAGTCATGCTAATATGGCCGTCATAGTTATTTATACAGGAAGTTGGATGTTACGAGGTCACGTCTTTTCTATATTCGATAAAAAATATATCTGACGTTTATAGTGTTGTGGTCTGTATCAATTGTAGAATTAATGGCGCATTTTCATTAGACGATAACTCGTTCTGTATACAGCATGCGGGGACCCCCCGCATGCTGTATACAGAATTCTGTCAACCGCTTTCAACGCGCTGCGCTGCACTGCTACCGCCCTGCCTCCGGTGAGTCATGCTAATATGGCCGTCATAGTTATTTATACAGGAAGTTACGAGGTCACGTCTTTGCTATATTCGATAAAAAATATATCTGACGTTTAAAGTGTTGTGGTCTGTATCATTTGTTGAATTAATGACGCATTTTCATTAGACTATAACTCGTCCTGTATATAGGATGCAGGGACTCCCCGCATTATACCGACCGTGATATCGACGAATGAAATTCATCAGTCGATATACCTACAGCTAGCTTGCGGGTCTTGAGTCAAATATTTCCTAATTATGTAATAAGGTTATTAGTAATTTGTTTCAAATAATTTCATCACCATGCCTCTTCTTTCATTCTTCATGCTTTTCCTCACCTGAAGGTTGTCTGGAAGAAATTGCTACAAGCAATAAGACCGCCTAAATTATACTTATAGCGAATTTATAAGATACTTACTTACTTACTCCGTTGGCTCAGCGACCCGAAGTGGATCTTGGCCTCCGATACGAGATGGCGCCAGCGCGCCCTGTCTTGAGCTCCCAGTTCTCTGCATTCAGGGCGCGTAGGTCCTTGGACACTTCATCTCTCCACCGGTATCGCGGTCGGCCGACCGATCGACGACCTACAGGCTGCCCAATGTACGCCTTCCTTACCGCCCTGTCTTCCGGCATCCTTTCTAAATGCCCGAGCCAACGGAGTCTTGCTGCCTTTATCTCCCCAATGATGTTCGGTTCAGACACTGGATCCTCCAGTTCTTGGTTCTTACGGATCCTCCAGCCACCATCCTCCCTCTGTGTAGGTCCCAAGATCTTACGGAAAATCTTTCTTTCAGCAACGAGAAGCTTGTTTTCTTCTTTCAGGGTTAGTGTCCAGGCCTCGCATCCGTACATTAAGATAGGTCTTATGACGGTTTTATAGACTCTTATCTTAGTCTTCCGACGCATCACCTTGGACACCAACACCTTATGCAGAGCTGCCGCGCATCTTAGGGTATTCTGAATGCGAAATTCAATGTCCTGTTCTCTGCTATAGGAATTTAAGTTATGTTAAAAGTAACCTAATAAAACACCGCAGCAACCTTTCTTATTAAATATTATTATGATATCTAAAAAATTAGTCCAATATTTTCTCATAACTACAAATATCCATCATATTTCGAATGAGGAATTATGATGATTATTTTGTATCTGAACTAAAAAAAATGACTGAATGAAAATGTTTCTTTTTTAATAATCTTTAATTTACCACATCGTAATCATTGTTAATGTACAATACAATACCGGAAACAACAACACTAACGTCAAAATGACAGCTGACAGCAAGCTCAAAGTTCAAAAGTATTTTTTTCTACATGAAATATCATTGCAAAGGCGTAACCTGTGAAATGCCAACTTCCATGTTCTTTTCAGTCTTTTTTATTAAACTTTAAAAATAAAGCGGAAAAAATCTGGAAAAATGTTCGAAGTGTTTAGAAATGCAAAATCTTAATACGTTTTCGAATTTTTATGCCTTTACAAAAATGAATTAGACATATTATGTCGCCGGGTGGAGTCGATACACCATAACGTGTTTGTTTTGTGCAGTTCATGTGTCAAAAAATATATACTACTGCCCCCTTACTCTGGACACAAAACCCGATCCAATGAATATACCCATCCTAGTAAGGGAGGCGAATAGGGGAATTTTCAGTAATAAATAAATAAATATCCTTTGGACATTTCCACACATCGCCATCTAGCCCCAAAGTAAGCTACTCAAAGCTTGTGTTATGGGTGCCAGACAACGGATATAATACTTAAATACTTTTTTTTTTTTTGTAAATACATACATGATATACATAGAAAACACCCAGACCAATACAAACAGACATGTTCATGCACACAAATGTTTGAATTGTGCGGGGATCGAACCCGCACCCGTTGCGTAGTAGGCGATTTCTCGACCACTACACCAGACGGGTCGTCACAATACTCGAGCGTGGCAGTTTAAGATATGAGAGATACCTTGGACCTAATAGAACAACCTTGTAAAGTATTTAGCTCTCTATGTAGTGACGCGCGCCTAGGATAGACGATCAGATTAGTAAAAAAAAATCGATAGTCTGAAATACTCGAGCGCGTCAGATTAAGATATTGGGGGTTGATTTTAGTGTTTTAATACTAAATTTAACTAATCTGACGATAAGTCCTTGACGCCGCCGAGTTATAGGGTTGCGAACTTGTAAAAAAAAATCGTTCATACGGCATTCTCGAGCGCCATTTTTTATTTTTTTAATTTTGAAGAATATAATCTATACCGTCCTAAAAATACAAAATCTGCCGGTTTCCGCATGACCGGGAGTGTGGAGGAGCCATTTCGTCTTCCGAAAAACGCGTTGCGGCATATAAGTGGCGAACGATACATTTTACAAAAAAAAAGTTTAAATAAACAAAAAAGGTAATTTTATTTTACACAAAAAAGGTCTCTTTACATTTTTGTCCAAAGTTAAAACTTTTTGACTTGGAGCATCATAAAAACTCAAACTTCCGGTTTTTTGAGTATATCTTGAAAACTGAGGGTGTTAAAAAAATGATATGAAATAACGATGATTAAATTATGTTACTTTTATTACATCTCATTTTTTTTTCTAAAGCTTCTCGACAATTTTCGTGGACTCGGAAAAAGTTACGCGTATCTGTATACAACAAAAGTATTATTAACATGTAGAAGTAGAAGAACTAAGGTAACGGACATAGCCTTGAGAATCAGTAAGCTCAAGTGACTATGGGCAGGGTACATAGCGCGAAGAACTGATGGCCGTTGGGGCAGGAAAGTTCTAGTTTGGAGACCCTTCGACCAGAGACGCAGCGTGGGACGTCCACCAACAAAATGGACAGACGACCTTATAAAGATCGCAGGATCAAACTGGATGCAGACCGCTAGTGATCGGTCGCTGTGAAAAGCCGTGGGGGAGCCCTATGTCCAACAGTGGACGTCCTTTGGCTGATAATGATGATGATGATGATGAAAAACTACCTCTAAAGGGCACCTGAAAACACACATTCACAGCTATATAAGTGTCTAAATTGGAGTACACACATCGAGCACGTCTGCGATAAGTTACGATCTTTTTCTGCCAATATGTACATTATAAAATAACACATCCCATATAAAGTTAGACTAGCACTGTATCACTCGTTAGCTGAAATTATGAACAGTATGGTGTCCTAACACCATACTGTTCATAATTTCAGCAATAACAGCTCCTAAGCTGTGGTCGCACTTACGATACCTACCTCAACAGTATTTACAATTTACAGCTAAGAATACTTAAACAAATAGCATCCAAAAAAAGGAATTAAAGAGAAATACAAGAACGATTAGGCTGGTCTCTTTCGACTTTGTAAAGTACTTCCCATTCAAACACGCCTTAAATACAATTTCCTAAAAAAACAGTTTTTCAAAAGCAACATTCGCACTAAAATTGAACACGCGGTATTTACAAGAGGCAGACCTCGCGAGGGTTTACTCACGGCATCGGCTCATAATGTGTACGGCGCAAGAACCGCGCAGTATTTAATTCCTCCGTTCATAAACGATCTACCCCTAACCATTAAGAATATTTTGAATCCGCGGAATATAAAGACCAAATTAAAAACATATTTTCTTACTCTAATAGAATAGTAACATGCATTTATCCACTCATTTCCCGACTTGTGGTGAGGTTTATCTTATATAATTATTCAGAAATAGTTACCTACTTTAATAATGTTACCTAGTAATTTGATTTGTATTTATTATTATTTATTATATCAGTGTATTAATATGATACATTCTATAATATTATAATAAGTCTCTAATATTATAAAATAATGTATAAATTTTGGCTGTCTCACGCACTGTGGGCAAACCTCAGTGGTTTTTATCAGTGCAAAAAAACATGTATTATTGTATTGTTTTCCTTTTGTGATAAACAATGAAAAAAAAAAACTATCGATGGTTTGATTATCGATAGTTAGTCTCAATATAATATCAATAAGCCTATCAATTTGTTAGTATCGATACCTCAGTTTGGCACAATAATACTATCGACAGCAGGAATATAAATTAGGGGCGTAGCGTGCTTTGGTGGGGCCCTTATAATGGGTAAAGATTTCTCAAAAAGAAATAAATAAATATCCTTTGGATATTCCCACACATCGCCAAATGCATAAATATATTTTTTATGTTTATTTATGCAGATTTTTACGCTAGATTTACATTCGCAAGCCGCAAGTTACAACGTACCTACATGAGGGGTTCCTTATCTTATTTATTTAAGTTCTTACTTTGAAAATATATTTTTCCAATATGGTTTGACCTTCAAAACCTCAATAGCATTACAATTTGAACATATAAAAAAAAACACAAACGTTGATGCTGATGTTTATGTTGACGGCGCTTATGATTGTTGGTATGCCACTAGTGTCCCATCGAAGTTCTTATAAATATATGTACCTCGAATTTTAATAAGTTAGGTTAAGATAGGCTAGTTTAGAGTTAGTTTTAGTTATACAATATATTAATTAAAAAACACTGAAGCATGTAAAAACATGAAGTCTGTATGGCGCAGAGCCAAAGACGTTAAACTTGTATATTTAAATTCTCAGTTCCACTTACATCCTTCACTTACAAATGTCAAAAATTTTCAAAAAATTGCGATAATATCGCAATGTGAAAGAATAAATTCGTAGTGAAATTTAATTTGTTCATTTTATTTTTGCAAAATGTACAAAGGATTTGCTCGTATATTGGCCCATTCCGAAAGATTACAGTCATGCATTTCACCGTGTCTTCGAAGTTCTGTTTTATGTACACGAAAAGGAAAACTCGGTAGTATAGGTTATATTTTCATGAGGACTAAAAAACACGATCGAGGCAATTCTTCAGCACTGTTTGTGCCGATTCCTGTGAAACCAAACCCAGATGACATTAATATAGGAGAAGAATTCACTGGACGATTAAAGAAGCAGGATTTGCTTAAGATTCTGAACAAGTTCTATCAGAAACCAGAAGTACGGGTTTTGGCTGCTGAAAATGGATTGGACGACCAGTTGCTGCATCAGGCTTTTCTGTCATTTAGGAGACATTGTCTAGAACATGATCTACCTCCGGATTTACACATAACAATCAGTGATATTCTACAAGGTAGGTTGAAATATGATCAAAAGGGAACATAGTGTTTCATCACGTCACAGTCAAGAACTATGCTTGACCTTTCTATACCCGCGCATTGGTTTGTGAGATCAACAAAACACATTTTTGGTTATATATTTTTATTTCGGATATGCTGGTGATTTGAGGTTTTTGCTACCTGCTGGATTTGTTTCCATCTTTACCTGATCAGTGCACAGTCTGAGTTTCTCAAAATCTGAACTTAATGTGTATTTAGTGAAAATTGGCTTAAGATTAAAATGGAGAGGAAGATAAGTTTAAAATGAATAAATCATTTGTTAACCCCGACTTGCCGTGATCCTTTGGCCGTGGTACTAGTCTGCCCAACATTAGAGTGTAACTCCAAAGCCTAGGTGACTGCGGTTTGTTACGTAAGGGCGAAGAGGCTGCACTTCTTGCAGTGCCGGGGACGAGGAAATCCAAATTGCTTGCATTCCCTCCTGGTTGTGAAAAAAATGCAAGAAGTCTTTCGGTAAAATCATTTCTTGAAGCAACCTGCTAGTTTTCGAGAAATATTTTTTTAAAAATTATAACAAAATGTATGATTATTTTACGTCACTGTTATGATTGACTACTAACCCTATAAAATTACGATCTGTCAGTTGTGTTTTGTTACGTGAATGTTGATTCTGTACAGTCAATGCAGACATCAAGTCCTGTAGGCCACGTGATAGGTTAGAAATTCAAGGCGAGCGCAAAGCGTGAGCCTTGAATTTCGTGGTTATTTTTTTTTAACAGACTACAGTAATCTCTTTAAACCCCTGAAAATATGCAATTGCCCACCTTTGCCAAAGTCCTCTAGGCCATGTGATAGGTTAGAAATTCAAGGCGAACACAAAGCGTGAGTCTTGAATTTCGTAGTTATTTTTTTTTTAACAGACAACAGTAATCTCTTTAAACCCCTGAAAATAGGCAATTTTGTAGGGAATAGGCAAGTCCCCCCTCTTTACTACACCTTCCCCTCCACCCTCTCGCTCCCCACCCCTTAATTAGATGATCCAAAAGTGAATTTTAACAATTTTAGTCCAGTCATAACCTCTAACTTCAATCATGAATATCTCAGAAACCAAAAGCTTTCTTCAAGAAGGGAGGGTATCAGGGGGTACCCCCCTTCAACCCCCTCCCCCCAACCCCCCTCCCTTCCCCCTACCCCGCGTCCTTTATTGTACAGTATTACCAATTTTTATATTCAAAAGTAATTACTTGTATTTAAGAAAGAAACATATGTTTTAGGACTATTAAATGTTATAGGACTAAAAAAGCCTTATTAAAGGCTATTTTTTGAATGACTGTAAGACAGTTAAATATTGAATTAAAAAGTTCTTGCATGGCGCAATATGCTTGAATTTTTGGTTAAACCCAGGTTTAATCCGTTCTGGTGAAAACTAGGTTCAACAAAACCCTAGTGCCTGATACTAGGTCTAGCCGACATAATGACGCTCAATCCTCATTACATCCTCTAATAAAAATAAAAAATAACAATGTATACATAGATAGCGTTTATTAGAAAAAAAAAATGAAGAAGGCCTGCAGATAAATTGGTAATTGGTCTGTGACACTGCATGTGGGTATTTTTGTAATAAAAATGAGTACAGGTATAGGAAGGTTAAGATGTGTAGAGCTTCCTTTTTAATAGCAAATCTTATTGTTGAAGTTGTAGTGCTTGTATTTATTTTTTCTTACATTACAGGTGCAGGCCATGTTGACGACTTGTTTCCATATTTTTTAAGGCATGCAAGATTAGCTTTCCCTCACTTAGACTGTTTGGATGATTTGAAGAAAATATCTGATTTGAGAACTCCAGCTAACTGGTAACTATTTATTAATGTATTTGGCTTATGACCCCTGAGCTGTCGGCATAAATAAAAGAAGAAGAAGATATTCGTGATGATTTATATTTCATCATAATTGGGATGTGTTTCAGGTATCCAGAAGCCCGTAGTATGAACAGAAAGATTGTATTCCATGCTGGTCCAACTAACTCTGGCAAAACATACCATGCAATGGAGAGATTCTTGGAAGCAAAATCAGGTGTCTACTGTGGACCATTAAAGTTGTTAGCCACAGAAATATACCATAAATCTAATAAAAGGGTAGGTTTACCTTTAAGAAATTACTTGAATGGAGTCCAATAAGGTTGTCTTGATTGCCATGTTCAAGATTTTTAATATGTATATTTTTATTCTATAATTAGTTAGCTTAGACCATTATAGTTAATGTAGACCAATCTAAATGATCTTGAAAATAGTTATCATTACAACCTAATTGAACTTCTAATGCAATAAATTATGCTATGTTTCCATGACAATTCATTAATCCATTGTGTTTGTTTATCAACATTATTGTGTATTGTGGCCGCTGACTTACCATTGAGACACAATGTGTTGAATAGATAAATATTTTATAATGAAATAAAAATTTGATCATTATAAGTAGTATGGTTCCTGTTCTTTTTTGGTCCCATCCAGAAGAAAGCATGAAACTTGGCACAATGCAGCTTTCGTATCTGGTTTCCATTTTTCTGGTCAGTCAGATGTGGTAAGTTGTAACTCAAGTACCACCCAAAGTGTTAGTCGTCATATTTATCTCATAATAAAAGTTAGGTAGTCTTTTTATAGGTCATTTCATCATAACTTTTGTTATTTTTATGCCAATAGAGCAAGAGGAAATTAAAGTTTAATAATTTTAAAAAGATTCGATGAATGTACTATAAGAAACATTAATCTTACGACTGTAAATTTAGTATCATTCTGAAGGTAATTTATCGACAATGATTTACTTTTTGAACACTAAATTCTAAGGACTTATTGTTTATGTAGAAATTGCAGAAAATGACCGGGGAGATAAAAGGGGAGGTGTGGGGTAGAAAAAGTCCTTTCTCAGCGTGTTATCATATCGGAAATAAAATACATATAGGAAAGCTACAATCCTCCCAATTTTCATGCTTTCTTCCAGATGGGACTGATTTCATGCTTGAATCCGTACTAAAGATATAAATATTTGATAACTCTAAGCTATAAATATTTTTATAACGTTCCAGGGTACAGCATGTGACCTAATTACAGGAGAAGAAAGAAGGCACGCCTCACAATACACCACAGTGACAGGGGCTGCAGAGGAAACGACTGAACCATTAGAGACAGAACCCTTATTATTGGATGAAGCTGAGCTCTCGCCATCTAGTCACGTCGCCTGCACTGTTGAGATGACCTCGCTCAATAATAATTGTAAGATATCATTTATATATTTATATTTTTGTTTTTATAGTGTTTTGTCACTATACTAACAATACACTTTAATAATGTATAATGCATTTAAAAAAAGCAATTGTTTCAGACGAGGAATCAAACCCCGTGTCGTACGCTATCTATCTATCTACGCATACAATGTTAGGTACACGTCCGACGACAAGGAGTTCGATTCCTCGTCCGACGCAGTTGCTTTTTTCAAGTGCATTTTACATATCATTTATATTACAATATTACTGGCACCATCTTACATCCACTTAACTAATCTACAAAGTACTGACTTCAGTATGCTGTGCACCTGAGCCAATGTGCTATTCTTACTTAAAATGATTGCAATCAAAAAGTGAACTTTTAACTAAGAAGGAAAAAAAGTGAACTTTGAACTTAGGAATAAATTAATAACTAAGTCATCTATCTACGAACTAAGTAGGTAATTAGTTTTTTTGATATTTTTTTATCTTATTAGTTTTTCTGTTTCAGATGAAGTAGCTATTATAGATGAAATTCAAATGATTGGCGATAGAGGCAGAGGCTGGGCATGGACTAGAGCTATTTTAGGTAAGTATTTTTAATTATTTACACATAGTTTTTTTCATAATAAGTAAAGAAATGTAACAGATTTCATTAATATGTACCTAGCGATCGCCTCGCACCGGCTTTGCACGGTTGCAATATTTGATCCATCTCTAGGGTTCAGCCAGCATTTGCAAAGTAAGCGCAAATTATGACTTCACTTAGAAACCTAAAATTATTAGCCTTTCACTTATAAATTATCCATGTATTTTACATATAAGTAAAACTTCCTCTTGATTTTTTTATTATTTTTATTTAAAACACTTCATGCAAAAACAAAAGGTACATATAGCGGACTTAATGCTAAAAGAATAATCTACCATCAACCATAGTTCTATACAGAGAAAATCATTATCACTCTTATCTGTTTAAAAAACGGCATCAAAATCTGTTGCATATTTAAAAAAAAATAAGTATACAGATATCGCGAAGCGACTTTGTTTTGTACTGTATAGTGATATTTAAAATATGCGTATTCCTATACATAATTGTTTTATCTATTTACTTATTATTTTCAGGGCTTCAAGCAGAAGAAATTCACTTATGTGGTGAAGCAGGAGCCATTAATCTCATAGAGGAAATATGCAACACAACTGGTGAAGAAATTGAGGTAAGGAACATGCTATTCCTTACATCAAGGCTTGGTTTCATTAGGTTATGGATAGGGACATTCCGATACAAGTAAATACGAGTAGGTATTCGATACTTTTGATTCGATACCAAGTAAAAATAGCATCGCATCAATCTTGCGATACCTACTCGGTATCGAAACAAAAGTACTTGGTATCATATCGAATCAGCATATAATCTTTTAAAAAAACCTAAGACAACTAAGTAGCCCTGAGTAAGTCAGAACATGATGTCCCGTCTACTGCAACACCTGCATACGATTTTGGGAAACATCATATGGAGTTAGCACATGGGCACAAGAAGAAAAAGAAATCCATAAAGATGAAATAAGAAACCAAAAATTTGCGCACGGGTGGGACTTGAACCAGCAACTTCTGGCTAACCGGGCCAAACGCTCTACCAATTGAGCTACCGTACTGTCAGTCCGACCTTGCGAAATTTGTGGTCTCTTATGATAAAAGATTGTCTCCAAAATACCTTAAACAGATACTGTTTTTGGGCAATCTTAATGCTCAAGAGTTTTATGTTTAAAGTAAGCATGTGACGCAAAACATTTTAAATAAGTAGATTATTTTTCTTATCATTTTTTTAAAAATATCCTTCAACGTTCATTGTGAGCATCCTCAAAATAAAAATATATATTAGTTTTTCGTAAAGTATCGATATAAGTAAGTATCGATACTTTAGGAGTATTTGTTTAAATAGTATCGAAAGAAGATTTGAGTACTATCGAAATGAGTAGGTATCGATACTTTGATGGTATCGAAACATCCATAGTTATGGATGGTCATGATGAATGGTTCATCTCACATGTTTTTTTATATCAAGTGACTTGTTTTTTTTTTATACAACGTGTAACGTTTAATGCGCAAAACTTAAAAACAGGTTAATTGGAATAACGAGCAGGATTAATTGAACCACTTTTTAATATGGGTCACATTTTTCAAAACAAGGAGTCTACGCCACGGGCACGACGCGACTGTCAATATAAAGTCGGTTAATATCAAGACAAAATATTTCACGGTGACCGAAAACGTGTTAAATTCGACTAACTTTGTATGGGATGTATCTTTTAAAATATCGCAAAAGTGTACCTACTAGAACAGCGGAGCGAGCGCAGAACCACTTCGGTGAACTAATATGATCGAAAAGACTATGCTAAAAGATGATCGATTTGAACAGAAACGACAAACTAAAACATTTCAAACTGAGCTTTAAAATGACAAATATTCAGTGTCTAAAGAAGGTGAAAACGCAATCTTCATTAAAATGTTGAACTGTCTATTCATAAATAAGACAAACCATCATGCGCAAATCCGCACAAAATACCTAAAGAAGCAATGTTTTGTTTTTATGAGCGTAGATAGTAATAATAATAATGTCAGAGCGGCGCAGTGGCCCGGTGAATATGTACCTACAGAATCTCTCGACAGAGCGTCGTCCGCAGAGCAAGGAATGATCAGAAGTGCTAGTAAAACTAAAACGCCACATAAAACCTTGTTCTTTTTCTTCTTTTAGAATTAGGTCAATTGAATCAAAAATCATCTGGGGTGTCTAAGGGTTTTGCGCCTTTAACATTACACGTTGTATAAGTTTCACTTGGAATACCTACAATATTATGTGCTCCTAAAGATTCATTTCTTATTTATCAAACAAATCTGCTTATTTATAGGTGCGATCATATAAAAGGCTGACAGAATTAAAAGTGGAAGACTCGGCACTTGGTTCGTTAGACAATGTGTTGCCTGGAGACTGTATAGTGTGTTTCAACAAGAACGACATTTACAGTGTAAGTCGAGCCATTGAACAGAGGTCAGTCCCTTGAGGCAGGTATCCAATCTTAGAATCTTTTCTGGCAGTTATTTAGTAGGTTATAGTTGCTGAGTATGGCAAACCCGTGTATGTGAGGGGAATTTATAGTGTAGCTGCATATCAATGCATATCCATCAAATTTTCCTCAAGGATAATAATAATTTACAAAATGAAAAAAAGTACACAGAGAGCCCAAAAATGAAAATAAAGAGTGACTACCAGTCTTTAAAAAATCGCCATCACGGTATAACGGCAGCAGATTTTCTTTAAATCGTTGAATTTGTGAATTTTTTAAAAATTAGACAGTCAATATTATATCTTTATGTTGACTATCATACACAACAGTTTTTCAATGTATAGCTAAGCAAACATGTATTAAAAACTTTTATTTTAATAATTATCTTTGATTCAAGCTTTGCCATCATGCTTTGACTTCATGCCATGCCATTTAAAAATTACGACCTCCGTGGTCGAGTGGCTTGCACGCTGGTTTCAAGCGTCGCCATCACGTGAGGGTTCGATTCCCGGTCGGGTCAATGTAGAAAACGATCTTTTCTATATTGTCTCGGATTTGGGTGTTGTGGCACCACCGTTTTGTCTGATTTCCATAACACAAGTGCATTGGCTACTTACTTTTGGAACAGAGCAATGTATGTGATTGGTGACCAATATGTATATGTATGTGATTAAAACTAAATAAAAATAAAAAAAAAACAAGTTAAATCAAGTTAAATCAGGTCAGGAGAGATGAAATAGTACATTATGATACTAGTGTGCTAAGTTGACCATTATATACAAGGCGATATTGTGTGTGCACGAGCGAAAGCGAGTGCGCCATAAGAAAGCCGCGTATATAATGGTCACAGGCACACGCGTTTCATACGACGTTTTTCAACACACTTGCCATTAATCCAAACTTCGTCACACCACAGCCGCCAACTATTTACGAAAATAATGGCGCGTTGTTTTTTTTTCTTGCCGCGAAAATGATGCGCGCGCAAGGTTAAGGCGCGAACTAGATCGGCCAACAGCCAAGATTAAAAATGTAATAATTCGTTATTTAAAACACAAATTACAGAAAATTTTAAATTAATTTGAGTTATTTTTAGTAATAAAGCTGGATTTACCATTTATTGAAATAAATATGTACACTGTTATTTTTCGCATAAATACTGTTTGTTGTGTAAGTTATAACCCGACTAAATTATATCGCTTCATCTTCTTACTTACTACTTGATACCAGGGTACAAATGTAAATTGGTCGGGTTAATAAACAAAAGGCACTAGTGCTATAATATACCTACAAAAAAGCACGCGTGTTTAATATCTATGATTATGTGCCAAAAATCGGTGGGATTGAAACGTCATTTTGAGCAAGTGTGTTGAAAAATAAATTGCGTGATACATTCTATTTGGAGGATGTTAGTAAAGGCGCAACTTGTTTGATTATATTTGTAATTATTTGGATTAATCATATTGTTTGCTATAAGATACACAATTTCGAAAGTACATTTACATAAAAGACCAAGAAAATACAGTGATTCATCAAACTGCCACTAAAGACCCTTAGAAAAGCTTTTGTTTTGTCCTATGATGATGATATGATGATGATGATGATAATGATTCTAAACAATTCCTAATTCTTCTAGATAGTATATAATTATTATTTGAACGGTGTTTTGTTTTAGGGGTCACGAAGTAGCTGTAATATACGGTAGTCTACCGCCTGGGACGAAGTTAGCTCAAGCTAATAAATTTAATGATCCAGATAGCTCATGTAAAGTTATGGTAGCCACGGATGCAATAGGTCTTGGAATCAATTTGTAAGTATAGATCTTCAGAAAGATAAATGTATTCAGTCCTAAGAGTTTCTCTTCATTCGGTCTTATCCTAACTTGAATTTGACTTAAATGAGACGGTGTACTTAGTAAAAAGCATGTAACTAATATGTTTTGGGTATTTTAGGAGTATACGAAGAATAATATTCTATTCTCTAATAAAACCAGTAATCAATGAAGAAGGTGATAAAGAAATGGATGTTATTAGCATATCGCAAGCGTTACAAATAGCGGGTGAGACGAGTTTAATTTACTTTAGCATTACAATTTTATTCAGATTTCTTACCCTAAGAGTGCGTTACACGAGACGATCACAACGTTCGCGGCGCCCTTTTTGCAGTTCCACTTGTGGTCGTCATTGATTACGCCTGAATGTGAAATGTCTATCTTAGAATGTTTATCTAAATCGCGCTAATCTCAGGAACTACTGGATTGATTAAAAAAAATCTTAATAGGTTGGATAGCTTATTTATCGAGGAAGCTCTTAGGCTATATCACGCTGCGACGGGAGGGGAGGGAGTAAACTCAAAACGCGCGGTCGAAGTCGCGGGCGACCGCTAGTAAGTAGTTAATATTATGACATTCCAAGGCATATTTTCTCATAGGTCGCGCCGGCCGGTACGGTAGCGCGTGGGAGACAGGTTACGTGACGACCTTCAAGTCCGAAGACCTGGCCACGTTGAAGACATTACTGTCGAAGCCGCCAGAGGCGGTTACGCAGGCCGGGTTGCATCCCACCGCAGAGCAGATGGAGCTGTACGCGTACCACCTGCCGCACGCCAGCCTCAGCAGTCTCATGGTAAGTATGTAATGTATGTCAGAAGCTGTATGAGTTTTATCGTCGTAGAGTAAGCAGGCGTGTCCGGACAGATGGTGACCGATCTGACGCAACTTCAAAATAGCGCGTGCGCTAGCCAGCCAGGGCCGGCATTTTATCAGAAAGACTTGGAATTTGACTAAAAGTAATCCATTTACATCGCAAAATCGCGTTTCTATTTTTACATAGTGACATCGGCTTTCAGTTAGTTAATGAGTCGCGAATACATTCCATATTGTATTTTTGGGATAAGTAGAATAGTCCTTTCGGTACTCGACAATCTAGGAGTGTCTTATTTACTCGCTCGATTGGTCAGTAAGATTTGACCACGTTGAAGACGTTGTTAATGATTTCGCCGGAGCCGGTGGCGCAGGCCGGGCTGCATCCTACCGCGAACGCCAGTCTCAGCAGTCTCATAGTAAGTGTGTGATATATGTCAGAAGGCGTATGGGTTTTGTCGTTGTAGAGTAGGCAGGCGGGCATTGACGTATGGTGACCGCTCTGACACAACTTTGCGATATACCTAGCGCGGGCGCGATCAGTCTAAGCGGCCATGTTGTCAAACGGACTTAGGATCTGACGATTAGAAATCCATTTGCATCGCAGAAACGAGTTATTCAATTGACGTTGTGTCTTGGCATTTCTGTTAAGTGAAGAGTCGCGAATGCATTCCATATTGTATTTTTGGGATTAAACTACTACAAAGTTCTGTAAGTAAAACATGTCTAAACCGTGAACTCGCTCGATAACTACAACCATACGATTATGGATTCCGTTATCACGAGCCCTGATTGGGTGCCTTTGACTGAAGACTTGGCGAAGCTATTATAAAGGACACCACCGCCTTACCAGTTAGGACCCCAAATTGTTTGCTGTTAGGCTTGTTTGACAGAGTCGACGATGGAGCGAGCTCACCCAGAAGAAGCCTGTTCACTCTAACCTTGAAAGTATTCGGATAAATTTTTAGTTTTATTAGGTATATTCCAATTTAGGTACGATGCAAGTTTCATCAAAATCGGTCCGGAAGTTTTTAATTTATGAGCGATAACTAAAATTTATAAAATAAAACAGTAAGGACTTAAAAGCTATTTATTCTTCTATTGAGGACCTTTTTAGTCCGTTTGTAAGGCGGATTATTTTTTTGGTTTATTTATTATTTTGTTGTGTATTTAAGCGGTTTTCATTTAAAAGTAGTAAGGCTACGGTGCCCACAATCGTCCCCTGCTGTTCGGGGCCGGTAAACTGAATATATATTCATATTTGTCACTTTAACAGGACATCTTCGTTCACCTGTGCACAGTGGACGACTCGCTCTACTTCATGTGCAACACAGAAGCGTTCAAATTCTTGGCGGAGATGATCCAGCACGTACCGCTGCCGCTGCGCGCGCGCTACGTGTTCTGCTGCGCGCCGATCAACAACAAGTTCCCCTTCGTATGCGCCACCTTCCTAAAGGTAACAAGTTTGAGTTAAAATTTATAAAATTATTTTGCTTTTAATTTCTACTAAGCGACGCCGGTGCAGGCAAATAACAACGCGAACCTTCCACGAACATCCGTATCTTACTAGTAAGCGTGTACTCTAAAGAGGTTAACATAAATTATTATTTTTATTTATACATATACTCTATAATAACATTAAGTTAAGATACCATGTACAACTCTTCTTGTTAGCAAATAAACTTTACTTAAATTTGAAACGTCATTTCGCATGTTATAGGGGTAACGCTAATGGGACAATTGATTTGATCATATTGATCATGTTCAGGCATTGTGTAACAGGCAATTGGAAGATAAAAAAATTAGTTTCTCTGTTTTGTGAGTCACTACAAATGTAATGTAAAGTTTTTTTTTTTGCTAGTCCAATAAAGTAAACAATCTTTTTGTAACTTTTTAATAAAATCCGTGCAAAAATATATTTAATCATTTGACTTAAAAATACTATTCTACGATGAATTCCCTGTGTACGTTGTGAATTTTGTGTTTACCATATTTTTCAAATTAATAATTTCTACAGGTATACCCTATGTAAGTTAGCCGCATTCTTAGTTTTCGAGATATTAATTTTTTCGCAAACTAAGAATTTTCAAACAAAGGATTACTCCACTTTTAATGATGCTATGTCGTTCTTTATATGCAGTGTGATCATTATAAATTAAGTTTACTCAGATAAAATTATTAGCTAGCTAAAACTAACACTAACAAAAGTTTAAAAAAAACATCAAAAAAGCCTCGAAAACTATAAAAATTTGGCTTTTATAAATATGGTATATTTAGACAGCCCTAGATGTAAAGCATCCAAAAAACATTTTGGACGTCACTGTTTGGGCCACCCTGTATAAAAAGGAATGTCAAGATTGTCTACAATATTCGACTAGCAAAGAAAAACTGACTTTATGAATGACAACAACCACCAAAAACAAAAAGCGCGCCAGATCATATCTTAACGTAGATATTACAGAAATTGTCAATGTGTTCAGTGTCAAACAGTTTAAGACTCCATGCACAAAGTGACCCAGACTTGGTACCTATTTAAAGTAATTGAGAAACAATGCTTTTTGTTTCCTTGGCCTCAATGGCAACATACTCTCATTTACGATCCCATGAATTGAAAATCTAACAAACCGTAGTAAAATATTCTAAGTTGTCAGACGTTAAGTCGTTCGGTTTGTTATCTAATACATTAAACTCACTTCCTACAAAGAATCCACAATGAAGTAGTAGCCTTGTGAATAACAAAGAATAAACGGTCGTAAATAATGCAATTTAAAAACACGTGTTAACATTTTAATATCGTTATTTAAAAAGACGATATAGTTTTTGAATTATGTAGAAAAAAAATGATACCAAAGCTTCTATTAATATTTAAAAGAAACAAGACTATCTAATAAATCATGATCTTTCGGTTACCCTATTTTATACAGTTTATGTGATGATTCCGAAGTCTTAAAATACCTAACGGTTATGGTTATGGTTCTTAATGTTAAAATAATCTGGACACCCCATTGTGAGCATAGGATTAACGTGCAAGAAGACGCACTTTTATTTCAAAAAAAGTATTTAGCCAAATTTTTCATGTCCCTTGTCGCTCTAATAGCGGGCTAATATTTATCCTGGATATAAGGGATTTAACCGTACGTATCAACTTAGTTTTTAATAAACTAATCAATTTTTTATCGTCAATTGTTCCCAGATGGTCCGTCAGTACAGTCGCAACGAGCCCATCACAAGAAACTGGCTCTGCAACGCGGTGGACTGGCCCCTACCTTCACCCAAGACTATTATGGACTTGGTGCACTTGGAATCGGTGTTTGATGTTCTCGAGCTTTATCTATGGCTGAGGTAAGTGAGGGATATTGCGCAAGGATGTTATTTCGTTTCAATTTCTTCAGTGTCTGAAGACGAAAGTCTTCAACCAGTGTGTATTACCAGTGATGACATACGGATCCCAAACATGGTATATTACAATGGACCTTATAAACAAGCTCATAATAACACAATGAGCGATGGAGAGGGCTATGCTATACGAGATCGAATCAGAAATGAGGAGATACGTAGAAGAACTGAAGTAACGAACATATCACTGAAAATCCGATAGCTCACGGATTTTCAGTGATATGTCCGTTACTTTCATTTATCATGAAGTTTTTTTTTTTGTTAATACTGATAGCAAATTTTTATTTACCTACCTAGGCATTTTTTAATATTAACATTTTAATTTTATTTCAGAATTCAGTTTTATCTAATTTGTCATCTTAGTTTCTCTGAGTAAAGTAATGGCGATATAGCATTTCGTCGGTGTAATATGGTGTCTGAGTAAAATTATGTCGATTTACAGTACTGTCAGAGCAGCATAGTGTCAGATAAAAGTCATGTCGGAAATACGTATTGTCGTATTAGCGTATTGTCGGAGTAGCGTAGTGTCGGAGTAAAGTAGTGTCGAAAAACCATTTGTCGAAACTCAGTTTTAGAGTCGCAGGGCACATAGCGCGAAATATCAGTATTTCGCCAATAGGAAATACAATAATCAAAATTATTGTGCCTATAACATCGGAAATCTGAATATCGGCTGATATCGTATGTAAATAATTTAAAAAATAATATTTTGTCCACAGCTATCGATTCCCAGACATGTTCCCAGACGTGAGATTAGTTCGTGAAATGGAAAATGAACTCGACGCTATAATACAGCAAGGAATATTTCAAATCACAAGGTAATAATAATAAGTTAAGACAAATTACAAAACTTTTTTTAACTTGAATACCATACGTACATACACTACATTGATAAGTTAATTTTATTTGTAGATTACTACGGAACTCTGAACAAATTCTTCGAGAAGAGTCTGAAGAAATGGGTATGGAATCAAAAAGAAAATCGTCAAAGT
The DNA here is from genome assembly GCA_963924145.1 of Pyrausta purpuralis. Classification (NCBI taxonomy): domain Eukaryota; kingdom Metazoa; phylum Arthropoda; class Insecta; order Lepidoptera; family Crambidae; genus Pyrausta; species Pyrausta purpuralis. The sequence continues at coordinate 18,325,505 of OZ001645.1, read as the reverse complement.
CAGCTTCGTTTTCCCAAGGAAAGGGAGACGAAGCGAAGGGAAAATTATCGGATATGCTTGTTGCAAGAGTAAGTGTTGGTAAATAAACCTCACTTAATGCATATCTAAAACAGATTTTTTATTCCACACTCAGGCCCAATTTCTTCATCGATAGTAATGTTAAAATGGCGTTACCAGCGGTTGAATTTTCACGATTGCGTGTTTTGAAGAAAAAATACCTTAACCATTAGACATTTGCTTAATCTTCAAAACACACACATTGGTAAATATTCAACCGCTCGTAACCAGACTTTACCATTACTTTCGATGAAGAAATTAGGCCTTAGCTTAGAATATATTTCACAATTGACAAATACGCACTACCCAACGAACCAATTAAATAACGTTATTTTGTATTAAGTATCTGGCAGTTAACAGTAACCGAAACTTTTATTGGATATTGTGAAACAGATCCTTAGGCGTGATTGTAGTAGTCTCGAATTTCACTGATATCTTTTTTATTCATAGGGCCTCATCACCCCACAAATGTTGAAGAAACTCCAGCAAGAATTGTCAACAGAAAAAAAAGTGGATAAAACCAAAAAAGGACTAGGTAGAAATAGGAGGAAATAATGTTAAATCTGTTGTAGTAAATAAGATTGTATATGACCGATGTATGAATGTGAAATAAATGTTTTAGTTATGAAAAAATGAATTTATTTATTTTAAGACCTTTAACGTATTGGCTATCGTAACTAGATCTGCCCTCATGACCTGACTTTCACCTAACACTTATAGAGGGATGGGAGTGGCTGAAAACCAGCGCTTATAGGAACCATATTCTATTTTCGCAAAAACTAAGTCATTTTCCATATACTTTCCTTTATGATTCTCAATTGTTCATGTTTTTGTACCATCATTTTTTTGTAACGAAGGAAATACATTGTCTTTTCTATACCTTAATTTGATAAACTATCTTATTTCCATACAATTAACACTTATGGAAGCGTTAATTACAGTCACTGACTAAACTTAACTAATCATGCGCTTACATCACGACAGCTGAAGCGTCCTCGATAATTTTCAGTTTCATTCAACACCCGCTTTTGTAGAATCACCTAAAGATTTTTTTAAAGAGCACAGTAAACCAGTTAGTTAAACAATAAGTTTGGTGACAGCCTAACGAATCGACGCGAATACTATTTCGCTCAGTGAAAATTTCAAAAGAATTGGAATGTTTAAGCTACCAATCCAAGCAATCTTATTCTTACGTTATACCTATACCAAGCTAATGATTACTGATAAGAACAGATCAACCCGTTCACTTGTTATCGAAGTGCACTCGTAAAGTAACGACCTATTGACATATTCACACTTTATCTATCACCTAAGCATGAGGGTAGTTGACTACCAGATATAACCTCACGACTGACGGTCGATGACAGTTGAAAATGTCTCACGAGAACCAGTTTCGGGTTTTGTTCTTTGCGATTCTTAATTTAATTGCGCTAAGAGTGAGCGGTACGTGATAAGTTAATTAAAGTGCAGTGATGTTGTACATAGTATCATTTTCTATGGTGTGATAGCATTATTTCATTAATGTTTTCCACAGCGTACCGGGTTTTTGATACGCCTCATGGAGTGACGATATTAGCTCTCGAAAATGAGTTCATAAACATACAGTGCCAGACAAGTATGCCAATGACATATTGTGGATTTATTCACCCAACTGGACGGAGATATTCGTAAGTAAACTTTGTTACAACGTACACATCGTTGAGCATTATTTGAACACGTATTTTTGATAGTTTAGTTCGTTAAATGACGATAAGTCCAAACTTAAATTTAAAATAAACCTTCGTACATTAAAATTACCAATACCCCTAAGTATTCCTTGAGAAATAATAGGAGTGGAAAACCTATTTAATAAGTCTTATCATACCCTTACTGACGGGCTGCAGAATTGTATCACTATCATCAAATAACATTGGAACCGAAACACTGAAACCTGGCCTTAAAACTGCTGCTAAAATCAAGTTGTCATTAATTTACTTACCGTCAATAATTATGATCAGTGTGCATTAATGAAAATGGAATTATTTTGTGGAATAATTACGTAACAATATCTGCTAGTCGCGTGATCAGTAGCTGCTCAACTTACGCGCTATAAGGACGAGACATGCCTTTGCTTGTTTTCTTTGACTTTCACCAGGAAGATTGGAAACTATGGCTATGGGCTAAGTTGTGGGTGCTGCGTGATATATAAATAAAGAAGTGAAGAAGACTAGATACAAAATAAACAGAAAATTATGGAAATACATATTATCAATTTATGATTATTTTATTATCAACTTATGTTTATTATTAACTTCTACTTGCTGATTACTAACGAGTCTAAATAATAGCTATCATTAGCTTATAAGCTAAAACTTCAATAATGTGTACACAATCGTGTCACTTGCTTGTTTATTTATTCAATTTCTACTTAGACTCCCTATACCTAGGTTTATGTATTCTGTGATAGATAAATCGCTAGACATTGCTTCTAATTTTTTTAGGAAAATAATCAAATTATATCTTAACATAAGTCATAATGCAATAGTAAGAATGAATTGTACGTACTTACCACTTCCCTTTCACGTAATGGTTGACTGGTAGAGAATGCTTTAAGGATTATTAAGGGCTAGCTCCAACTCCATTCTTAGGACCATTGCGGGAAGATATGACTCCCCATAACTTACAACCTTTCCAGGGTGTTGGTCAAAAGAAATACCGATTTTTCTGTTACTAATAGCTTGTAAGATTATTTTACTAACAAAATGGACCTGTTGTCTGATCTCGTAAAATAAAATAAGTCCGCCATTTGTAATTTTTATTGTCTATGCTGAATAATAAAATTATTAAACCGTATAGTTTACTTTTAAAACACATGACAAAGTAACTAACATAACCAGGTCTCTAAAATCGAAATTCTATAAAATCTAAACAAAACCTTATTTTTCTTATTCAGATTTTCAGGAGGAGGTCTCAGCAACGGCATTTGCGCCATCAAAATCCAAGCAACAGCATTGGACAGTGGCGAATGGAAATGCCATATCGGTCGCAAAGCCACTGGGGTGGAGATCATGCAGTCCATTCAAGTCCGGGTGGTTAACCAGGTGGCAGCGGTCAGGCCCAACGTAACGGCTGTGCATGGGAAACCGGTGACGCTAGAATGCGCGACTGCTAAAGGCATGATTCCTATGAGCTACTGTCGATTTGAGCCCCCGAATGGAGCTACGCCTTTCAGTATAAGTTCTGAAATCACTGCTGAGAAGTAAGTTTTTTGTTCGTTAACCTATCTGGTAGTTAGTTAGCATAAATCATTATGATAGACTGCTCAAATTAAAGATTTTTTATCCGTCTAAAGATGATATCTTTTATAAAATTAAGGCAAATTGCAGAATCCAATCATCACTATTAGCAGCCTTGAAATAAGAACTAAAAGTAGTAAGGTCGCTTACTAATTAAATACCCACATATTAGACGTTAATTGACAAAACTCAACGAAAGACACTATCAATTCAGTTTTCATTGAGAACATTAATTGTCTGCATTTTAAGGTGTTGACTGAATACGATAACTTTTTCTCTGCATAGGTATTGTAAAAAGTTTTAAAGGATTGTTTCAAGGTTCTTACGATTATAATATTTTAGACATATTTTTCTGGTTAACTTACCAAATCACATAATTTCGGTCCATTATTTTACATTATTTATGATGATGTCTTCCCAGCCTAGCTTTACCTACTACGCACTAGATGTACGGTCGAGGTCACACCTTACCATTTTCAAACGAAAATCGCTTGCCTACACGACATAAAAAGAGCGTCAAGACAAACAAAATATGACGCGAGGTGCAAACGATTTTGGCTCTTAAAGTGGTAAGGCGACGGTGACCTCGATATTACCTACACTTTTCAATTTATCCTATTCCAAAACTATGAAAACCATTTTAAAAAAATGCTTCGTGTACTTAGGTTTTTTTTGTTCTTTATTTATTTGACCGATATTTCAAAAAACCAATTTGTTATTTCCAGTCCGATCATCGGTAGGTTTTACTACCCTCAAAACAAGAGCATCGACCGGGGCGACTGCACGGTGACCATCCGCAAGGTAAAGTATGAGGACGTGGGGCTCTGGATCTGCGGCGCCGGCCTCGATGACGGGAAGGAACACATCGACGTCATACGCCTTGAAGTTGAAGGTAACTCGAGATTGACCAAATTGTATAATGGGTGTTGCGGATCCACAGACATTAATTTTTTGTCACATATACATTTTAAAAGATCTGTTACCGCATGATTCTTCTTTGGTGTCTAAGTTTTTATTTTATATTTATTTGTTTGGTTCTTTAATTTTTCCTTTATAGAGCATATAGTCCACAATAGCTAAACTTTGGCATTGATTTAATTGTATTGTGCAAGAGATATTTACCTTCATATAGTTGTTTACGTAGCCTTAAAAAAATTTAGATGTATCTTAACATTTGTATCTGTATTATAACTGCTGGTGAACTTATAATTAAAAATTAAAATAAATAAATAAAATAAAATAAAGTAACTTCAACCTAGCCGTAGATAGGTATGGCTTCTGAAAGTAGTGCTAAGCTTTAAGCCGCACTTACGTAGAGAACTGCGTTGAGTGATGGACTGTGCTGTGTGCTGTGTCAGACTCCCGAGAATCAAAGATAAAATTTGTCCAAAATCAAACGTTTGTCGAAGCTCTGCCTTTGCTGACATATTGTAATCTCCAGAAAACTAGACTAGAACTAAACAGTTATGTACGGTCGAGGACACCACCGCCTCACCACTGTCAAACGAAAATCGCTAGCAAGTGATTATCTAAAACTGGTAAGGCGGCGATGACCTTGTTAGTACATCTGACTTTTACGAAGCAACCTATTCTGCACTGACACGATTATACCGCATAGTGCGTCCAGATTAGGTACATGTGAATATCACGTTTCCATCAATAATTACTTTTAATATACATTAATTACCGACATGTTACAGTAACTTATTGACATAATAGAGGTGGAGGTGGACATATACCAAAATTATTCTATACTAATATTATGAAGCTGAAGAGTTTGTTTGTTTGAACGCGCTAATCTCAGGAACACCTGGACCGATTTGACAATGATTTTTGTGTTAGATAGCTTATTTATCGAGGAAGGCTTAAGGCTAAAAACATTGCGCTACAACGGGAAGGGAAGGAGTAAACTCAATACGCGGGGACCGCTAGTCTTATAAGACAGTTTAACTTCTTGTAAAGTCTTTACCTCACTAATTTACTTTTTACGCATGCTATATCATTAAAATAACCCGCCCACCTCTTCCATTCAGGCCTGTATACCATGTCAACAGCATCAGCCACTGGCATCACATTCGGCGTGATAGGAATAGCAGCGTTCCTATGCATCTTGGGCATCGTCGTATGGAAGCAACGCAGGTTCCTAGGCACTTCACCTCGGGAGGAACCAGAGATCATAGAAATACAAGAGCTTGGCCCAAGGTCTAGGAGCAGGAGTAGAAGCAGAAGCAGGAGTCCTAGAACATCGCCTAGAATGATGCGTTCACTCCCTAGTGTTATTATCCAGTCACCTTCGGAACCTAGTGAATCTCCTTTGAAATAAAAACCGATAGTGCATACTGTATAGCATTTAGTATGTTAATGTTACTTAGATTTCATTGTGTATATTGTAGTTTCTATTTATTTTGTCAGCAATCTCAGACACAGTCAATAATATTGTTCATACTGTTTTCTTAGTTTATTAATAAATTTTAATATTTAGCATGAATGGTGGTATGATTGTTAAACAGACTGCATGTTGTCAATGATGACTTATTTAATAAATTTTAATAAATTGTTATGTTCTTCTTATGTAAATTATGTAGATTATAGTAATTTAATTGTAATCTAAGATTTAGATATTTTAAAAAAAATATTAAGAATTTTACTTTTTAATTAAAATAAAAAAAGATAACCTTTTGTTTTAGTTTTATTGATATTTAAGATTTTACCATACTTACTTGAAATATTATTTTTCTTATACTAAACTTAGTAACTAGGATGGTTTAACATTACTGCAAGCCTCTCCATATTGATAGCATACACAGAATGGCATGCAATTATATTTCTGTGTGTCTGTAGTGTGTTGTAGAACTCATCAATGGTCAGCTTATCATCATTTGGCTCCGTATTTGGTAAACTGCAAAGATAAAATAATATGTAAAATAAGTAAAAAATAAAAAAAGGCTTTGTAAGAATTAGTACCTATGCAGGCAGATTTTTGGCTTATTACTGCAGGGTGAGTTAACATGCATGTCTCAACAAGATATTAAAATATAGATGACATAAAAATAACTTCCGATCTGTATGTTAACTCAGGTTACACACACTGGTTGAAGACTTTTGTCTTCAGACACTGAGGTAATTGAGATGAGAAGACACTATTGCGCAATTTCCCGAACGCTGTCCAGTCGAGTCGAGGCATACAGCTCTGAAACAGTCATGTTCACTAACTATGGGCCCTATAAAGAAGCTCAAAATCACACAACAAGCAATAGAGAGAGCTATGCTAGGTGTTTCTCCACGGGATCAAATCAGAAATGAGGAGATATGTAGAAGAACTATGGAAATGGACGTAGCCTTGATTGACACAACATGAGCCAATTCATTAAGCTCAAGTGGCAATAGGCAGGGCACATAGCGTGAAGAACTGATGGCCATTGGGGCAGGAAAGTTCTAGATTGGAGACCCTTCAGCCAAAGATGCAGTGTAAGACATATACCAACAAGTTGGACAGATGACATTGTTAAGATTCCAGGATCAAACTGGATGCAGACCTCTAGTGATTGGTCACTGTGGAAAGCAGTGGATGTCCTTTGGCTGATAATGAAGATGATAAAAATAACTAATCTTAAATCTAAGAAATAATAAAAAAAAAAAGTACCTGCAAGCAATCTCAAAGGCAGCAGATTGCTCCACTTCATCAATAGTTGGTGGGCATCTTGGTGCTATGCCATCAACTCCATCATCAACTGACACTCTCCCTTCAAACTGTGGGTCATACAACTTTGATGTGTTCCTTAGCCACATATTAGGCATATCACCTCCAACATCATACATGAAGTGTCTGTTACGCATCTTGTAGCCTTTCCGTTGAGTAACAATGGCAGTGATCACATTCTTTAGGAAGTTTTGGACAGCAACCACAATTATGTCAGCAGCATCATCATCTGCACCTTCAAGGCCTAGCTCCCAGGCTGCCAGCATAAATCGGCCCACAACAAGAGCATGGTCTGGTAAGAATATTTCCTGCAAAAGTAAATTGATAACAAATAAGGTACAGTAGGGCCTCAATAATCTGTACCCAAGCTTGATACACCTCTACAATCTGAACAACCTTTTGGCCCTGGCGAAACTGCCTGTTTTAGTACACATGTTTTAGTACACAGGTAAAGTTTTTGGATGCCATACAATATATTGTAAGCTTTAACCTAAATTAGGGGATAAAATGATTTCATTTGTCGCTACAAACTATTGGCCAGGGTACTTTATTAGAATACTTAAAAAAAGGATACTTTTTTGTGTGTAGATATGAAATGTAATAGTATCATCCCATAAATATCAATTTTGTAAGAGAAAAAAAAAGTTAGTTTCGAAAGTAAACAGTACTGTTTAATTGCAAATCTACCTTTTAAACTGTAGACATACTATAATTTGAAGAGAGTACCTATACATTTTGGACATTCGGATGATGGAGGTGGACTGTGCCTATAATCTTTATTTAAAAATAGAATAGCCTATATTTTTGAATAGTGCATACCTGAGTAGCATATTTTACTCCATCACTGCCCGCGCCAGGCGGCGAGTTTGGTGGCAAAAACTCCAAGAAATCAACTGCCTCGAAATTCGACTTCTCAGACGTACGAGTAGTTCGTTTGTGTCTCCTACTGTTCCTGTTGTGAGAACTTGCTTTCTCCTGAGCGATGTTCATAGACGTTTCAGCCAAACCTTCCACTTTATTCAAGAGAGCGAGCAAGAATTCGTTGTGATAATGCACTTGGTCAGGACTCAGCAAAGACCGTGCCTCAGCGTCGAACTCTTCCTTTGTAAGTTTCATGCGGAACCATTGCTTCATGTGGTTGAAATATTTAGTAGACTTCTCTCCGAGGGCTTCGTTCAACTTACGTCGAGCTAAATTTAAAGTTTCTGACGACATGTTTATCTAGCTCTTATATATTTTAGCTCACTGTATTGTTTTAGTTACATTGATGTTTATTGAATCTCATTACGAATAAACACTATTGAATTATCTGTAAACTTCCCCTCATTTTTAGCTTATAAATAGTAAACTCAATTCAATGAAACAAACAAAAAAACAACACACAAACTCTTTTTTTGGTTATTTTCGTTCCATTTTGGAACAGGCTAAGGTCAATGACCATGCTGCCTTGTCGTAGGTTTTTCATTTTTTTGTCAAATTAGGAAAAATAAAGTCTTCAGTATTTGTGATGTCTTCAATCCATGGCTTAGTCATTCATTTCAAATGTAAAGCAAGATACACGTAAAATCCAGTACAGTACAATGTCATAAGTTTATTTCATTTAGAGCAAATTAATTCTTTAGTTTTATATGCATGTCTTATCCAAGAATTCAGTCTTTTTTGAGATATTTAGATCCATTTTTATTTAAATGCATTAAGTAAAATCCAATAGACCACAAGTCCAAATCCATGTGGGATCAAAATGTCATAACCAGGGAACGAAGCGACGTATCAAACGTCAATGTCAAATTCAAAAATTATCAACAAACAAGCAATTTACAAAAATAACAACAAGAAAGTTTTAACAACGTTTTAACCACAACTAAATTTATACATATTTACAAAAACATTAGATTCTGAAAACTGTACAGAGAATAAATTTGTAGAGAGGTATGTAAGTCAGGCTATTTACAAGAAGAGCTTGAATGGAGCGCGGCACCAAATCAGGCTTGCCATAAATTTTAATCAGCTCGTCCATGAGCACAAGGCGCTGAATGCCAAAGGCCGAGCAAACAAAGAAAATGTGTGATAGAGTTTGCTCTACCACAAAATCACAATAATCACAATGAGAGCTATCAACCATTTTCAATCGGAAGAGATGAAAATTCAAATTACAATGTCCAAAACGTAGCCTTAGAATTGAAGTGTAAAATTTCCTATTTAAATAGGTGTCACCTTTGCAGAACCAAGGCAAAATTCCAATTTGGGTGTTACACTCATCATACCATACACCTTTCTTTTCAATTTGAACTTTATGTTTAAAATGTTTTCTCCAAATGTCAATGTACCTTTTCTTCAAAAGAGGAACAATATCAGAACAAGGTACATGGACATCTAGATTACTACTAGAATCGGGGACTATTGTAGCACAATTTGTTATGGTTCTAGCTAAAAAGTCAGCTCTCTCATTACCTAAGACACCAACATGAGACGGTACCCAAATAAAAGAAACATTAAAATTATTCATTGATATTAATTCCAACCATAACTGTTTGATTGCAACAATCAAATAGTTAGTGTCGGCATTAAATTTATTATTTTTAAGATTTTCTAAGACACTCATACTGTCACTGACTATTATCCATTTAAGACAACCGCTATTTTTGTGTTTTATATGTTTCAAAGCAGCAAGAATAGCCACAGCCTCAGCTGTGAATATGCTTGTGTTTGAATTTATTTTGAAACCAGTTCCAGTATTCAATAAACTATCAAAAATAGCAAAAGAAACAGCAGACTCAGTTTTGGACCCATCAGTAAAGATAAATCTACAATCATCAAATTCAGAGAATTTACTATATACATCTTCTTTTGAGAACAAATTATGATCAATTATAATGTTGATTGCAGGAAAGTGACTTTGGAAGACTCCAACATAACATGGAAGAACAGAAGACCTATGTATTTGCAAAGTTTGAAGGAAATTTAGGAATTGTCTGAAGCCCTGCAATATGTAAAGGGGATTACGTAAGGGAGGAGGTGGAGCAAGTTTTAGGTTAAGAAACAGGTGATTATTAATTTTACTGTACAGTTTCAATAAGAATCTCTCTTTTAAATATGAGAACCTTATGCTTAAAGGTGGAAGTCTACACTCAACTTGCATTGCATTAATAGGAGTGCTTTTAAATGCTCCAGTTATAAGTCTCAAACTTTTATTTTGTATTTTTTCTAAGACATCAACCAGCTTAGTGTCATTGGCAAAACAAAGGAAACCGTATTCAAAATGACTTCGAATCAAAGATTTGTACAACATCAACAGTATCTTGGGATCAGCTCCCCAAGATGTTCTACATAATGATTTCAAAATATTGAAGGCTTTATTAGCTCTAGAAGCTATTAAATCAATGTAATTTTTCCAGGAAAGGTTATGAGTGAAAGTAACACCTAAAAACTTAACTTCATGAGAGACAGGAATAGGAACTTGATTGTAGACAATATCAGGGGTAGAATTTCTAACATTTCCAAATACTAAGAGTTTTGATTTTGATGCATTAACTTGAAGGTTTAAGTATGAGAAATAAGTAAACAATCCTTCCAATGCCTTATTTATAAGGGTTCTAACATTAGCCAAACTTTTTCCAGATGTATAAACTACTAAATCATCAGCAAATTGAAGATTTTTAACATCAGAACCCAAGATCATATTCAAACGACGAATATAGAGAATAAAAATTAACGGGGACAAGATGCCACCTTGGTTTGTGCCAACTGAAGCAAATCTTGGACCATACAGCAATCCATTATATTTAACATAAATTTCCCTTTCTACCAAAAAATTTTGAATCCAATGAACCACTTTGCTTGGAATCCCAATAGAAAGTAGTTCATTGCCCAAAATATCAACATTTACACTATTGAAGGCTCCAGAAACATCAAAAAACACAGACAACACAAAATCATTTTTATATAAACTACTTTGAATATCAAGCTGTAATTGAGAAATGCTTTCACGAGCAGACATACCCCTACGAAAGCCGTATTGATTAGAAGGTAGAAGGTTATTTTTTTCTATATAAAATTCCAGTCGTTGCTTCAATAACTGTTCAAATACCTTTCCTACACAAGATGTAAGAGCGATAGGGCGATAGGAGTCTGGACTAGATCGCTGCTTATCTGGTTTTAATATGGGAATTACACAATCAGTCTTCCATGCATGTGGGATATCATTTGTTAGCCATAGATTGTTCAGAATGAACAGGAGCATGTCCAATCCTTTGGTGCTAAGCTTTTTTAACATCATGTATGGAACACCATCAAGACCAAAAGCACTATCCTTTCTAGAATACAAGGCAGATATTAACTCTTGCTTGGTAAAGGAATCGGTCAAGAAACTATTTACAGAATTAGCATCACTAATGAAAGAAATGTTTGTTTTATTATTTACATAATCAGGAGTGTACTTACGAAGAAAATCTAGAACCCAACTGTCATCATTATTTGTCCAGGAGTATGTTTTATTAAATTTTCGCATAAAATTCCAGATTGTCGACAAGGGAGTACATCGATTAAAAGAGTTGCACAATTCTATCCAGCTATTGGATCTAACCGTTTTCAAGGTAAGTTTTTTAACAGCTTGTAAACGCTTAAATTCAATATATGTCTCATCTGAAGGGTTGTTTTTAAAATTAATATATGCAAATTTAGATTTTTGTACAGCATCTGAACATGTTTTGTTCCACCAAGGAAGGCGAGGGTTTTTGAATATTTTTTTAGGTGTACTATTAAAAGTAGTAGTAACGGTAGTATTACTATTACTATAAGTAGTAGTAGGGAAAGATATAGATACATTTTGGTTTGGAAGGCACTTACTTACAGCAGTGTGCAAAATTTTTATGAAAGTGGAGTATGCATCCAGTGGAGAATAATTTTCAATTCGAAAATCAGACAGCTCAAAATCCAAAATTTGCCCATACATTTTCCAATTTACACTTTTAAAGTTAGGATAAATTGGAGAATGCATGATACCATTATTATACAAATGATCTCTATTTACATTATTATTTACAAAGACTTTTAAAATTACAGGAAGATGATAGCTGCTGCCAAGAGGATCGTTATGAACGGACCAGTCGCAAGAAAGAGCTAATGATGAGGAAACCAATGATAAATCCAATGCATTTGAACGCCACGATAGAGATCCAACAGTTGTTACATGACCATTATTTAATAATACCAAATCACTATTGTCAATTATATCTAAAATGTCTCTGCCTCTAGAATCTATTGAGTGACATCCCCAATGTGTGTGATGAGCGTTAAAATCACCTGCGAAAATCATTGGTTCAGGTATTGAATCTATTAAAGACTGAAATTTAAGTTTATCAAAAGATGGTGTGGAATTCGCTGGGCAATAAAAACTAACAATACTTATTTCTACACTATGTACAGTTATTCTAACACAAATATTTTGTAAAGAATTGTCAGAATATGTGTTGATTTTTTTGTAATCTATACTATTATGAATTAAAATAGCTACTCCATTGTGTTTGTTGCCTATATCATTTCTTTCGGTTATATATCCTTTAATATTAAAACTTTTAATTGGCGTAAGCCAAGTTTCAGAAATAATAGCTATGTGTATATTGTTATCATATAAATATTTTGTAAGTGAAATCTTATTACTGGTTATACTTTGTGCATTCCATTGTAGAATGTTAAGTTCCATTTACGGGAAAAGAAGCGTTGTTTCGGAAGGTTAGGTGTAGGGTTTCTTTAATAGTTGTAGAGTTTATTGGGTTTTCTTTTTGATTCAAAATTAATTTGGTGACTGCGTTAGTCAGAATGTTCATAAAGAAATCTGATTTAGTAAGGTTTTCTAACTGAGTTTCTATGTTTCGTAATGACAATTGAGGGAAAGAATTTTCTTTAAAAAGATCGGAATAAGTGGTAGCTCTGGATTTTATTTTATTTTCTTCAATTTTGGCTTTCTTTTGTGGGCATAAATTTGAAATAGCAACGTGGTTGCCACTACAGTTTATACATTTGGCATCTTTTTGTTCAACTGTACAGGATTTGAAACTGTGAGAGCCTGAGCAGATAGAGCATACTTCAGCATTTTTACAATATTGAGCGATATGGCCAAACCTCATACAGCGCAAACACTGTTTCACCGGCGGTACGTATACACTTACTTCATGTCTCCATGAGTCAAGGTATACATACTGCGGGAGCTCTGTGGAGGCGAACGTCACCGCAACAGTCTGTGTGGGCTGGTACGAGACCGCACCACCCTCACTCCGCACTCGACGCATAAACCGCCGGACTTGTATTACATTTCGTGAGCTGCCAATAAGAGCTGAAATCTTTTTATTTGATAAATCGGTGGGTACTGAAGTGAGAACCCCAGTCACCTCCGTGTCGCTCGCCGGAATTGTACCTTTTAGACCTAAATCATCCAGAAGTTTCCTGTTTTGTAAGAATACATTGGCATTGTTGGATAAATCAAAAGTAATGCCGATTTTGTACTTATTGATGGACTTTAGATGGAGTATACCAGTCACGCAATACTTTCGTATGGCGTGAGAAATTGCTAGTCTATCTTTGTCGGTAAATGGCTTTTCTTCATTGTGTGATACAAAAACTATGTATTCGGTTTTTTTACTATTTTCAGGGTACTTTCTGGAGTACCCTGGTACCTTAAAGATTTTATATTTTGATGAAGCATCTTCTTCGTCAGATGATGAGTCACTTATTGGAGGCCCATCGGGAGGGTCTTGCTTTTTCCGCTTCTTGCTACCCCCCATGACTCCAACACTTTCACATATAAAACAAACTATTTACTAACTATTTACAAAGATATAAACAAGAAATGTACAGTAATGATAAAAAACTTTGAATTTTACAAAAATTGGGCGCCTTTCACTTACAAGGTTCCCGCGCTTTTTTCGCTGATCTTTTTTCCAACACACAAACTCGATTTGTTTGACGTTGTAACATTGACAACAGCTGTTATCAGGGTTGCTAGTTAAATTGTCTGCTTGCATTGAAAATTAAAATGTTAATTTGCAAAAAAAAGAAAAGCAGTCAATTTCACTAGCAGCCCTGTTAATAGCTGGATATGAGCTAAATGGTACCTATCTAGCACATTATACTAGGAACATAATACTAACTTCTAAGTAGTTAATGGCTCCACAGCTCCATCATACCCCTTTTTTTCTCAATCTCTCATTTTACTCTTGTGCTGTTGTATTGCAAATTGTTTTGCAGTCAATCAAAATAAAAAATAGAAAACACATTATGAGTAATGGTGCATCCACACCACCCGGCGGCACGGACCGCGCGGCGGCCATGCCGCTCATGCATGCCGCAGCGGTTTTTTTCCTTGTTATCTTGTATCTATATCTATGTTTTTTTCATAGTATCTGAAGTGGTATCTGACAGAAAATTGACATGTGCTGCACTGCTGCCAGCATTGCCAGTTGCCAGCGGCACATGTCAGTAATTTAGATCACTTTTTGTACTTTTTATAACTATTATTTATTTTAGCACTATATATTTTCTCCGTGAGTTTGTAAATAATATTATTAGCTGGCAAATCTGTAAAAAAACTTTTTTAATAAGTCAGAAAGGCCAAATGGACGATAATAATTATAAAAAAAACCGACCAAATGCGATTCGGACTGACGCACTGAGGGTTCCGTGCCAACTTTAACTGAATAAGGAAATCCACTTACTTCCACTTAGCTAAAATAAACAATTAAATATTTGACAACATCACATACATTTCTCCGATCCCAAGCTAAGTAGCTAAAGCACTTGTGTTATGGGCATCGGAAACAACGGTGGTACCACAACACCCAGACCCGAGACAATATAGAAAAGATCGTTTTCTACATTGACCCGACCGGGAATCGAACCCGGAACCTCACGAGATGGCCACCAGCGCTTGAAACCAGCGTGCTAGCCACTCGACCACGGAGGTCGTCAATAAAACCACAATATTTTGTTGACAGCAAATATAACTTTGTTTTACATAGTGTTTGTATGAAGAACAAAGTTATGTTTGCGGTCATAGAGCGTTATCAACAATAGGTTTGCTTATTAATATGTACACGGAAAATGCATTACATGTTAAGATTTTATTGAAGTATCTTTTAAGAATAATACTAGTACTTTTACACTTAGTTTATTTTTAAAAACTTCAGTAGCGCCGAAGTATTTCCTGCACTTCCTGCTGCTGCTGACATTGCGTGTTCAAGCAAAACTTACTACCAAATGGTAAATAAATTAATATAAATATGCGCCTGTCAACACAACAATTGTCCTGGTTTCGAAGTAAGCAATTTTCTTCCTTGTGTTACGGATACTAGACAACGTATTATATTAAATACATATTAAATATCCATGACTCAGCTACAAAAAATAGTGGTCATCACACAAACATTTGCGCCTTGCGGGATTCGAACCCGCGACGGCCGTCGTAATAGTCATGAGCTCTAACCAATACACTAAACGCATCAAGTCAATCGTCAATAAAAAGGAGGTATTAAGGTTGCAGGTTCAATCAATTGATCAATGATCATATGATAATTGATGTTTTTCTAGGTTCATACAAAATCCCCTAGGTAAGTTATGTAAGTAAGTAGGTACTAGTTTACTGCGAAAAATTAAAAATATATAACGCCTAAGAAAGAAACAAGATATTGTTGCGGGTATTGGCCATAGATTTAATTAATAAAATAATTCCAACAAACATGATTAAAGTATCATGTACATAACTAAATCGATTTCATTCGATTTCAACTTACTTTAATGCACTACTTTACTTAAAGTAATTTATTTTCGAGATTGAAGGATAACTTTTATGCCATTACGTGATCGAAGTATGAGGTCCGCAGCTAGTATTGGCTCCTCGCCGTAAGGCAATATTTTGAATTTCTTGACGATTTCAGCGATGGTGACCTTCATTTCCATGATCGCGAATTTTTGTCCTGCGAAGAATAAATGTTTTCAATTTAGGTTGGTTAGTAAAATAACTTTGTTTGAGTACCTATAAGTAGGTAGTCGGTAGTATGTAGACGTGTTCCTATATTCGTCACTGTCTTTGTTGTTTTGATTAAAAACCTGTTTCAGTACTACATTTTGAATGACCTTTAAATAACATAGGTAGGTTAAATTACGTCATATTTTTATTATTTCATTACAAACTGTTTTTTGTATTAAATTAATAGTTGTCGGCCATGAATTTGTAAGGTAGGTCAGTCATAATAATAAGTCCAGTTAACCCACTCAGCTCGGAAGTTGTTCTTCACGTATTTTCTTTATGTATTGTACAAATTTTAATTCAGTTTTTTTACGAAAATTAAGTGGCGTAAAACAGCCCATTATTTTTACTTTTAACTTTCATGCCGACTTTCGGCAAAGCGGAAAGGAGGATTACAGGACGTCCACCGACACGATGTACAAACTACCTTGTAAAGATTGCTTAAAACCGATCGCTGTGGAAGACCGTGGGGAAACCTATGTTCAGCAGTGGACGTCCTTTGGCTGATGATGATGATGATGACAACATCTCTTGTTATGATGTTTTTACCTATGCAGTTCCTAGCTCCCGCGCTGAAAGGCAACCAGTAGAAAGGGTTTCTGTTATGGCTCTCAAAACGCTCTGGCCTGAATTCCAGAGGGTCTTCGTAGAGCTCAGGGCTCCGTTGCATGTTGAAGAAATCCATCACTACAGAGGTGTCCTTTAGTAAGCGAATTCCGGCTACGTCTGAAAAGAAAATTATTACGAACATTTTAATAAATTAGTGTGGTAGTATATTGTTGTGGATTTAGTTAATAAAAGCTTTGGCCGCGAACTTCTGTAACTACATATTTACAGAAAACAGTGACTAATTAAACTACCTTCTTTAGTATTTTAGGACTCACCTATATCGCGTTTGATCCCTCTTTCGATCAAAGGCACCGAAGGGAA
Organism: Pyrausta purpuralis; assembly: GCA_963924145.1. Lineage (NCBI taxonomy): Eukaryota > Metazoa > Arthropoda > Insecta > Lepidoptera > Crambidae > Pyrausta > Pyrausta purpuralis. The sequence goes on along the minus strand of OZ001645.1, from coordinate 18,308,524 downwards.
TAGACGCAACGACTCTTTAATCACAAGGTCCAAATACTTCATTATTTGTAGCTCGCTAAAAATGATAATATTTTATCATATATTTAATCATAACTTTTATCTAAATGCAACAAGTTTATTTTATAAGACTCTGCTTTACCCTTCAACAACAAAATTAAATCATTTTCCTTAAGCGAATATATTATGTATTCCTAGATGTTCTCTTAGATGGCTGCAACTGGCTTTGAGTCACTGTTTTCTTGCAACATTAATAAACGACTTGGGGCCCTATTTTTGAATCACTCGGTTCGAAATGTCGAGTGATTTTCGTTCGACAACGAGTTTTTTTCTATGACTTTTAATTCATCTTCGAACGAAAATCACTCGGCATTTGAAGCGAGTGATTCAAAAATAGAGCTCTTGGTTGTAAGGAAATGATTCTAGTAGTGATACGCTGATCAAAACTAAAACTACAATGTCAGTTGTCTACGGACTACATTAAGGCCTATTTTCTTCATTGATAGTAATGGTATATATAAATCTTCAAAATATCACAATCTTAACATTCAACCGCTGGTAAGAAAACTTTACCATTACTATCGACGAAGAAATTTGGACTAAATCTCGCAAAAATGTGAATAAATCCGAACAACCGACAACTGTTTAGTTCGATTGACGTACGTCACTAAATCATTATTATTTATTTAGACAAGAAAGCGACAGTTAATTTTGATTTACTTAGTTTTTGTTGGTGCTTCACTAGAATCGCACCAATGTAAGTTATTTCATACGTAAAGTAATAGCAGTTATAATAATCAATTTATTTACCTGAATGTTGGATCCCTTTCTAAGTCATCACCAAATATGGATTTCTGTTCATCGAAAATCTTTTCCTGAATATCTTCATGGTTGGACAGGGAATAAATGCAATATGCCAACCCAGACGTTGTTGTATCGTGGCCCTGTGTGAAATTATTTTGTTGTATATAGTATTAAGTAGTTTTATTTGACGACCTCCGTGGTGTAGTGGCTAAGCACGCTGGGTTTCAAGGCGTCGCTGCTCTGAGGTCCCGGGTTCGATTCCCGGTCAAGTTAATATAGAAATCAAAAAAATCTATATTGTCACGGGTCTGGGTGTCGTGGTACAACCGTTGTGTCTGATTTCCATAACACAAGTGCATTATCTACTTACTTTGGGATCAGAGCAATGTATATGATTGGTGTCAAATTATGATTTAGAAAAATAAGATAAAGATATTTTTATTTATTTAACTCCAAGCTTAATACTAGAACTATGCTTGTAAACAATTGTTAAGAGCTACACGATCATGGCGCCTAACTACCACATCGCCTGTACCTTGCGTCGTCTTTTGTCTGACCTTCTAGGTAACGAAGGGGTCTCTCTACCTCATCTATTCTTCGTATTACGAGTATACCCCCCTACTGAAATCATTGTTCATGGTCTTGGGTGGGTTTTCAAAATACTGCTTACCTCGAACATAAACGTGTCAACTTCTTCTCTGATGCTTTCGTCACTAATTTTCTGACCGTCTACTTCTGCCAAAAGCAGTAAATCCAAGAACGCGTGTTTGTTTCTTATGCCTGAAAATAGCGGAAGTTATATGAAAATAGCGTCAATTATGATCTCCAAATCCTCTCTCGAATTGTTACTCTACAGGTAAATAAGAATTATAGAACATCTCACCTTATATTTTTACTGCCAATTACATATATACCTACCTACCTGTAATTGGCAATTTGAAGAATGCTATTGCAATAAAAGTATTCATAAATGAAGTTAGACTCTATCTTACTAAGCTTTAGTGCCCATGCGCTTCGCTTGACTCATCTGGGACCACTAGCGCTTGTATTTTATGGTTATCATAGGTCCTTTGAAAGTCTTAGACCCCTTACACACTAGTAAGTTTTAGCATCGATGCAGAAGCACGATTCCTTTTATTAAAACTTGCAATTCTCACCGATTTCAGCATTAGGTCCTAAGTCAGTTATATCAGCCTTCCTAAGTTGTTCTCTTCTTGCGTTAATGACCTTCCTGGTCTGACCGTGAAGGATCGCCAAGGCTTTATCCTGCTGAGCCTTGTAAGGCAACAAGTTGAATACCGCGTCGGGCGCCACGAAAGGGTTGCGCATACGCATCGATGCGATTGATGACATACTGTGCAGAGAAAATTATTGTAATATTTTGTTGTCTCCTCACTACTATTCAATTATACCTTAGTATGTAGATATAAACTACCTTATAATGAAAATATGTTTTAAGGTAAAAATACAAAATTATTTAAGTATGATGAAATGTGTGTCCTACCAGCACAATTGAAGTGTCTACATTTTATATTACGGAGGTATTTTTACAAGGTACTGAGATTCTTCCGCTACTTCGTTTAAATTCTAGTTTTTTTTTTACTTTTGCGAAAATATTCTGTAGATGGAATTACTTTTCCTTAATACGTAGCTTACTTGCACCTCCAGTATTGATTGACATAATGCTAAATAGTTGGCGCTGGTTGGCCTTTAAACAACAATACGTGTTGTACTTAAATTCATATTTTTGACGACCCGTCTGGTGTAGTGGTCGAGAAATCGCCTACTACGCAGCGGGTTGTGGGTTCGATCCCCGCACAATACAAACATTTGTGTGCATGAACATGTCTGTTTGTATTGGTCTGGGTGTTTTCTATGTATATTATGTATGTATTTACAAACAAAAAGTATTTAAGTATTATATCTGTTGTCTGGCACACATAACACAAGCAAGATATTGAGTAGCTTACTTTGGGACTAGATGTGTGGGAATGTCCAAAAGATATTTATTTATATTTTTTATGCAAAAAATAAACCTACACCCTAACAAAACAACCCTACTTATAAACTTACACATCAACCGCTTTTACAAATTCTGATTCGCTGTCTCCTTGTGCGTTAACTGATACGCCCATTATGGATTCTGTAAAAAATAAGCAATTATGTTCATAAGAACCAGGATCCTTGAAAACAACAATGAATAAGGAAACCCTTATACTTGTAACTAGCTTACAACTGTTGATTATTCCTTCTTTCATTAATTAGGCATAAACTAGCACGTTACAAGGTGACAGCACGGTAATGCTACATTACCGTGGTGACAGCTTGTTACTTATTACACGTGCACCAATTATCTCGTATCGTACATTTAAAGGATGAAACACAACTTATATTGCTTTGTTTCGTTTGGTGAAACAGTTCTTCATGTTTATTATTAGCCAATGTCCGGGTTTGAACATACAAGGCCTCTCCTACGGTTATCCACAGAGGCTAACCAATCTTGCAACGCAAAAAAACTTGTTGCTTGTCATCATCATCATCATAGGCCACAGCATCTTGACAGATGATTGTTGCCGTGTCGTGGAGGTCCGTTTTGGGGGTGCATCGTCTCCGGTGACTAAGGAGTCCGATAGCAGTACGGCATGTTGCTTGTATGCAATAGAAAACAACATAGAATGTATAACTTTATTTAATAAAGTTTTATATACGCTACTTCAGAGTCCACTTTTTTCCTGTGAGCAAGGTGTTATTATGGCTTTATGTAATTACCTACTTAAGTAGCAAACATATCAGTCATCTAATGATACTGATGGCCGGTTAACAGGCGAACCACGTGTAGCTATAAATATGCACACAATTGATGTAATTACAAAGTGTGACGTGTGTCGATGTTGATAGTATCTTATTCTGTATCATTTATTGCATTATTAAATAAAGCGTATCAAGATTATGATTTATGTGAAAGACGTTTTTATGACTTCTGAATTCAACCGAGACTAAGTAGGTGCTTGAAGTTGCCTCTGTTCGCGTGCATTTATAAATAAATTGCATAGAAACATTCACATAACAAATATTAAGGGTATTCCGTAAATTATTCGTCTTAATCAACCAAATTAAATTCAGTCTAATGATATATTAGAAAGCAAATTCCTATTATCTTTGATTATTATCTGATCATCTGGAAGGAGGGGATGTCGCCAGTCTCCTTAACTCATGGAATCTCAATTATTGTGGCTTTTTAACGATTTTCAGATACTTGCGGCCTCTCTCACAGTGTCTGAATAAGTTTCCATTAGCGTTATCTGTCCACTACTTCATACGTAACGACGTTGGATATTTGAATTATTCGTTGGTAAATGCTTATTCGTCGATTTCGATAACGCTTAGATTAATTACCGGTAACGTTATCCAGTGCGGCCAAGGCGAGTATAGGGAACAAGTCGATCGGGGACCCATCGGCTAGGTTCTGCAATTTATTCCTCAACAGTTTGCCATTCTTGCAAAACACTGGCAGGAAGTTTTGCAAAATGTTGAAGTGGAACGCCGGGGTCAAGAATTTTCGGTGCGCCTTCCAACGAGCTCCTGAAATATCAGCTTTATAAGCAATATCTGACCAAAAAATACATACATTTTCGTAACTATTGTTTGTTCCCGATAGCTGAGAATAAGCAATGGTAGACGGGTGTCATCCGCCTACCATTGCATGCCCAAACGACAACTCAGCGACAAATAAACTTAAAAGACAATTGTAATAGATTTTTCTGTAAATAATTTAAACAATCTTCTATACTTCCAGATTCCCAAAATATTATTTTTTGAAATATGTATAATATCTCACACCTGCCGAAGTCAAAAGTCCTTCACCGAGCCAAGGTTTTATAAAATTATACGATGTCCCTTTAGTGATAAGTTCGTTGCTTGTCAGGATTCCCTGAAAGAACAAAAAATATGAGAAATCGGATCAAGTGTAAAGTCTGGCAAAACAGAGCATCATCATGTGACATTGCGCATTGATCATACCATGTCTTTATTATTATTATTATTATTCCATAATCTACTAACCGAATTCGAACGTCAATCAAAATCTAGTTTAAACTTTATGATAGCTAAAACATAAATCTATGGCTAAAACATAGTGGAAGAGGGTAAAAGTATCAACAGTACCTACAAGTAGTTTGTATGATTTTTTGTCAGGCATATTGACATTAATTAATATAATAAAAAAGTAAATTAAATATGGGATCGCACTTTACCTCGATTAGTTTCGGACTTGACGTAATTAAGTAACGCCGTGAAAACATATAGAATATCGATGTGCCATTGTGTTCTGTTTCAAGTCGCTTTAGAACCTTTATGAACTCTGAAAAACGAATGTAAAGTACAACTTGGGCAAGTCTGAAATACCGTATTATACCTAACAATAGTCCCGCAAATTGCTAATGCGCCTGGTGGCCATTTTTTAAGACGTATTCTCTTTGTTATTTCTTTCAATATCTTGTTTTTATGGTACTTTAACTCAACAATCAACCAATTTTCAAAATTAATTATTAGTACTAAGTAGTATTTTGGGATGTTTCTTTTGAGTTACAAAAGAGATTTATAGAGGTTATTAGTTTGACAAGGTTCCAGCGAATGAGCAACGTGCGGGGGTCACATATTAAGCCTTACGAAGGACATAGTTTGCCTTTGAAGAGTATCATTACTGAGACGACCAGAAAATGACGCTCATCACCGCCTGTATCTGCGTGTTTCTGTGTTTCAAAAATCTTTTGGTGAAGCCTCCACAGAGAACAATACTTCACTTTTTGTGCCAATGAATGACATGAATGATAAATAGTGTTTTGTAACGTTTTAAAGCCACCTATATAGTCCACTAATTGAATATTCCTTTCAAAGAACCTACGATTTACGTTGTGGTTTAATTTTCGGCGCCACCATCCCCTTTTATAGGTAGTAGTAACATTTCCTTCGAGGGAAACCTCAAACTTCAATAGGAACTATTCCTCGATTTCAAGGATCAGAATTGATAGACCTACCTAAAGCATGTATCTGGTGATGAATGGTTAATGCGGATGTCGTAACATGTGACTGTTTTTCTGTAGATACCATTTTATTTAGATAAATGTAGTTGAAGTGGAGGGATTAGGCTATCTAGCCACGACAAACTAAGATAAATATTTAAATATCACTTTACTTAAATATAACTTGAAATGTCAAGTTATGTGCAAAAATCATCACTTTGTTTATCTGCACTTTTAATAAAACTCTATATAATTAATTTACCTTTCCTTTTATTAGTTGTCACATGCTGTAAGCCCTAAAATCAGTAATTTGCCCGTTTACAATAGCCACAGCAACACATATCAGTCATAGCGTTTTCTACCAGTCAACTATCGACGGAGTCACTAACGCTAATACAGGAACAACATTTTTTTAGTAGGATATCTGATGTAGGAAGGCGTGAAGTTATCTTACATCGGTCCACGACCTATTTTAGTTTGTCTCGGCTTAACGATTCACAGATAAACACAGATAAAGTGAGTTTACATATTCGTTATTGCCAAAAGTTATAGAACTCGTAAGAATGATTTTAATAACATCACGAAGTATTGTGTCATTATTTCCGTATTTACTAGCTATCAATCAACTAATTAGGTACTTAATATTCAAACGATGATAATTTGTAACCACTTCAAAATATTAATACTTAGAGTAGGTATGGTGAACCTACTTATCTTTTTATACCAACATATTAACAGTTCCATAAATTGCACAAGACAACTTTTGATAAAATGATTATTAAATTATTACCTGAGTAGGGAAAATATAAGTTTGGAAAACATAACTTCAGATTAACTTACCCGATGAGTTCACGGCCAGTAAATGTCCGTTCCCTATGAAAGGGTATGGGATGGGACCTGTCACATTCGTCCTTTTCCTATCAAACATCAAAGACAGCCAGGACAGAAGGGCTAACACGCACAGACCCAACAGCACCACTACAAACACCATGGTAGATCCTAACTCCGTTTAAGCACTCGCGGTGTAAAACTTGTTTTCTACCTAACTTGTACGGGATATTCTATTTATTTATTAATCTGTACAAGGCAAACACGACCAGTTTTATCGAACGCAGATGAAGACTGAGCTTGAATGGTTTGTTTAATACACGACCTTGCGCTTAATTGATAATACTAGGTATTTGAAATGCAAATAAAAACAACAATTGTGCATAAAATTTTGAGGACTTTGGGTTCGTTTCTTACTATAGGATTCGATTAGTATTTGGCTACAGCTACAAGCGTTTTTACGGTAAAATCTTCTGTGGTAATAAGCATAGGGCACAATAAGCCTATAGTGCCAATAGTAACGATAGCTATGCATGATAAATACCTACTATCGAAACACAATACCATCAATAGTAGCGAAGCTGACTATCGTATGGACTATCGATATTATATTCTAACATAAGGAATAGTTTCATCAAAATCGGTTCAGCACTTTTCGAGAACTGGGTAAAAACTAAAAATCGACAATTTATCTTGCACTGACTATTTGTGATGATGTCAAACTTTAGAAACTCTAGAAACTGCAACATGCAGCAATAACTTTTATAAACTACAAAGAAATAAAGTTGCTAGACTTCAAGGAAAAAATCTTTGCTTAATGAACTATCCACACCGCCCGCCGGCATATGTCAATTAACTGATAGTACTAGTAGTATTATATTATCTGGGCTGATAGATACTGTGAAAAAAGCTGCTGCGACATCTGCGGCAGCCGCAGCGGCCTGAGCGGCATGGCCGACGGCCGCCGGTCGGTAAAGTTGCACCATAATAATAAAAAAAGTCAATTTTGACGTTTTGCTTGACTTTGACGTGGTGCGACTTTTTTTTGCAGATGAACGTTAAAATAAAAAAAAAGCATAACAAGGAACGGGATTTTGTTGTTTTTACCCTGCACAAGTTTTTCCTTTACAATATTTTTTGTGCAAGATCTTCAGATTAGTAAAAGATCTTCGGCGCAATTATATTCACAATGTCTCTTGGCATTTTCTCTGCAGTCAAAGCTAATTCCGTGCTAAAAGGTTATCCATACACAAAAAAATTAAGGTTATATTTTAGAATCGCCACAACAGTGTACTGAAACAAATATGTTTGTTGTAGAATTTGTAAGAAATGCAAGTAAGAAGACAGGAGGCAGCACAAAGAATACGAACTGCAAAGTGAAACCTAAACACAGGGGTTGGAAGGTGCAGGATGGTCATTTTGTGCAACAGGGGCACATACTAGTCACTCAAAGGACTCCTAGATTTCATCCTGGTCTAAATGTAAGTGAATTCATGAAAAGTTCATAAAATAATACTTGCCATCAAACTTGCCAATTCATAGATTTTTATGGTAATCAAGGAGCCAGTTGAAGATGTAAAGAAATCCTATTTCATACCCAAAGTTAATGTTCCTTGTAATTTTTTTGTACCAAGCACATTTATTTATTTAAAAAACGTTTGCTACACAAGCGAGGTCTTAAATATTATGTCACTTCAGGTGGGGTTTGGTCGCAATGGAACTCTTTGGGCGATGGAACCTGGCAGGGTCGTAGTTACGTGTGAGAAGTTTGACCCTAACTGGACCCACACATGGGTGCAGAGAATATACGGTGGACGAGAGGAACAGACTATATACAAGAAATATTTCAATGTCATCCCGGAACCTCAACACCAAAGATTTAAGCTTATTGATGAGATTTAATGTGTAATGAATAATGGAGAAATGTCTATGCATATTATGTTGTATCATTATTTTATAGATTTAGTAGTAAACAATTGTTAGAAGTCTGTTTATAATTTTCCTTCACTGCTATCATTTTACATATTGTCAATATCTTTTGACAATATGTAAATAATAATATTGATGACCTCCGTGGTCGGGTGGCTAGCACGCTGGTTTCAAGCGTCACCATCTCGTGAGGTATCAGGTTCAATTCCCAGTCGGGTCAATGTAGAAAACCATCTTTTCTATATTGTCTCGGGTCTGAGTGTTGTGGTACCACCTTTGTGTCTGATTTCCAAAACAAGTGCATTGGCTACTTACTTTGGGATCAGAGCAATGTATGTGATCGGTGTCCAATTTTAATTTTTCTGATTTATAAATTTTATAATTATGTATATTTCTACCTGTTAATTATTCGGTGTTATTATTAAATATTCATAATATCTTTCTATGATTTGTGTTAGGTAGTTGATTCGTAAGGTTGCAATATTCTAGTTAGTGACACCTTTATAACAGGACTGTATTCACTTGTAATTTGAAAGCGAGTCCTCAGTCGGGGAATTTAACCGTGGTTCTCTAATTTATCACGAGATGGCGGTTTATCTTATGTATGAATAGCTACTACCATCTATTAGGTACCATTGAGGATTATTTTAAATGCAAAAATTACCAGTGAACCAGTGAGACTAATAGGTCAGATAATACCGTAAAATTATTATCCATTTGGAATAGAACGACAAGAGCGAGATGTCATTAGCAGCAAACTGAGTGATAAAAAGAGATGCGAGACGCGATGTAGCAAAACCTTTTCAGTCAATTTGGAAATCCGTGAAGGCTCGCTGAAAAAAAAATCATTTGTTTTATTTTAATTATAGTGAATTTGTGGATATTTTGAAGAAATAGTTCTCCAGAAACATGGTAACTTGATCGGTGATTGATTGTGTTGTTCATAACAGCGAAATAAATCCAACAAATAATAATGCAATAGGTAAATTAGTCCAAACGAAGCATCTTAATATACGACTTATACTTTACCAATGCGCTTCAAATTTAAAGTACGCAGTTATAACCGTTTATTTACGTAAAAAGTAAAGACAGAATAACACAGGTTATGTATACTTATCTACGAATATTTTGTGTAAAGAAATAATATTTAGTTTTACACTAGAGCTGCACGTTCGATATTTTGTGTGGACTGTTTAGCATGCGGTAAACTAATATGCTTAACTTAGGAACATTAGTTAAAATCACCTTAACGAAAGGTAATCTCATTTTAAGCTGCAAATGTTACATACTTAAGTTAGTTAGTGTCATCTTAATAAATCGGTTTTGTTTGACAGCTTTAACTTGTCCTTCTCTTCCGATAGGAATATTAATTTTATGGTTAATACCTAGGCAGCTAGGTGACGACGTATTCGAAGACCTTCGTGGTGTAATGGCTTAGCATGCTGGGTTTCAAGACGTCGCAGCTCCGAGGTCCCGTGTTCGATTCCCAGTCGAGTCAATATTGAAATCAAAATTTTCCATATTGTCTCTGGTCTGGGTGTTGAGGTACCACACCGTTGTGTCCGATTTCCATAACACAAGTGCGTTGGCTTGGCTACTTTGGGATCAGAGCAATGTATGTGATTGGTGTCCAAAAAAACCGGCCAAGTGCGAGTTGGAGTCGCGCACTGAGGGTTCCGTGCCAACTTTATCTAAACTAGGGAATCCACTCACTCCACTTAGTAAAATACCAAAATATTTTGTTGACAGCAAATATAACTTTGTTTTACACAGTGTTTGTATGAAGAACAAAGTTATGTTGCGGTGCATAAAGATGAAATAAGAAACCAAAAATTTGCGCACGGGCGGGACTTGAACCAGCAACCTTTTGATAGACCGGGCCAAACGCTCTTACCAATTGAGCTACCGTGCTGTCAGTCCGACCCTGCGAAATTCTTTGTGTTTCTTATGAAAACGTCAATTGCGTGACGCTTAGCGCCATCTAGCCGTCTGTTTATGCAACAGATGACCCAAGCAGTTATTCTTTACAGAATAAATTCAACTTGGAAATTGATGTCGCTTCGCTATTAAATGCTTTAGAATGTTTGTTACACTCACAGTGTCATATTTTATATTCATAAAGATGAAATAAGAAACCAAAAATTTGCGCACGGGCGGGACTTGAACCAGCAACCTTTTGACAGACCGGGCCAAACGCTCTTACCAATTTCGCTACCGTGCTGTCAGTTCGACCCTGCGAAATTCTTTGTGTTTCTTATGAAAACGTCAATTGCGTGACGCTTAGCGCCATCTAGCCGTCTGTTTATGAAACAGAGAACTAACGGACTTTTTTTATATTGCATGCTGTGTTTACTTGTAAGTAGTTACTACACATAGCCTTAGTATTAGAAATGTAATTGAACTTTTTTGTGTATGTTAACTGTAAGTAAGCCATATTTATATAAATAAATAAAATAAAAATAAAAAATGATGATATTTAAGGAAGGGTCCTTAAATATCATCATTTTTTATTTTTTGTATAAGAATCGTATAGCGGTCAACTTCCTACCAATTTTCAACAGTGTGATGCTTATAGTTACAGAATAAAGTGGCTGTGACAAACGGACGGACAGACAGACAGACTTGACAAAACTATAAGGTTTCCGTTTTTTGCCAATCGGCTACGTAACCCTAAAAAGTGAAACGTTAAACCTGGCTTAAAGAGGGAATTTCAAGGTACACAAAGGCTACATTTAGATTTCTACATGCCAAGAAGAATCCGAAGTTCGTGACTCTTCTTGGCATGTTATCAGGGTATTGTACCACAAAATATGGATAGTATAAGTGCTATCCATATTTTAGTATGTAATTTGACTTCTTTACCTTAGTAAAGAAGGCAAATTACTACTAAGCGCGCTCGAACAAACACATACATAGACACCGCTCACGGACAAGATCTCTCGGAGATTTTCGGGACAGGGGTCAGTGTGCGAAATATGTTGTTAGGTGACTTCGCTCTTTTTTATAATTTTTGTAAGAAAAAAATCATTCATACCTACCATTAATATTACTTAAGGTGAAAACATGTTTTTATTTATTTATGTAGATACGAATATTGTGTAATTTTTCTGTCATTTGATAAAAGGTCTGAGTCAAAAGAAAACGACGTAAACCGTGTTAGAATTTTTTAATTCATGGTTTTTAGTTATTTACCTAAACTCAAATCCTCTGGACCGATTTTTATGAAACTTACACCGTATCCTAAGTTGAGGTATACTTGAAGGAACTAAAAAAGATTCATCTCGCTTTGGCTTCTCGTTTTCGAGAAATCCGTGGACAAAAACACAAAAAAATATAGCACACGTTCTTGTAAGCCTTAATAAATCAACAAACTCAAATATTATTATGAAATTCTAACGATATAACATATACTCATTGATTTGATTACCTCCTTTTTTGAAGTTTATAAAATTAAGTCACAAAATTAAACCACTATTTGAATGCAATTTATGTTTCGCAGCTCATACGAGAGTAAACGTTACTAACGTAAAATACGGAGACGGTGGGAAGATAGCTTGAGCTTAGGAAAAATTTTATTGGCCTAATAAATATCTTCTTGGCTATAAATTAGAAAATATTGCGCAGTGGGAACGCGTAAGGGGTTTAAAAGAAAATTTCCATCAGTGAGTTATGTTTGCGTAGGTGAAACCCTACTATCTAGAGGCCTTAAGGAATACTTTACTACTTCAGTAGGGATTTGAAGTACGTGTTGTCGTCTGTATGTTGCAAAAAATAACAAATCATTTGGTAGTACGTCGTGTGAGTAAATTCGCCTCTCGTCAACCCTTAAGGTTGATTAGATTGTGATAGACATGGTTTTGTTAAGACGGAAGTAAGTACTTATCTCTGTGAATACCTATTTAGAAAATTTAAATAATTCATTGAAATTAAATTAACTAGCAAGAGGCTCGAAATAACTTTGAGCTGAGATTTTAGATGCAACAAATATTTTTTCAAACCATATTTTGTAGAGGCACTTTTTGCAGATGTCAGTACCGCGCAAAAAAATAACAGGTAGAGTGAGGAGATTGGCGATTTTCCGGTTTTCAAATGACGTCCGGCTGGGACGGATGTTGACCCCGGACGGCCCGGACGGTCAGTCTACCTACGGCTTATCGGCCCGTAGGGAACGGAGCGGCTATTACGTACCTAATCGTAAATCGGTCTCTTTAGCTTGATTTAAAAAAAGTGCTTTTTTCAACAAAAAAAAAACCGAGGTAGACGCTTGTTTCCTGATTTGCTTGTCAATAACTGTGTGGCTAAGTGTTATAAGCATCGGGCGTTAGACAATTTGTTGTTTCCATTTGTAATCTCTAGTTAAGTTTGCTTATTGAATTAATAAATCTGTAAAGATGAAATAAGAAACCAAAAATTTGCGCACGGGCGGGACTTGAACCAGCAACCTTTTGGCAAACCGGGCCAAACGCTCTTACCAATTGAGCTACCGTGCTGTTAGTCCGACCCTGCGAAATTTGTGGTTTCTTATGAAAACGTCAATTGCGTGACGCTTAGCGCCATCTAGCCGTCTGTTTATGAAACAGATGGCCCAAGCAGTTATTCTTTACAGAATAAATTCAACTTGGAAATTGATGTCGCTTCGCTATCTAATGCTTTAGAATGTTTTTGACACTCACAGTGTCATATTTTATATTCATAAAGATGAAATAAGAAACCAAAAATTTGCGCACGGGCGGGACTTGAACCAGCAACCTTTTGGCAAACCGGGCCAAACGCTCTTACCAATTGAGCTACCGTGCTGTTAGTCCGACCCTGCGAAATTTGTGGTTTCTTATGAAAACGTCAATTGCGTGACGCTTAGCGCCATCTAGCCGTCTGTTTATGAAACAGATGGCCCAAGCAGTTATTCTTTACAGAATAAATTCAACTTGGAAATTGATGTCGCTTCGCTATCTAATGCTTTAGAATGTTTTTAACACTCACAGTGTCATATTTTATATTCATAAAGATGAAATAAGAAACCAAAAATTTGCGCACGGGCGGGACTTGAACCAGCAACCTTTTGGCAAACCGGGCCAAACGCTCTTACCAATTGAGCTACCGTGCTGTTAGTCCGACCCTGCGAAATTTGTGGTTTCTTATGAAAACGTCAATTGCGTGACGCTTAGCGCCATCTAGCCGTCTGTTTATGAAACAGATGGCCCAAGCAGTTATTCTTTACAGAATAAATTCAACTTGGAAATTGATGTCGCTTCGCTATCTAATGCTTTAGAATGTTTTTGACACTCACAATGTCATATTTTATATTCATAAAGATGAAATAAGAAACCAAAAATTTGCGCACGGGCGGGACTTGAACCAGCAACCTTTTGGCAAACCGGGCCAAACGCTCTTACCAATTGAGCTACCGTGCTGTTAGTCCGACCCTGCGAAATTTGTGGTTTCTTATGAAAACGTCAATTGCGTGACGCTTAGCGCCATCTAGCCGTCTGTTTATGAAACAGATGGCCCAAGCAGTTATTCTTTACAGAATAAATTCAACTTGGAAATTGATGTCGCTTCGCTATCTAATGCTTTAGAATGTTTTTAACACTCACAGTGTCATATTTTATATTCATAAAGATGAAATAAGAAACCAAAAATTTGCGCACGGGCGGGACTTGAACCAGCAACCTTTTGGCAAACCGGGCCAAACGCTCTTACCAATTGAGCTACCGTGCTGTTAGTCCGACCCTGCGAAATTTGTGGTTTCTTATGAAAACGTCAATTGCGTGACGCTTAGCGCCATCTAGCCGTCTGTTTATGAAACAGATGGCCCAAGCAGTTATTCTTTACAGAATAAATTCAACTTGGAAATTGATGTCGCTTCGCTATCTAATGCTTTAGAATGTTTTTAACACTCACAGTGTCATATTTTATATTCATAAAGATGAAATAAGAAACCAAAAATTTGCGCACGGGCGGGACTTGAACCAGCAACCTTTTGGCAAACCGGGCCAAACGCTTTTACCAATTGAGCTACCGTGCTGTTAGTCCGACACTGCGAAATTTGTGGTTTCTTATGAAAACGTCAATTGCGTGACGCTTAGCGCCATCTAGCCGTCTGTTTATGAAACAGATGGCCCAAGCAGTTATTCTTTACAGAATAAATTCAACTTGGAAATTGATGTCGCTTCGCTATCTAATGCTTTAGAATGTTTTTAACACTCACAGTGTCATATTACATACATATAGATGGCGCTTAGCGTCACGCAATTGACGTTTTCATAAGAAACCACAAATTTCGCAGGGTCGGACTAACAGCACGATAGCTCAATTGGTAAGAGCGTTTGGCCCGGTTTGCCAAAAGGTTGCTGGTTCAAGTCCCGCCCGTGCGCAAATTTTTGGTTTCTTATTTCATCTTTATGAATATAAAATATGACACTGTGAGTGTTAAAAACATTCTAAAGCATTAGATAGCGAAGCGACATCAATTTCCAAGTTGAATTTATTCTGTAAAGAATAACTGCTTGGGCCATCTGTTTCATAAACAGACGGCTAGATGGCGCTAAGCGTCACGCAATTGACGTTTTCATAAGAAACCACAAATTTCGCAGGGTCGGACTAACAGCACGGTAGCTCAATTGGTAAGAGCGTTTGGCCCGGTTTGCCAAAAGGTTGCTGGTTCAAGTCCCGCCCGTGCGCAAATTTTTGGTTTCTTATTTCATCTTTATGAATATAAAATATGACACTGTGAGTGTTAAAAACATTCTAAAGCATTAGATAGCGAAGCGACATCAATTTCCAAGTTGAATTTATTCTGTAAAGAATAACTGCTTGGGCCATCTGTTTCATAAACAGACGGCTAGATGGCGCTAAGCGTCACGCAATTGACGTTTTCATAAGAAACCACAAATTTCGCAGGGTCGGACTAACAGCACGGTAGCTCAATTGGTAAGAGCGTTTGGCCCGGTTTGCCAAAAGGTTGCTAGTTCAAGTCCCGCCCGTGCGCAAATTTTTGGTTTCTTATTTCATCTTTATGAATATAAAATATGACACTGTGAGTGTTAAAAACATTCTAAAGCATTAATAAATCTGTCCAAAAATTCACAGACCAAAATTGCATTACGATGGCATGTGAGTTATGGAATAGCCCGGCAGGAACGGGCTATAGAAGTCCTTAGAAAAGTGTTTGAAAATCTGACGATCGATCGACGCTCTACAAATCAGCGTTTCTCGCGACTACATCAGTCGAGTCCATAAGCTTTCGAACCTATGAGGCAGTGGAAACATAAATGCAACAGCGTGTATCGCAATAGTAGTAGTAGTCCCCCTAGCCGATTTCGACTACGGTGGCCAGTCACAATGACTAACCGACTGCGCGGGACATATTATAGTGCACAAGTGTGTGCGCAAACACAGGTGCACTCTCTAGTCCTTTCACTCTCATAACCCGATGGGACAGCAATCTGATACGATCGGAGAGAGTTAAGGCGCAGGACCAACGGCTTTACGTGTTTTTCCGAGGGACGGGGGTGAAACACCGCCAACTTCCAAACTCAGGTATATATTTTGGCCCGACACGGGGATCGAACCCAGGACCTCTGGCGCAGCCGTCGCTTTAAAGTGCGACTCTCCTACCGCTGCGCCACCGAGGTGTCGTAATAAATATGAAGTAAATAGGTAGGTGGTACTCGTAATTCCACCTTCCCAAATTCCTTAACCCTTTTGTATAGTCACTTCATAAAATGGTCAGTTGAGTCGATAAATCTCTTGGGCATATTTTCGTTTTTTTTCCCTCTACTAAAGGTGAAAGCTGGTGAAAAATAAATGCCTTCGCTGATGGTGCTTCGGGATAGCGGGAATTAGGACGAGACAGCCGTGCTCCTGGGACGAGAAGCCGAGAACGGATGGCTTACTTTTAGTTTCACTTGCTGCCGCTGTCTGTATCACGGAGCCCTAAAAAAAGCGTTTGCTCGTTTCTATCTCTGCTTCTGAACCTAGGAAGTAGTTTTGTACTTACTTAGGTAAGAACGTATGTGCTATGATACGATCGAGTATTTAGTCTCTGAAATAAGGACGTCTTTGGCATTATCATGAAATAAATATACCTAATAATGAATCGATTAACTTCTTTTTTTGAGTCGGTAATAATAAACTAATATTTTTTATTTATTTATTTATTTAAACTTTATTGCACTGTTAATGGTACAATTGGCGGACTTAATGCCTTATGGCATTCTCTACCAGTCAACCGCTTGGGAAATGCAGAGAGTTAAATCAGTGGCGGAATATTTAAAAGTACTGAGAGGGACAAAAATTTAAAATGCATTAACATAAACATACATATATAAATTACATAGATAAAAAAATATATTTGTAAATATATTAGCATTGGATTAATAAACTTACATAGAATACATATATTTAATAAAAAATAAAAACTACAGATAGGGAAGTAAAGATATTGATGACATGTATAAAAAATATTACCGACAACAGTGAACGAAAATGTAGTTAATATTGAAGTGAGCCAAGGTTAAGATAGTGGGTGCGGAGAGACTTCTTAAAAGAAAGTTTGTTTGAATAATTCATTAATGTTTATATGTATTCAAGTATTTATGAGAGACGAACCCGTAATTATCGTTGTCTTGGTAATACGTAACACAAGGAAGAATATTCCTTAGTACGAAACCCCAGCAATTGTTATGTTGTCTGGCGCATTTTTTAATTTAGTTTTTATATATTTTTAAGAAATTTTGCCGTTCCCACCCGCGACTAGAAATTTGATCTCTGTCAAAGGTTAGATTCTTGTGGTAGCGACGTGTTTCCACTATTTATTTTGCCACCACCCAAGTAATAGTGAGCAGAACACGATCATCCCATAAAACATATTTCAGCGGTTGTATTAACGGAACAAGATTTCAGATCGTCACTTACGGACCCTCCTGGTGCATAGAGGGGTGCAAACTTCTCAAGTTTGCTCTAATATATGACCGATACAGTAGGATTAGTTAGTTTAGTGGCGGATTTACAAATTTGCCGCTAGTAGGCCATTCAATTTTTGCCGCCCCTACTGACTTTTGAAATTGAATACGTTAGTGAATTTAATCCCGTTATTAGTATGATTGTGAACTTAATGATATTTCTGTCAGTTAATAAATTATTTTTGCAACCCGTTATGTAATGAAGAGTTTAATGTTGACCTAAAAACAGCAGCATGTATTAATCATAAAGTGGGGAAAGGCATGACTTAAAAATACCTACACTATATGAACACAGACAAAATAATTTGTGGTCAGTAAACATTGTTTTTGTTAAATATTTTTTATTGCACTTAATAGCTAAAAACAATAAAAACAATTTCTATTAAAATATAACATGTTAACAATCCAGTTAATGGTGACAGACGATGAGATCAAATAAGTTTTACATTATTTTCTTGCGAGATTTTAAATTTGCAAAATCATTAATTCCTGAACTAAATCAGATTCTAAATCATTAGGATTCCTTTTTCCAACGAAATGGCTTTTTCCGTTAGGGTCGATGGTAACAATTCACTCCTTTTGGTTAGAAATGAAAACTTCTCGTGTTGAATCCCGCGTTGCAATCCAAAAATTACTACGAGTAGCAAAGAAATATGTATTTAAATGTTGAAACATATTACACTGAGGGTAAAAGTTACTAAATTTAAATTGAAATTGATTTTAATAATAGTTTATTTATTTTTATTTATTATCTCTCCACAACAATCAGATAACGGAAGATAATTAGCTAAGAACTATATAAAGGTAAACAGAAAGACCAACAAGGCTTGATAAATATACACGAAGTTGTGAAGAGATGGTGCTCGTGCTAGGCTCCGAAGATCCTGTGTTACGAATTTTTTATTAAATTTTTTATTCAAAAACTATTGAAATATTTTAAAATTCATGATCACATAAGTACCTAAGTATATATTAAAGTGCGTTTATTAATCGTTTATTGATATATGGATTGTGTATACGTATATTTATTTATTTTTATTCTGTAAAAAAATAGCTAAATTTGCCGCCACTCTAAATCTGCCGCCCTAGGCACCGGCCTACTTGGTCTGTTGGTAAATCCGCCACTGAGTTAGTTAGGGTGACTAACGAGCTTAGTTTTGGAGAATTTACTGTGGTGCTTATAGTAGAATAGAAAAAAGATCCTCATGCCGGTAGCTTGGATCGTATAAAAAATAACTTTAGGAGATCCGACGAAGTTCATTCGCAAAAGAATACAAAAATATGGCAGCGTCTAGCGTTAATGTCTCATACCTAAGAGGTGCAATCAGGCAGAATGAACAAGGCCTAAAGCAAAAACAAAGGCCTAGTTTGGTTTAAATGTTTGAGTTTTCCAAACACGCCATATTAAAATGTAGGAAGTAACATGTATCTAGCTTGGTTATCTATTGTTATCTTTGTGTTAAGATACCTTAACGAAAAAAACGAGTTAATTTAACAGGCATACTTTTATAGATGTTATCTGTGTGTTACCAATGTGTTTTACGAAAGCTGCCCTAGTAACGGGCCCTCTGCATTTCAATCCGTTGTGCCGTTATTGCCCACTTGTAATTTTTCGCGTCAACCATACTGCGAGCTCAATAATCCCACACCCGCTGCTGGGTATAACTCAAGTGCTAAATTAAACTTTTTGGCGCGAAAACAGGTTGTCATGTGCGACTGGCTTTTATGGATTGGTTTGCTTCACTTGGGCAGGAGAATGGAGGGGAACAATAACTAGCTATACATAATGATTTTGTATTAGTCGTCAATTTAATAAGTTTTTGTACGATGATTGTAAATACGATGACGATGTTGTTTCATTTGGTAAAAGTTATAGGACTATTGATGGTCATTTTTGCCTCCTACAATTTGGTAAATATATGTATTCACTGAACTTCTTTCGTTTTCAATCCTTTTTTTGATGACGTCACCCTTTTGTTGAGCGAAATACTTGATGTTCTATCAAGTATACCTATCGCCTACAACAAAACAATAGTTTTAAAAAGTGTATTCTTTATTAATAAGCATAAAAAAGTATCTTATGATGGTTCTGAACAACTTTTACTATGGGACCAACTTTGAAATCGAGAAAAAAAAATCAACTGTTCCATACATTTTCTTCGAGATGAAATGAGTTTTTGTATGGAACTGCTGTTTTTTCTCGATTTCGAGCACTTCCTGAAAGTTTGATCAAGTGTAAAATTAACACGTTGTATAACTTTTCCTTATTAATTACTAACACAAGTATAAAAATAGAAGATATTAAAAACACAAGTAGGTATCAAAGGTTGCGGCAAAGCTTAATGATAAGTATTTTTGACCAAATTCATGCGGAAAACTTACGGGCTATGTAGCACAGTAGCACTTGACATTAGAAAAGCATTTCATAATGGTGTATCCACACCACCCAGCTTTGCCGGCGGCATACGTCAATTAACTGTCAGATACTATGGGAAAAGCCGTTTCGACATGAGCGGCATGGCCGCCGGCTCATACCGCCGAGCGGTGTGGATACACCATAACGAAGCTCGCAAGGTATTGTAGTTTGATAATCGTTCTTTCAAAAGTTCCTAACCTTGACTGTGGAAAACTTTATCTCAAGAATTTTCGCCTTTATTAGTTATGTTTTTGAGGTGAGTTGAGTATCCGTGGAGTCGAGGTTAAAGTCTTAAGACTGTCGTGTGCAGGCGGAATAATTAGCGGAATTGCCAATATTGGCGGTGGCAAACCTAGAAATGAAAAAAAATGATCTCATTAGTTTTGATACATCCTAAACTAAGCTTGTACGCGAAACTCTATGTTTCTGTGGAACGCACTTTGAGTATCGCTGTGTTAATGAACTCAGCATGCTGTATTACTAAGACAAGTTTTTTTCATGACCAAGATCATAATCAAATGCTTAGAACTTTTGTGCGTGACAAGGAAGAATACCAGGACAAAATTAATTCTAGTGATGTGTATGGATGTGTAGCTAGCAACATCTTTATTAGGTACCTACCCATGGTGATCTCATAATTAATTATTCTACCATCCTAGGTGATTTTTCTCGCGTCAATCGACCTTTTTCCGTGTAATTCGAGTTAGATGCCTAAAATCTAGAAAGAAATCGTAATGCATATAAATCTTGACCCTGAGTAAACAAAATCATTTTACTTTTTGTCACAGAAAATTCGATTGGTGAATTATTATACTTGCAATCAAATATCTCACCATATGATTTCCATTGGATACTGATACTGGCCTTATTCTTTTCATTCCATCAATATTTTGCTTCAGTCCTAAGTCGAGAGCATTAACATAATTTTTAATCGCAACAAGCTAAGAACTATGGAACCATTATAAGCAGCCATATCTTTTCTACGTGTATGTTTCACAGAACGAGTATATCCTATTCGTACAAGTATACTTTATGAATAACGAAGACGGATAATGTAAGGCACATTCAAACAGACATTAATGCACAGTAGGACAAGTCTGACGTTCCATTTTTCACCCCACACTCCAATCCTAAGCACTCGAGCTTCCAAGGCGTTTTTAAAAGCAAAACATTTGTACTGGCGACGAAACTTTTGAATGAGAACCTTGTTTGTATAATAGTAAAGTTTTTATTGCTGTAAACAGTGTAGGGGTAGATGTTTGTATAATGGACATTGATGCGGAGGGCTTTCAGGTGTACTTTGGTAATACTCACTGTCCAATAGGTAGTAAGTTAAACCTCATTATCAGCCAAAGGACGTCCACTGCTGAACATAGGCCTCCTCCACGGCTTTCCACAGCGACCGATCACTAGCAGTCTGCATCCAGTTTGATCCTGCGATCAGAAATGAGGAGATACGTAGAAGAACTAAGGCAACGGACATAGCCTTAAGAATCAGTAAGCTCAAGTGGCAATGGGCAGGACACATAGCGCGAAGACCTGATGGCCGTTGGGGCAGGAAAGTTCTAGATTGGAGACCCTTCGACCAACTAATAAGCCATGTGGCGCCAGAAGTAAAGACTTCGGTCGACCACCATTCACGGATTAATCTCTAAGAGTAAAACTGCAATATTAATTTTCTCAAGAAAACTCTTATTGCCGAAAAGCCACGTTGCGAGTGCGCTGAGATGGTCAGAAAAACTGACTTCTCCTAAAATGTAAACAATTTCTGAACTTACTTGTTGTACTACCTACTTCTTGAGGTGCTTGTAGCGCAGTGGTAGCAGCGCTTTGGTAGTGATACCGAAGTGAAGCAACCTCCAGCGTGGTCGTGTTTGGATGGGTGACCATCCCGACCATATAAGTGACGTATATCACGAGCATCTCCGTGCT
This sequence comes from Pyrausta purpuralis, assembly GCA_963924145.1. Taxonomy (NCBI): domain Eukaryota; kingdom Metazoa; phylum Arthropoda; class Insecta; order Lepidoptera; family Crambidae; genus Pyrausta; species Pyrausta purpuralis. The sequence continues at coordinate 18,286,634 of OZ001645.1, read as the reverse complement.
TCGGAAGGCACGTTAAGCCCGTTACGTTGGTCCCGGCTAATATCGGTTGATATTAGTCGTTAAGCCTAGTCAGAGGCTTTATGGGCGGCTTGATAAGATCTGACAGCAGGGTTAGTCGCTTGCCTTGCAAACACTCCTCCACCAACCCGCACTGAGCCTGCGTGGTGAAGTATGGCACAAACTACCTCATAGTTGAGGTAAGGGCTTTGCCCAGCAGTGGGATGTTACAAGCTAACTACACTTTTTTGAACTTACGGAAGTTTAAGGAGTTTTACATAATAATACGAGTACACATTTGTTTTAGAGGTTTTAGACTGAGCCCACTGCGAATCACTCCTATTACGTCGTTACGTTCCAATTACACCGTGAGCCGAATAGCGCTGTGCTTCTGTAATGAAAGTCTCGAGTGATGCCGTCTCTGCGATCGTGAATGCGACATTGTCGTTTCGTTTCCTTCTCGTGGACTCACGTTTTTGTTAAACTAATTAGCCTGATAAATCTGTTGGCAATTTCTAACTCAAAGGGAAAAGATTAACCTAGCACTCAAGCTGTGCTCAAATATTCTACCGTGCAAAGATAAATAATGCTCGAAGCAGAGTTAGAGCCACAAAAAGCATTTAAGAGCATGTTTTTTGTTTGACGCCCAAGAAAGTTAGTCAGCTTTGTTTTGTAATCATCAAATTTAAGAGATAGGCTCTTGTCAGTGGAGATTTTCCCATTAAAATACCTTCCACACCGCACTTTTGAGAACTGGGGGTTTCCCGCCTTTTAATACCCAGTCAAAAACCTTTCCCGATATACTACACCTTTTTTTCATTCATTATCAGAATTTCACTAAAACAATAACATAAAAATATTACATATTTGCACTGTCAAAAACCACTGAGCATTGCCTCCAGTGCTTTAGTGAGACAGTTAATAAAGGAAGTTACATTAATCTTACAAATACAATATTAAATCTTTAAAAACATAATTAAACTCTATAAAAGTATTGTTTTTTTTAATTAGGTAACATACATTCGTATACAACACAGAAACAGGAACCTAGATGAATCGCAATATACCAATCTATGATGGAGTGAAATGTTTTTAACTTAGATATGATATTTTTAGATTAAATGACCTATCTTCATCCTTCTGCCAGTACTGCTGCTACCCAACACCAGGGGAACGCTAATTTGATGGCAGCATTTACTCGCCACGACACAGGATCGTCACTGAACTTTGTAATTTGTAGATTTTAGTAGAGAAGTCAATCCTCACTACTCATTTATTTATTTATTTATACTTTATTGCACAATAATAAAATTTTGTACAAAAGGTGGACTTAACGCCATATGGCGTTCTCTACCAGTCATGCCTCAGGGCTAAGCGGAAATGATTGCTACTTAACACTTCGACTGCCTTAAAAAAAATATGAATTATAAATAACCGCAATTTTTACGCATAATTTATTAAAATCGTTATTTTGTATTGTTTGTATCGTATTTTTTTATTATTTTTAAAAATATGCACTCTCAGATCTGACTCGACACTTGGGACCGAACTCCGAGTGCTATGTATAAAATGACGTCATAAAAAGATGTCAACCTAAATACTCGGGACCGAGTGAGCGGCACCGCTGAAATGGTTATCGCGCACACCCGAGTGCTCGGCATTAAGGAATTTATGGTAATCCTGCCGCTGATGGGTCGGGGACTGCTTGCGTTTTTTAGCTTCGCGTTTTTGCATAAGTCACAAAATTGTTGGTTTAAATTGTACCGAAAAATTAGATATAAATATCGTGGGTATTATTTTTACGTTGTTTATATTCGACCTGCGGTTTTATTTCATCGGAAAATTTATGTAGGTATAAGCCCACTCGATTTCACCGACCGCACACAAATAACTTTTCCTGAATATAAATAACGAGCTGGTACAAAATTTAAAACAACTGTTCGCAGTTACTTTATACTTTTTCCCGCTATAACAGATTATCGGGGCTCTCCGTTTACGCCCGCCCTCCCGACTCGCCCTTTTTAATCCACCTGAACGTGTTTTACGATCGTCAACTTTTACGTATAAAAAAAGTTTTGACACAACCTGCCGATGCAATAAACATTCGGCCCTAACAAGGAAGCCTCTTCCAGCCTCCGTTTTATGAAGTTACTTATTGTTTTAATCTTTTAAGCTGTCGTTCAACTTATTAACTTTTGAAAGGACCTTACGAGACTTATAATTATGAATTTGAAACGTCGAGCGAAGTGTTTTGACCTAATTAGAGTAAAAAGTTTGGCGGTTAAGTTTGCATGAGTGAAAAGATTTGAAGCAATTTCGCATTAGCTAATCATATAACTCAAGTAATTTCATGCGTGAAGGAGCATGACCTACTGAAATATTAAATAATTTTCTGCTTTACGTAAAGAACGTGAAGTTTAACTGACAGACTAAGTAAGGAACTTTTATAATTATTTACATCACTTTGCAATAAAGAACAATGAGTTTTCTGTAGTCTAGAAGATGTTTATGTGGTTTAGAAGATGTTTTACTGTTTTGTGCATAATTAAGTTATGTATTTAGTTAAGGAATGTAATCATATGTTATCTTAGGTAGGTTGCAAAAAATGTTCACCCAATGGCTCAAATTAATTAGAGCACTTTTCCGTCTTTCCCGTATAAACTTGATACGTATCGATTCGGCTCGGTCGCTGATTTACATCGGCTTTCTGTAATTTGTTGGGCTGACTGACGCGCCGTATAAATCAACGTAGGACCCCACGTTACCGGACATCTATCTCGATCCGGCAAAAAATGCCGGTCGTAGGGCGAGTACCAATGGACCTTCGATAATCGAAGCAGAAGATGTAGCATGTTGTATACAAAACAAATGTAATATATTTTAAAATTCTAAGCGTAGACCTTTATTAAAAAGGCTACGCTGTGGCAAGTAAAATTCTTTTTGTAGACTTTTATTAAAAAGTCTACGTTTAAAAAAAGCATTCGTTCTATTTATTCCTTTGCAATATTTTAAAATGTCCATCGAAGGTCACACAATAGTATGTAGATCAGAAAGGATAGAACACAGCATACATCCTCAGTAATTCATGTGAAGGCAAATTTTGATATATTTTATAGAGGAGTCAGTGCCTAAAGCACTGAATTAAAAGTAGTAAGACCTCTATTTTCTGTTCCTCGCACGTAACTCGAAAACGGTTGCCCAAAGCTAATTAATTAACTTTTCCTCTGACGACCTCCGTGGTGCAGTGGCTAAGAACGCTGGTTACAAGGCGTCGCTGCTCCGAGGTCCCGGGTTCGATTCCCGGTCGGGTCAATATAGAAATCATATTTTTCTTTATTGTCTTGGGTCTGGGTGTTGTGTTACCACCGTTGTCTGATTATCATAACACAAGTGCAATTAGCTACTTACTTTGGGATTAGAGCAATGTTCGTGATTTGTGTCCAATATTTATTATTATAATTATTTATTTTTAGCAGCCATGGAAATTCAACCCACGTTACGTACGTGTGCACACTTGCTATAGTTGTCTCTTTCATGCAATATCTACAGGCGTAGCTAATCGATGTGTGAACCGATGCAGCGCGTGCATTCGCGTGATTATTTAGCTAGATTTGTCACCGGTCAGCAAGGAAAGTAAAAAAGGAGAGGATGAGAAGGACAGAAAAGGTGTTTTGGTAAATAATCTTTGAATAATATTATTCTCACATACAGGATGTTGTTTTGGTCATAACATCAATGCTAGTTTTATAAAAGAAAACCTCTTCACAACATCCTAAAATACTTAAAAACAAATGGGGAAACTCGCGCCCTCGCACGTAGCTACCGCGTATCTACGAAAAATTATGCCATAGCTAGTAAGCTACGAGGAGGCTATCTGGTGTTGGTAGTTTTGACTCGATCGCTGTATCGCATCAAGAAATTCATTTTGTCCATTTCATAAAAAATATAATATATATATTTTTTGGCATGAGTATCGTTTGTACAGCCACCTCTTAGTCGCTCGTCGCTGACCAAAACAACACCCTGCATAACCGAGATAGGTCAGGTACGCAGGAGATATTGTTATGCCCAGATGTGTGCGCAATACATAAGTGCAGTTTTGTTCCTACACTTTCATTAATTGTTGAGACGGCTCCGACATGACCGTTGAGAGATCAGGCGCAGGACCAACGGCTTAACGTGCTTCCCGAGGCACGGGAGTGTCCCCACCAGCTACTGACTCCGAGCTGTTTCAAAGTATTTTAAAGACATAAACCTAAAAAAAAAACGACCCAACCTGGGATTCGAGTCTGGGCTCTCTTGGGTGACGACGAGTGAGCTAACCGCTACATAGCGTTTCATTTTTGAATAATTATTTGGTTAGTACATATTTTTACCACCTTAAAAAAAGGATATAATTACTTCAATGTGTATATGTGATATCGTTAGAATGTGATAATAATATTTAAGTATGTTTATCTATTACGGCTTCCAAATACGTGTGCAAAATTTCGTAAGTGTATGCATGCTTGTATAATTATGTTTGTCCACGGATTTCTCAAAAACGAGAAGTCATAAAGAGATGTTTATTGTTTAGTGTATACTTATTTCATCTTCGGGTACAGTGTAAGTTTTATTAAAATCGGTCCAGTAGTTTTAAGATAGGAGTAATAACAAACAATCATGAAATAAATAAAATATTAAAAAAAGCCTTCCAAAGACTGACTAAAAAGCTAAATAAATAACACATTTGCCCTCTATTTAGAAAAAAACTTATTCTAAAGCGGTTTAAATTTAAAATTATTCGATGATAAAATGAAACAGGACTTATGAAGAATTGTTTCTTAATTATGTTAGTTTACAATATCCTAACGGTCGTAATTATTATTATTAGGTAGTACTAGACAAACTTAAAAATGAAAAGTTAGTTTAGTATTTGATATTACATTTCACACCAGTAGAGAAGAAAGACCTTTAGTAACCACACGAATTTTCAAATCAAGATTAATCGTGATTCCTAGTCAGGGTTGGGTTAAAGAACGCAAAAAGATTGCGACATCCCGTATAATATTCATGGAAAGGCATAATTTAATTCCCGGGTCGTCCTGTGCGGGCGCGCTGAAGATTAGACTTGTCTCGAAAAATGTGTAATGAAGGAAAACGCACCTAAAACGTGGAATTATGGACTTGCGGGTGATATTTCCTCGTTTATTACCACGAGATATGGGATATTATGTGCTTTATTTTAAATGCAAACACAAGTCTTTGGGGCCGGTTTTTTGCTTAATATTTAAAGGACAACCATTCGCTTGTGGGAGTTTGGATGTGGTTGAGTTGCTTGTAAAAATGTTGGAGGGTCTTGGAAAAATAAGACTCCTTGTAAATAACGCCACGAATGCCACGATTGTTAGCGGCGATACTTGTCGTCACACACAATAGAATATTGATGTGTAAAAAGAACGATTTTGTTTGGTGAAATCGCGATGCACTTATCTCGTAGATAAATAAGGCTCTATTGCGTGTCCGATAGTTGTTTTTAGTTGAAGAAAAATTCCCTACACAAATGTCAGCACGGTCATTTCAATTATTATAGAATTTGGTAAACGTAATTTTTCTTTTACTGTTTCAGTTATTATTAAAGATTTGCATATTGTAAGTAATAGACAAAATCGTTTACAAATAAACATTCTGAAAAATAAACATACCGAAGTAAACTCCATCCAAAATGAAGTGCACAACTATTCAGTATGTTAAAAAGCTCGCGTTCAAATCAACCCCAAAATGTTGACGTATTAAAAGCAAATTGGTCATGAAAGCGACGCGCTAACCGAAGAAGGGTTGACGGTTGACGTGACGGCTACAGAGTACAGCTACAGGTTATTTTTAACTCAATTAAAGTCGCTTGCTAACCTTTCGAGTAAATTTCTTTATCGCTATGTTCAGTCGTATCTTAAAGCCTTTGAAGAGGCCTTTGTTAAACGTTTGTTTGGAAATTTGTGTTGGAAATAGAACATCTTGAGCTGTACATTTAGAAGACTTATATTTTACTTGAAAAGGTATTACCTAAAGGTTAAATTTATATTAACGACATTATTTCTTCTATAGTAGATAAGATAAGTAGCCTGTAAACATCCTATTGCTGGGAAAAGGCCTCAATCTCAAATATGAGGTGGTATAAGTCATGCTCCGCCACGCGGGCTCAATGTGGATTGGTATAGGGGTGTTTGCAAGGCAAGTAGCCAACCTTGCTGTCAGATGTTATCAATAGGGCCTCTGACTAACAACGAATACCAACCGAAGCTAGCCAGAGCCCGGGACCAACGGCTAAACGTGCCTTCCAAAGCACGGAGGTGGTCGGAATGGTCACTAATCCAAATACGACAACGCCGTCAGTTGCTTAACTTTGCTATCGCTTCTAGGGTGCTGCCACATCTGTTCAACGAGCTCCTCTCGTTTTCACTGGATTTCATCTATTGATTGTAGAAAAAAACAAAAACCTTCTGGGTGAAAGACTGATTTGTGGTAAGAATTTTCTTAAAGACTTGTTAAACAGTGCTTAAAACGTTATTTAAGTGATTTGTGGTAAGACTGTCTAACTCTAGCAGTAACCAGGGGCCCAATTTTTGAATCATTCGCATGAATATGGCGTGTAAATTTCGTTTGAAAACGAATTAAACATCAATATAGTCCAGTAGTCTAGTCTTGCCATAAATATTGTCACAAAGAAAAAAATAATAATACAAATAATATTTATTACTTTTACAGTGTGTTAGTTTTATAGACAAACATAAAACAATTTAAAATATAAAAAGCTGATTCGAAGTGGTCTCCATTGGCTGCAATACAGTCCTTTAAACGTTGAGGCCAGTTATCAATAGAAGCACGCACTCTTTCCATGGGAAAATTCTTCACTACCAATCGTATGGATTGTTTTAGGGACTCCAATCTATTATGGCGTTTAGAGCAAGCCGTACTCTCTAAAACTGGTCATAAATCATAATCCAGCGGATTAAGATCGGGACTAGACGACGGCCAGTCTTCAGCTCTGATGAAGTCCGAAACGTTCGCTTCTAACCAAGACTGCGTGGACCGATCTCTATGACCCGGCGCCGAGTCTTGTTGGAAAGTCCATGCTTGGTTATTGAACATGGTGTTGTTAAGGGGCTTAACTACCTTCTCAAGAATGGTATCTTGATACACTCGTGCCGATGTTTTGATACCTTTTACACAAAAATATGGCTCAGGCACTCCTTCATAGCTAACACCCCACCAAACTATTACTGAAGTCGGGTAATGCCCATGTTGCACTCTGCCGACTAATTGGGAACCTCTAAGGAGGTTTGAGCACAAATACGATCATTTTGTTTGTTAAGCTATTGCACAATTGTAAAGATTTTCTCACCCGTAAAATTTTTTTTCTGTGACCTCCCTTTGCATACCGCTTCAGTAGTTTTTTCGATTTTACCACCCTATTTTTTAAAAAAAATATTAGTTAAAAATGACCAGTGCGTCACTTATAGGCTGCAAGTCCTAAGTCATCTTTTAAAATACGCAACTTGGTTCTGGGTGCTATCTTCATCTCCCGAGATAAAATCTTTGGCTTTCGGACAGGATTTCTGCGAATTCTTTCCCTTACTGCTTTGACCACCCTTTTCGTACGAACACTACGTGGTCGCCCAGATCTTTTTCTGTCACAAACAGAGGAGGTCTCATTGTACCTATTGATAGCCCGGTACACAAACATTTGACTAATACCAAGCGAATGGAGAGTTTTAAAAACTGCATTTGGCCCCATAACAACTTTGTGTAATGCAATCACAGCAACGGTTCTCTTTATCACCCCACTCCATTTTAATATCGCAAAATATTATAAAATGTATTGGCGCCAAAATTAAAAAACACAATGAGCAATCGTATAAAAATGACAGATTCCATTCAAATGTAATATCTTCCTTATTTTTAATTGTAACTATTGATTATAGAAAAAAACAAAAACCTTCTGGGTGAAAAACTGATTTGTGGTAAGAATTTTCTTAAAGACTTGTTAAACAGTGCTTAAAACGTTATTTAAGTGATTTGTGGTAAGACTGTCTAACTCTAGCAGTAACCAGGGGCCCAATTTTTGAATCAATCGCATGAATATGGCGTGTAAATTTCGTTTGAAAACGAATTAAACATCAATATAGTCTAGTAGTCTAGTCTTGCCATAAATATTGTCACAAAGAAAAAAATAATAATACAAATAATATTTATTACTTTTACAGTGTGTTAGTTTTATAGATAAACATAAAACAATTTAAAATATAAAAAGCTGATTCGAAGTGGTCTCCATTGGCTGCAATACAGTCCTTTAAACGTTGAGGCCAGTTATCAATAGAAGCACGCACTCTTTCCATGGGAAAATTCTTCACTACCAATCGTATGGATTGTTTTAGGGACTCCAATCTATTATGGCGTTTAGAGCAAGCCGTACTCTCTAAAACTGGTCATAAATCATAATCCAGCGGATTAAGATCGGGACTAGACGACGGCCAGTCTTCAGCTCTAATGAAGTCCGAAACGTTCGCTTCTAACCAAGACTGCGTGGACCGATCTTTATGACCCGGCGCCGAGTCTTGATGGAAAGTCCATGCTTGGTTATTGAACATGGTGTTGTTAAGGGGCTTAACTACCTTCTCAAGAATGGTATCTTGATACACTCGTGCCGATGTTTTGATACCTTTTACACAAAAATATGGCTCAGGCACTCCTTCATTGCTAACACCCCACCAAACTATCACTGAAGTCGGGTAATGCCCACGTTGCACTCTGCCGACTAATTGGGAACCTCTAAGGAGGTTTGAGCACAAATACGATCATTTTGTTTGTTAAGCTATTGCACAATTGTAAAGATTTTCTCACCCGTAAACATTTTTTTCTGTGACCTCCCTTTGCATACCGCTTCAGTAGTTTTTTCGATTTTACCACCCTATTTTAAAAAAAAAAATTAGTTAAAAATGAACAGTGCGTCACTTATAGGCTGCAAGTCCTAAGTCATCTTTTAAAATACGCAACTTGGTTCTGGGTGCTATCTTCATCTCCCGAGATAAAATCTTTGGCTTTCGGACAGGATTTCTGCGAATTCTTTCCCTTACTGCTTTGACCACCCTTTTCGTACGAACACTACGTGGACGCCCAGATCTTTTTCTGTCACAAACAGAGGAGGTCTGATTGTACCTATTGATAGCCCGGTACACAAACATATGACTAATACCAAGCGAATGGAGAGTTTTAAAAACTGCATTTGGCCCCATAACAACTTTGTGTAATGCAATCACAGCAACGGTTCTCTTTATCACCCCACTCCATTTTAATATCGCAAAATATTATAAAATGTATTGGCGCCAAAATTAAAAAAACACAATGAGCAATCGTATAATAATGACAGATTCCATTCAAATGTAATATCTTCCTTATTTTTAATTGTAACAGTATTTATGGCCAGACTGTGTATGTGTATAGACGTTAGTACTCAAATTCAGTAATCTTTTTTCAAATCACTCCCGAGTGGAATAATACTATTTTTTATTGAAAAATCGGTCGTTAATCAATGAATATCACACGCCATCTTTACAGCTTGACAGGCCTATTTGTGTGTATTAAATAATGCAAACGCTAGATATATCGGTGGCAGAGTTTTTGTATCTCGCTTGTTGATGACAAAATCCTATGTTGAGACTGTAGATTTGATTGTATCTTGTTCTAGTATACTTCGTAAAAAAAATATAACTGATTATAAAGTTATGTTATAATATACTTTTTTTTAAATTGTGACAGTTGTGTTCACTTAAATTCATTTTCATAGACGACACTTACACTTTAGACCTTTTACACTCTGCGCTACTTTTAGCATCGATACAGTCGTGATGCAGAAGTTAAAAATTGGCAAATTATGTACTGAATTTTGGCGACTGTATCGATACTAAAGCTCGTTAGCATCGATTCAATCGCGCTTCTGCATCGATGCTAACGCACGACTGCATCGATGCTAAAATAAATCTGTTTTTTTTTTTTTTTTAATGGCAATCTGCGGCCTTCGCCTTGCCAGAGTCGAGTTTGAAAACGGGGAAACGGGAAATGAGGAAACATTTGTGGAAAATGCGGATTTACAAAAGCAAGGATCAGGAAAGGAGTGGAAACACAAATACAGATATAATTAAACATATTTACATTTATATACAGGAATCCTTCATATTAAATTTTTATATTATTGGTAGAAATAAAAGATACTATACATTTATACACATCACTACTATTAATATGCAATAAGGAAATGATTGAGGTAGGAAATGGTATACGTAAAGATAATAGTTTTGCAAGGAACAGGGATCGGTCATACCGTGGGCAAGAAAAGAAAATATGATTCAGGTCTTCTACGTCCTCACCACACTCACATAGTTCATTATCAACAATTTTGAGTCTAGCAAGATGAGCGCGGGTGCAAGTATGGCCCAAACGCATTCTCGAAATTATCGATGTTTCCGTTTTGTTAAACTTTATTTTAAAAAACCAGGGCTTGACTGGGATTTTCGGTTGGATATTAAAATATGCTCTACCTTTTATTTTACTAGACTCTTCCCATTCTTCTTGCCACTTTTGAAAAAAGAGTGTTTTAGGGAGTGTAGCTAAATCATGGCAGTAATTTAAGTATGGGAACTTATCTCCACTATGCACAGCCTCATTTGCAAGTCGATCAGCCGTTTCATTGCCTGTAATATTTCTGTGGCTCGGAAGCCACGTAAAGTGTAGTACATATCCTTTTAAAGAACATTTATGAATCGCATTCCTTATTTGAAAAATAACAGGATATTGTTTAGATTTAAAAGGGAACTTTTCTCAAGCCTGCAAAGCGCTTTTTGAATCAGTAAATATAACTGATTTTGATAGTCTCGCTAGTAAAATGTACTCTACTGCTTTAAGAAGACCTAGACATTCACCAGTAAACACTGTCGCTTCAGGCGGAGCCATAACTTTCTGTACGATGTTAAATTGAGAATGGAATACTCCTATTCCTGTACAGGAGAAATCGTCATGCTTAGAAGCATCAGTGAATAAGTGATGGAAGTCATTATATTCTGTCTCTATGATTGAGTTAAAACTTGTTGCTGCATAATAGCATCATCAATGGGGAGATACCGAATTGTAAGTGAATTTATAAGGGCCTCAAGATCACATTTGAAAGGGGGTAAATAGTTAGAACGATGGGTTAAGGAACTGCAAGAAGTCCATTTTCGGTAACTAATTATTAAGCACGGAAGTGATTTATGGGTCCAATAACTAGAGATTGGTATCATGTCAGACAATATTTGAAGTTTTTCAATCAATGGATGATTAGAAAATTGTAAAGCATGATATAAGAATTTATCTGATTGAAGCTGTCTGCGCAAGATTAATGGAGGATCGCAACACTCTACCTGCAAAGCATTAACGGGACTAGATTTCATAGCCCCTGTAACTATACGCAATGCTTTTGATTGAATACGATCCAGCTCTCTAAAACTTGTAACATTTCCGGGTTCTAAGAGAAAAACTCCATAGTCTGAAACAGATCTTACTAGCGCGTTGTATACAAGTTTCAAAGAAAACGGATGAGCACCCCACCACACACCTGACAAACATCTGAGCATATTTAATTGGCGTTCACATTTACTAATAATGTATTCACAGTGTTGATTACCAGAAAGTTTAACTTGAAAGAAACTTGAACTCTGTTTTAATTGGAATTGGAGTATCATTATACGACAATTGAATGGGTGGAGGCGATTTCATTCTGGTGAAAAAGACTGCAGCGCTTTTAAGAGCGGATATTTCTAAACCATTCTGATTCATCCATTTTTTCAATGAAGTTAGTGCAGATGACATCACGTTACAGGCAACATCAGAAGACTTGTGGGTAGTATATAGTAAGAGATCATCAGCATACTGTAAAATCTTTAAGTCAGTGTCGGCAAAACTATCCAAATCATAAGTATATACGCTATACAACAGGGGACTAAGGACAGATGCTTGAGGAATACCTTTCTACACACTTCTTACTCCCATAGTCTCTGCACCAGAAAGACATACAGTCCTATTATATAGGATATTTAAAATAAAGTTAGATAATGTAAGAGGAACTCTAAGAGCAAGAAGTTTTGTTTTTAGGATGTCCAGCAGCACACTTTCATAGGCCGCTGAAACATCCAAAAAGATTGCTAATAAAGATTTGTTAACTGAAAAGGCTAGACGTATATCTGACACGAGGAGGCTGACGTTATCTAAAGTACATTTTCCCTTTCTAAATCCATACTGACTGGTCGCCAATAAATTGTTGCTTTCTAAATGCCATTCTAAGCGGTTTTTTACTAAATGTTCTGCAAGTTTGCTTAAAACTGACGACAAAGCAATTGGACGAAAAGCGGATGCGTCAGTAGGGAATTTATTAGGTTTCAATACTGGCAACACTACTTGTGTTTTCCATGTTGAGGGAATATTACCAGAGAACATCATATTGTTTACAAGATTTAAATAATATAACAATAGACGGTCACTTAGGTTAGAAAAGAATGAATATGGAATTCCGTCAGCACCTGGAGATGAGTTTTTTATGTGGGAGAGAATTCCTTTTAATTCATAAAGGGTGAAGGGTGAATCTAATTTTGATGTAGAGGAAATAGTAGTTAAAGTCAGTGGTGTTTCAATTATATTTTGAGGGACCCATGGCGGTGCTAGTCTATCCAAAAAGTCATCAGCCAAAGTTGACGGAATAACTGGACTAGATACATCACTAAATGCAGACTTAAATCTCTTGATACTACGCCACACTACAGAGGGTGGAGTATTCGGAGAAATCGACAGGCAAAAGTTTTTCCAGCTCTCTGATTTTTTCTGTTTGAGTAGTTTGCTCGTGTCTTTACCAGTAGCTATAACCAAGTCAAAATTCTCCTGAGTCATGTTAAACTTATACTGACGTTCAACTTCCTTTCTACGCTTTACAGCCTCTGTACATTCTGCATCCCACCAAGGTGGGGAGGGGATTTTATTACATGTTTTTCTTTTTACAGGAAAAATCTCATTAGCAGCTTCTATAAGGATATCTGCAAGGGCTTGAGCACATTCTATTTCACTACCTGCAAATAAGTCAGGTAAGATAGAAGCTTTACTTTCTACACACTTTCTATATTTTTCCCAATTTTTACTGGTACTGTCTGGTAACTTATGTTTTAATTTAGAAGTGTGTTTCAGGGCTACAGGCTTACTGTATGGAAGTGAGAGAAGAATTGGAAAATGGTCACTTCCATGTGAGGATGAAAGAATATCCCAAGACAGAGCAGCTGCTAAACTTGGTGAACATATGGCAAGATCTACTGCACTTATAATCTGCCCTGGTGATGTGCGGCGAGTGGGGGCACCATTATTCAAAACACAAAGATTATGATTTTCAATAATTTCAAGAAGTGCCTCTCCATAACCATTATTTTCAGAACTCCCCCAGGCCTGATGATGTGCATTTAAATAACCTAGTACTAAAAATGGTCTAGGTAGTGAAGAGATAATTTGATCTAGATCATTAAAAATAGATAAGGAAGGATGAGGGATATATACAGAAACTATACAAATATTATTTACACTACAGGCGACAATAGTCAGATCATTATTATTATGTACAGGTAAATTTACAGGTTTGAAGGGAACAGGTTTCTGCTAAAGCAGACACCATAGGCTCGTGGTCATTGAGCAAGTTTATTAACTCACTCTTTTTACTAGTTACACTTCGGCAGTTCCACTGGAGAACCTTCGCTTGAGTCATTTTGAACTATTTGCTGAAATATCGAATTTATTAAAGGGGCAACGTTGGACGGTGAACTATTACTGAATTGTGTAAGAAAATTGATTAAGACAATAATTAAATCTGTTATCTGTTTGACATTGGTGTTAGCCTCAGACTTATTCTGTAAGGCACATCCATTACTAGAGGATGGGATATTATATTCATTTATAAGTTCTTGGTGGGCTTGTTTATCATAACCTTTACTTAGTGGTGGGGGTGAACGTGGTTTTAAAAATACTGTCTTTTTGTATGAGGTAGATGAGGGATGAGTGACTTTATTTACATATGAGTTATCTTTTGATTTATTTACAGGACTACTGTCTACGCGCACAAGATGCGACGTAGAACCACCTTAATTTATTATTTAACTAGCTAGCGTTAGTAGTCGCATTTGTCTAGTTGTAGTATAGTTTTGTAGGTTTACTTATGTTGTTAAATCACCTCATACATCATACGATCATATTCAGCCAATCACAGCTCTCTTTCCACCCGGTTTACCTTGAAGTCCAGTAGTGGGACTCTCTGTTTAATATTATTTGCATCTTAATTTAATTCACATAAGGTCTAAATTGTTTGCTTCCATTAGTACAGTAGTCAAAAATTGTATTCTCTATGTTTCACTTCACATTTGGTCGCTGTCGCCTTAGCACTGTCCCTTGTAACCTAAATATAAGATTTTACTCATTAAATGAGGAATATTTAAAGTTAATTTAGCTTTTATTTCCTCCCTTTGTTCGAATAGCGACCAAAATTGGCGACCGTGACAGGACAGTGCTTAGTTTTGAAGCGATTTTTGGAGTTTTCCAGAACCTTTGTCCCGTGTCGAGGACGAGTAGAGGTCACCACCACGTCACCTGCCTCATCGAGTTCCACCGAGGGTTTCGGACGGAATCCGGCCTTATCCTGTGCTCTGTGTGCTGACGCTTGGGAGTGCACGCTCTGCGACCTACGTGTTCACCGTGAAATTCTCCAAAAAGGCCGTGAAGTCGTTATAAGGGAAGTTGAATCAAGGTCTCATCGACGCGGCAAGAGACTACCTGGGCGCCGATCATCTAAGACTGCGCGCTGCCACTTCTCCTGTCTGATTGTCAAGTGAGCCCGTTCCTTTACTATCCTTCCTATTTCTGCCAAAATTTGTGTATTCAGGAACTAGCTTTTGAATTTGCTGATATTTAGTGCTAAAAAGGTAGTACCTACATATCGCACATCTATTTGTGCTTTCTACTTCTTGTGTGGCTTTCTATCGCCTTAGGCTGTATCAACTAGGTGTTTTCTTTGCCCACAAGCCTACCTTAAGCACGCCTATTTACAATCGGCCTAATTTTCCTTACTGATTAGAAGTATTTTAAGATACAGACAATTAATCTGTACGTTTTTGTAATTTCTTGCATTGTTTTTCAACGCTTTAAGCTGAATCAGCTAGGTGTTTTGCACTAGCTTATTGCACAACAGGAAGACGTATGTGTGCCTAAATTTCCCTAATTGAAGAGTCTAATAGCCTTAAATACTTACATTTTATATTTATCAATCCATTTCGTTCACATTTCACCGTTATTCATCACTAAATATTTCACTATATTGGCCATTTTGCACGCACTCAATCACTTCCAACAGTTGCATTAACTTTTACGTGCTTTCATATAGCTATTCTCATTACGACTGGTAGCTATTCATTACGAAGTGCATTCCAATCCCTTTCATTAATCAATAGGTATCATCTGGTGCATTCATTATTTCTTATCTCCCTGCCCCGTGCATTCCAGCTAATCAGCGCTGCCCACCTGTCGCCGCGCTCGCACTGCTGCCGGCGGCTACATCGCTGCAAGCGCTTACTTGTGACTGCACCTGCACTCCGCACCGGAACGAACGAGGAGCGTATCGTATGCAATTTTAGTTTATTTTACTATTTTTCGATTTAGTCTTATTTTCTTTGAGAACAATGCCTGAAACTGATGCTTCGAAGTCTGAAGTGAGCCTTAAAGATTTGTTTGCTAAGCGCAGCTCAATCAAGGGGCGCGTAACAAGGTTTAAAAATTATATAGATTCTTTAAGAGAATGTGCAAGCCTTCAGCCGTTAGACAAAAGTAAATTGGCCAAGTTCGAAGCATTATTTACAGAGTTCGATGTAGTGCAGAAACAGATAGAAGTGATTAATGTTGCCACTCAGGATGTCGAATTAGGCGCAAGGGACTTAATCGAGCAGGATTTTCATAATTATTTAGCTCAAGCGCAGCAAATAGTTGAAGCGAATAGTGATGATTATAAGTCCACCTCGTCACGACGGTCTAGCGTTCATTGCCCGGGTCATAATGATGATACTGAAGTTCTGGGATTTAAGTTGCCCGTTATTAAGATACCGACGTTCGATGGGACTTATTTTAAATGGCTAGAATTTCGGGATACGTTTGTTTCGCTTGTTCATGAACGAAATATTAGGGAAGTTCATAAGTTTTATTATTTGAACTCTTATCTCGAAGGGGAAGCGGCGCGAGTCGTTAGTAATTTAGAGGTGACCGATAATAACTATGCAGAGGCCTGGAAGCTTTTATGCAATCGGTACAACAATAAACGCCAGCTGATTAATAATCATTTGAAGTCGTTATTTAGTCTCGAGTCCGTGCGTGAAACGGAAAAATCGTTAAGATTTATTATCGATCAAGTAACTAAGAATTTGCGTGCTCTTCACACTTTAGGCTTGCCTACTGATAAATGGGATGTGTTAATTATTTATATTGTCGCGCAAAAATTAGACTCAAAAACCTGTTTTAAATGGGAAGAACATCGTAATTCATTAAGTGAGATACCGAGTCTTGACGATTTCTTTAATTTTTTGAGAACTCGTGCGGACGTTCTGGAAACAGTGAATAATTCTCAGTCGGTTAAAAGGGCATCCTCGTCTAATAACTCTGGTCGGCAAGGGCCACAGACTAGGGTCATGTTGGGTACTTCTACCGAGGGCCTTTCTCAGTCCGTGCAGCCGTCTTCAACGCCGTCGAGATCTTGTTATGTGTGTCAGAGTTCGCATCGCGTTTTTGAATGCCCTGTTTTCAAGGCTAAGTCCATTGACGACAAAATATCTGCTGTCCAGTCCTTAAAATTGTGCAACGTTTGTTTACGGCAAGGTCACAAACCACAGCGGTGCAAGTTATCGGGTGGATGTAAAATATGCAAGCAACGCCATAACACATTACTTCACGACCGTTTGTTTAAGGAGGATAGTCTGTTTTCGTCTCAACCTGTCGTCACTATGTGTGCACTCTCGTCTTGCGAAGCGCTTCTTTGTACGGCTGAAGTGGATTTGGTTAACCCTGTTACCAATGCCACTGTAGCAGCGCGAGCTGTGCTGGATAGCGGTAGCCAATCTTGTATAATAACATCTCATCTGAAGGATGCCTTGCAGCTGACTTCTCAGGTTTCGGACAAGGATTTAGTAGGCATAGCCACCATTCCAGTGGCGAATAAATTAGAACGCTGCTCAGTGCGCGTTCAATCTAGGTGTAGTTCTTTTAGCACTTTGCTCTCCTGTATCGTGTTGCCAATTATTTCTGATAAATTGCCGACGCACTCATTCAGCGGGGACCATTTGAATTTGGCAGGTATCCAGTTAGCCGATCCTCAATTTAATAAATCATTGGACGTCGATCTGCTTCTTGGTGCAGAATTATTCTGGGATCTACTAGGAACGGAGCAGCGTTTATTGGGCGATAATTGTCCAGTTCTGCGGAGTTCTAAACTCGGTTGGCTTGTTACTACTCCTGTAGCCTCCAGAAGTTTGAAGAATGAAAAGGTTCGTTGCAATCTAACGCGAAATAATGAAGCGAGTATTATTGATTTAAACAATAATCTATCTAAATTTTGGGAATTGGAAAAAGTCCCTAGTAGGTCGATTTTAACCGAAGAAGAAGCGTTGTGCGAGCAGCACTTTGTCGCTAATACGTCTCGTGATGCTGACGGCCGGTTTATTGTGAAACTTCCACTCCATACTGATAGAGATTATTTAGGAAACTCGTTGCAACTGGCTAAGAAGCGGTTTTTTAATTTAGAGTCGCGTTTCAGGAGACAGCCTTTGCTAAAGGAACTCTATTTTGATTTTATGCGTGAATACGCTGACTTAGGACACTTGTCTGACTGCGGTGATGTTCAGCGGTCTTCAAGAGTAGATTTATTTTTGCCTCATCACCCAGTTTTAAAACATAATAGCGAATCGACCAAGCTTCGAGTTGTTTTTGATGCTTCGGCTCGTACCTCATCTGGACTTTCAGTTAACGACATTCAGATGACGGGCCCTACTATTCAAGATTCGTTGTTTAATATTTTGACTCGTTTTCGTTTATATAAATACGTCCTCTCCGGAGACATCGAGAAAATGTACCGGCAAATAAAGGTTTATCCTGCCGATCGTAGTCTTCAGCTTGTTTTATGGCGCGACGATGAGTCTCAGCCTTTGCGCACTTTGATGCTTAATACTGTCACGTATGGGTTCTCAAGTGCTAGCTTTCTGAGTACTCGTTGTCTCTGGCAATTAGGTGAGGAGACCATCGATCCTTTAATTAAAGACGTCATTCAAAGGGATTTTTATGTCGATGACCTCTTGACAGGAGCTCAAACGGAAAAAGAATTGCGTTATATTCAGCAGTCTGTTGCTGAAACTCTAGCTAAAGGCGGGTTTCACCTCAGAAAGTATCGGTCAAACTTGCCTTCGGTGCTTGAACATAGTTCTACAGAGTCGTCAAGTGATCTCATGATCAGCAATGCAACAAGCACTCTAGGTATTGGTTGGATGCCTAAATCAGACGAGCTGCATTTTCCCATTGATTTGCCTTCGGTTGATGTCGTCACTAAGAGATCTATATTGTCTTCCACCTTTAAGGTTTTTGATCCCCTTGGTCTGTTGTCCTTGTGCACCATTAGGCCAAAGATGCTACTTCAAGAGCTTTGGGCAGAGCACAGGCTAGGGTGGGACGACCCTGTTCCAGAAAAAATCAAGTCTTCCTGGCTTTCGTTTGTTGATGGCTTAAGTAGCATAGCGGAGCTAAGGTTGTCGAGACACATTTTAATTGACGATCCAGTACGTCTAGAAATGCATTGTTTTTGCGACTCTTCACAGAAAGCTTATGGAGCATGCATTTATTTAAAATCGGTTAATAAGCATGGGGACGTCAAGGTAAACTTGCTTTGTTCTAAATCGCGTGTCGCTACAGTCACACCGACTACGATTCCTCGTCTAGAGCTATGTGCCGCCTTGTTAGGAGCCGAACTTTCTACGGTTGTAGTACAAGCTTTGCGGCATAAAATTTGTCGATGCATTTATTGGTCCGATTCGAAGGTTGTCTTGAGTTGGCTACGCACAACCAAGAGTATGAAAACATTTGTAGCTAATAGAGTAGGTGCAATAAAGGAACTTACTGATCCGTGCTTTTGGCGCTATGTGCCAACATCTCAGAACCCTGCTGATCTTGTGTCACGCGGTGTTGACCCCAAAGACATTTCTGGCTCTATCATGTGGTGGCACGGCCCTTCCTTTTTGTAAAAAGTTGAGTCGAGTTGTAACTCGAAGAGGCGTCCTGGCCACCCTCAGAAACCGAGGAAATGCCAGCGTTGCCGGAGATCAAAGTTTTTTCCGTTTTGGTGGGGGATGCTCCTCTCGATATATCTAGGATCTCGAGGATGTCCATTTTGCAACGAGCTTATGCTCGTATCTTGAGATGGTTTTACAATTCAAAACATATAAATAAAAATAATAAATTGGCTGGTCCATTACAAGCTTCAGAAATTGATGGTGCAACGAAGACTTTAATTAGAATTTCCCAAAAGAGTTTTTTTAATAATGAGCTAAGATTACTTTCGCTAAATAAAAGTTTGAAAGCTAAATCCAATATCACCGCACTGAATCCATTTCTAGATTCCGACGGCATTATTCGTGTTGGTGGACGCATCGCTGCTTCGTCATATAATTTTGATAAAAACACCCTGTTTTATTGCATGCTCGTTGTCATTTTACAAAGCTACTCTTTCGACAAGAGCACACACGACTATTGCACGCCGGTCCTCAACTTCTCCTCGCTTCTATTAGAGATAGGTACTGGCCTGTAGGTGGGCGCAATCTGGCTCGCAGTGTCGCTAAAAACTGCGTTGTGTGTCATCGCTTTAAAGGACAGCAGATGAGTAATATAATGGGTAACCTGCCATCTGAGCGAATCAACCTGACATTCCATTTTCAAACATAGGGACGGACTTTGCTGGGCCATTTTTGATTACCGATCGCAAGGGCAGGGGTTGTAAAATAACTAAATGTTATTTGTGTATTTTTATATGTTTAAATTATAAGTGTATTCACTTGGAAGCTGTTAGCGAGCTTTCAAAGGAGGCTTTCATATTGTCACTCAAACGTTTTATAGCCCGTAGAGGTTTGCCAAAAAAAATATTTTGCGACAACGGTACAAACTTTGTTGCCGCTGCTCGCGAAATTAGCGATTTTTTGAGGTCAAAGGACAATGTTGGTACCATTTTAGACTTCGCAGCTCATCAGGGCATTGATTTTAAATTTTCGCCTGCGTACGCTCCTCATTTCGGAGGTTATTTCGAAGCTGGAATAAAGTCAGCGAAATATCATTTGCGTAGGGTAATGGGAGAAGCGCATTTAACTTTTGAAGAGCTGTGTTCTTTGTTTACACAAATTGAGGCCATCCTCAACAGCCGCCCTCTTTGTCCTCTCAGCCCTTCACCCACAGACCTACAACCTCTTACCCCGGGTCACTTTTTAATCGGCAGGCCTCTGACTGCGCTGCCGGCACCTGCTTTGATGGAATGCAACGCCAACCGCCTCGAACGCTACCACCGTCTGGAGCAGATGCGCCAACATTTTTGGAAACGTTGGTCCAGCGAGTACGTCTCCGAGCTGCAGCAGCGTACGAAGTGGAAAACCCGTTGCAAGGATCTGCAAGTGGATGATCTCGTCTTGCTAAAGGATGACGCCGCTCCGCCTCTCTGTTGGCGTCTCGGCCGGGTCGATAAGGTCTTCCCTGGTACAGACGGCGTGCCTCGCGTTGCTGACGTCACCACATCCCGTGGAGTTGTGCGACGCGCTCTCAACAGACTGTGCCTCTTGCCGACCGCAGGCGAAGAAAAGAGTTGAAAGCTATGCATTCAACGCCCCGGAGGATGTCTACGCGCACAAGATGCGACGTAGAACCACCTTAATTTATTATTTAACTAGCTAGCGTTAGTAGTCGCATTTGTCTAGTTGTAGTATAGTTTTGTAGGTTTACTTATGTTGTTAAATCACCTCATACATCATACGATCATATTCAGCCAATCACAGCTCTCTTTCCACCCGGTTTACCTTGAAGTCCAGTAGTGGGACTCTCTGTTTAATATTATTTGCATCTTAATTTAATTCACATAAGGTCTAAATTGTTTGCTTCCATTAGTACAGTAGTCAAAAATTGTATTCTCTATGTTTCACTTCACATTTGGTCGCTGTCGCCTTAGCACTGTCCCTTGTAACCTAAATATAAGATTTTACTCATTAAATGAGGAATATTTAAAGTTAATTTAGCTTTTATTTCCTCCCTTTGTTCGAATAGCGAACAACTACTAGTTGAGACAACATCTGCAAACGATTTTGATACTGGAGGGTGCAGCTTAGATGCTTCTGCATAAGAGACACAATTGTTGGCCATGTATAGTTTAATTTGTTTTTGTCGTGCAAGTTCTGGGCACACCTTACTAGTAGCGAAATGAGCACCAGTGCACAAGCAGCAGTAACCATTATCTTCATCTAAGTTGCAAGAATCCCCTCAGTGATCATGACCACACTTGAAAGAGCGAGGTTTTGACCTACACTGGACTTTGGTATGGCCAAATCGACAACAATTATAACACTGTATTGTGGGGTAAATATACAGTTGTACAGACAGTGAGTTGTAGCAAACAAAAATGCGTTTAGGTAATACTTGACCATCAAACTTCAAAACAACTGATTGTGATGGTTTCCATACAGATGTGCCATTAATAAATGTTTTAAAATTAAGCCTACGGACTTTTAATATACCTCCACAACCTATTGGAACATTAATATTCGCCATGATCTCTTCTGGAGACCATTCAGCTGGTATTCCTCGTACAATCCCCATTCGTGTCACATTAAATGTAGGGATAAAAGCTTTGTAGTTATTTGCTTGTAAACAATTGTGGTTTATGAATGAATTTGCATCTAAGTAGTTCGAAAAGGACAAGGCTATTTTATTCCTTCCAATCTGTTTTACGCTGCCATCTATAATATTTTTAAAAGCATTTCTTTTCAAAAATTTTCCAAATGAGACTGAGTGCATTGAGGAGCCGTCATTTGGAGATTGTTGATTTCTTTGTACATGGATGATGTAAGGTGAAGCATCAGTATCATTATACACTTTTCTACTTAAATCAAGAGTTGCAGAAGGCTGGGAGTCATTTTCAAAATTTGGCTTAGCAGGTTCATTTTCCTTAGTACTTTTGTTTGTTAGACTAGATATGGATTCAGTTGGTGAGAGTGTTGAGTCGCAAGTACAGTCATGCTCATTAGTCTCAGATCCACGTTGTTTTCTTTTACGTTTGCTGCAGTGCTTACATTTACGAACACGAGATCGTTTGCGACCTTGTGCTGCTGGGGCGCCGTCCGTGTCCATTGCAGAACCATTAGAAATAGGCACCATCGGGCCTAGCGCCAGATCTCCAGAAACAGGCACCATCGCACCCAGTTCACTACCATTCGATTGTGCTGGAATCGTCACAAATTCGCCCACCTGGGGAGCCTCCCCAGGATCGGGGGCCTCATTCATTTTTACAATGTAAAAGTATTGAACTTACCCAAATCCAGCAATTCAATACACTTTATCGATAAATATATACACTAACTACAATATAAAAAGACAAAAAGACCTCTCCTGATCACTTTTTAACAAAATAATTAAATTGAAAATTAAGAGAAACAAAAAACACGCCCGTCAAGTTGAACGTTTCCCGCGCTTTTTCGAGTAGGTACTTTATCAATCTGTTTATTGCGTGAGTCGCGATGCTGAAGCGCGTTTAAACGCGCGAGTTCGAAAGACCCCTTACACGCTGCTAAAAGTCGCAGTGTGTAAGGGGTCTTTCGAACCCTCTTACCTCTACATCATACACTCATTTACTTACATCTTACACACAAAGAGGACTATCAAAGCAAATCGTATCATAAATTTGGAAATTAAGTCTAGAATTGTATAATATAAGTTATTTTGAGATCAATTTTCTGTACCTTGTGTTATATCTTGATTGATTTTTGGTAACTTAATTTAAGTTAAATACGTATGTATGGTATTTGAAGAGGTGAAAGGCGCTGTTTACTGGAACTGGTTTTTTTTATACTTTTGCTATAGAATTACTAAGGTCTTAAGTTGTTTTGTATAACTATCATGACTGTAATTCTTCTTTTTGAAATAAACAATAATAATACCAATCTTAATCGTTATCTTATAACACATATTAAGCCTAGTTAGTTTTTACATCCTATAAATTAGGATGGTATGATCCTGAAACTCGGAAACCAAAACGTATTTCTTTATTACCCACCTTCATGAGAAAAGAACAAAGCTCTTTTAATATTTGAAGTCAGTTTTAATTTATAATTACCATGCGAGTAGTGTCGGGATATAAATTGCCCTCGTACATCGTACTATTATGAACGCAAGGAATTCTCATTTTAAGTATTTTAATTTAAAACTGCACTCTACCTTTGCTTTATTTTTTAATTAGCGAAGTCATAGAGGCTGGATGAAATGGCTTTAGAAGTAGAGATTCAATAAAATGGCGGGATTAGAGCTTACCTAATTAAATATAGGTATTGAAGATCGATTGCCACTATATTTTGCTTTTTGAATTTTAATTGAATAAAATCATGATTATTTGTTGTTTTCATTGGATTGATAATGTTTTTTGATAAATTGAATGTTTGTTCTCAAAAGTTTCAAAGCCGTGTCAGATGAAAAGACTAATCTCGATCATCCTCAAGGCAATTGATTAGATTCCTTGTCGAGTTGACTCTGATTGAGAGTGACGGCGTTTATCAGTTAACCAGTTTGATCGTAAATAATTTAATTAATACAACGCCTCGTATACAACTGATACTTTCACTTTACAGAAATTGCTTGGTTTTAACCGATTTTAAATGATGTTAGGCTGAAATTTAAATAAGAAAATACTTTTGGACCGGAATAAAACATTTAAAACTTTTAACTAGGGTTTTGTTTGATTTTTCATAACTGAAATTATTCTTTGATAACTTTTTCAAAAACGTATGATGTAAGAAGTTGTCAAAGATTAAATCCACACTTTGAAGTTATGGAAACATGTTTAAAAAATGCTTGTTATAATAGATTAGATTTGCTTGCAATACATGCAGTTTGTACAAATGCTGCAATTAAATGCCACAAATTGTCTACCCGGTTACGAACTCAATAATCGGAGTAATAAATTTTAAATAATAGCTGGAAGATGCCATTTTTCTCGTGTTGTATTGTGTTCCGTTGTTTATCGCTGGCTGTGTATTGGATATTATGTTATTTGTGGTGGCAACACCGCGGGTGCCGTTTTAATTTCCCGCCATCTTTAAATATATACGATTTGAAAAGAGAACGTCTCTTTTGTTTTTGAATGCTTCAGGCTATAATCAAATGGGTGTTAAAGGGAGGGTAAGCAAATATTATGAGAGGGTTGAGGGTGAAGGAGTACACCTAAATGTATTTTTTCAATTAATTGCGCAATTAGGTACGTAAGTTTCCCTTAAAACAAAAAAAAAAACGAATCTTTTTCGATTGCAGTAGCAATGACAATGATTTTTGTTTTCAAAACAAAATAAGTGGTAACGATGAATTCTTTCATATCACAATATTCCCAAATAGGTATTCGCGCCAATTTCAGACCCCAGATAAATCGGCCCAAACACATAAAATCTGAATCTGTAATACTCCAAAGTCCTCTCAACGTATTCGAACGCGTTTGAAAGCCGTTCTGCGTGAAATGGAACGGCGGGGAAATAAATATTTTTAAATTTGGACAGTATGTCGGACAGGGGCCGCGATAAATCTTAAGATGGCCGTAATGCGCGGAAGCACGGCTGGAATTCTTCATGAAGGGGTACCATAGAATGGGATTCGGAGAATAAATGGGACACGTTTTTTTGTAAATATTCAACGCTTGTTGTTTAAGATTATGGGGGATATCAAATAATCAGAAGGACGTTTTTAGAAAGGTATACTATGTAGGAGGCTTACTACTTTAACACATAATCGGTAGAGTGTGTCTTCCTAATTATTACAGTAACGATACATCGCTGAGTGAATAAAAAGTAAGAGCTCTTCATCAACATTGAATGTTCAACACAAAGTAACCTCTTTACTACGTTACGATTGCATTCTGTTGCAATACATAATTACCTATCCATTAAACACCCGCACCGAACACCTTCAATCTTCGTTTACCGAACATGCTATAGCTGTCATTAATAACATTTTAGGTGGCATTAATCGCACCCGCAATAGAACTACATGCATGCTATATAGTTGCATAATGGATACAATGCAAACGCATTACCGTATCATTAACTGCTTCTATTGAAGCAGCAAGACGAAATGACCACTCGTGTTTGGAATGGCTTACACGAAGCTAAAGTGCAGCTAATAGCAATAATATATGATTTTTGTGTCCAATATAATACTAGGAGTAAAAGAAAAGTTGATTACTAATGAATTTACAAACCACAAAATTATTATCCCTTTAGATAGGAATATTAATTTTATGTTACATAAATATAGGAATATAGGATCAGTGATTTGTACATTTAGTAACATGCAACTCGGTGAACCTATTGAGGACGATAGAGTCCATTCTGCCCTTAGGATCTTGTTGGCGCTCCCGTCAACAGACTTTAACTTAAAAACTTTATACTCTTTCCCTCCTCTGCCTACTGACAACCATCAAATAAAACAAAAACACTTATAAAAAAAAAACTGAACTAAATATGAAAACATAAAAAAATATAAAAATAGGTGTCCAACAGGTTAAAGAAGTAACATTATTATTGATCCGGTAAATTTTAACCGAGGGTTTCACAGAACAGTAAATCAAAAGCTACATAAATGCACTTGTCGAATTCAAAAAACCTATTGCACGAATAAGCAATGACAGAGCATGATACGAGAACAAATCATGATGATAGCCATCTTGATATAATCATATTAGCACCGAAAAAAACCTAAAATATACATTAGCGTTCGGGAATGCAAGTTCTAAAGTTTTCTTTTCAAATCATTTATATCTTGTTCCCGGCGCAAATCCATCAATTTGCAAGCTATTTCAGAAAGATTAACTCACATCAACTCTAGATTTGATTAAACAGATCAGATTGGCTATAGAGCCTACAACCGATGACGAGGCTGGTGGCTCGTCGCCTCGAGGCCTTTTTAATTTTCCGCCAGCTCTATCCCCCTATCACGAATAATTTGCGTCAAAGTATTCGTATAATAACGTAATCATTTGTATGAGAATCTGAAAGCGCCTCTATCGGACGTAAAACAAACTAAATTTGGCAGCTCAAATACCTGACATTTATTGTGCGTAAACATTTTCTATAGTGTTAAACTGGATTTGCGATCACGAACCTTTCTTTGACGTATAGTATCGTGAGTTGAAACAAGATTACTTCAGATTCTAAATGTCAAAAATGAGCGAAGAGAGAGTAGGTAACTTTTACGGATGAGACCGCCTAAATTTTTTTTTTAAATTATCACACAGCTGCATTTGAAGACTGATTCAAGCTCCTAGTATGAGAAAGATTCGGCACCAACGTCAATAGCAAATACATCTCTCACCTCCGGTTTATATAATATCTATACTATTCGTGCAGGCAAAGATGAGATTTTGGAACTACAGTCGAAAGCCTTAACCGAGCCTCACAAAAAGTGGTTCTAAGAAAGAGGTCTATCAACGAATCCAACGCGGCCGTCCAGGCAGAGGTCGGAAAACAGCGCAAGAGCGTCGCCATGTCTCATTAACCTCAGTGTTTGAAGACAAAAGTCTTCAACGGGTGTGTGTGTACTAGTGAGAACGTAAGGATCCGACACATACTTACTTACTATATGTGCTCAAAATATCACATATAACAACAGACAGAGCTTTGGTTTTTGGCGAGAAATAAAGAAACGTGTGGAATAAAGAAAACGTTAGTGGTCATTTTTATAATTCTAAAATTAAGACATTACATTAGAAATATGAAATTTATTACAATATTTTTTATCTTATACACCTTATTTTTAACTAAGAAAGAAATCAGGAACAGGGCACTTGTAACAGGTGTATCGATTTTGATCTTGTTGGGTTCATCTTTGCTCAAATATATATATGGGAGTAACGAAGACCGCCGGAACTGCTAGACTCACTTTATTTCTTCTAGCTGGCGTATATAGGCGTATTTCTACACATTGTACTTTGGTCTGTCTTCATTCTGAAAAATAATACATATATATTTTATATTGAC